>JAQPZY010001389.1:842500-990000 GCA_029931535.1 Margaritifera margaritifera | reverse complement strand
ATATATATATATATATATATATATATATATATATATATATATATATATATATATATATACATGTATGTATATCATATTCATGTAGGTTTGGGAGAATGGAAAGAAGTTGTGGGGATAACCAACTAGGTATCTTCCTTTATTTGAGCTATGGCATAATCATAAAGAAGAAATCTGGGAAGCGCGTTCTTAAAAGAAGAGAGTAACCAAATGACCAAACTTGGCTAGAATCTATTAAGTTTGTTAACAGTTATTAAAAGCAAACAAAATCCACAATACAAAATCAAAAAAATGGCCGTAAATAAGTCAATTGTAATATAAATAGATGAAAATGGAACTTTACCCAATTCTTATCACATTTAAACTGCTTACAAAGCTTTAATCCACGAAGTCATTCAAAAGTTATTGAATTAAAACGGAATCCCTGAAACAAGGAGAAACAGAGACCTTAACAAAGTCAATTTTATTACAAAAGTATGTAAAAATCAGACTTGACATGTCTTTACGGGATCAATATATATATATATATATATATATATATATATATATATATATATATATATATACTAAATTTGGTTTCAATCCAAGTTCATTATAAGATATAGACGGGTAATGCAATTCTTGATAGAGGAGGGAAGTGACGAGACGTGACACATGGATCTGGGTAATCCTATATGCTTCCTCCATAGAAAAAGCCGCGGCTTGGGGGTTGGGGGGTTGGGAGGGGTAATTTTTTGGCACGTCTGTCATGACCGATTTCTACTTAAGTGTAATATATACGCAAGCACTGTGATGACAATTAGGTCATTGAAACAGTCGTTTACTCATCAATTGTGTATTTAAATCCAATGGTTTGCACTGTCGTCCAGTTTATATCACCACACCTATCATCTTGGTGATAGCACACACTCTAAGACAAGGAAGATTTGCTTCGACCGACGAACAAAATGCAACACAAAGTTTTGTAATGAGGGGAAAATTCCTTTGAGAAATTATTAATTCATTTGCCATCCTGTGAAAACTGTGCAATGTTTTCTAGTCAGTTAAATTTAGCTACCGTAATCCGTACCCCCAAGCCCCCGATGTTTTCATCAATTAATGCACTCAAACTGTTGATTTAGTCAAACTTTAACAGATTATATTGTCTGATCCCAATCTCACCATTGTGTCTTAAAATTTAAGTCCAGACTTAAGACATTCGATTGCCCAGTTTTAAAGGAAAACGAACTGCTTGAGGTAAAATGTGTAGTAAATTCGGTATTTATTTCTTAGCATTCTTGTAATGGATATCTGTGAGGGATACTATTTTTCTTTACCTTCCGCAATCGACGACTTTTCCTGACGCATAGGATTTCGCCATATATACTGTGAAAACTGTGCCATATGTTCTTTAAAGTTGAATTTAGCTATAGTATTCCACACACTCTGCCCAATTAGTTATAGTATTTCACACCACACCCTCATTAGCTAGAGTATTCCCCACCATACCCCATTAGCAACAGTATTCTCCACCCCTTCCCCCGTTGAATTTAGATATAGTTTTCCAGCTCCCCTCCCCTATTAGCTATAGTATTCTCCACCCCCTCCCCACTGAATTTAGCTATAGTATTCCCCACCCCCTCCCCACTGATTATTAAGCTTATGCTGTTGATTTAGTAAAACTTTAACATATTATACTGTCTTGTTCCAATCTCAGCAATGTGTCTTAAAAATTAAACCCAAACTTAAGACATTTCATTCTCCAGTTTTAAAGAAATATGAGCTGCTTCTGCCAAACCGTTTTATTAAAGGTAAAATGTGTAGTAAATTCTGTATTTACTTGTTAGCACCCATATAAGGGATAATTTATCGCTTTCTTTTCCGCAATAGACGACTCTCCCGATGCATAGGATATCGCCATATTTGTAAGCTCTTCACCTTGTGAAAACAATAAATAGTAGGTACTGTGACTTTGCCTAGTCAATTCCGGTTATGCAACAAGCCGACAATCAGTTGAAAGTCGCTCGAAATTTTGATAGATGTTATACAGTTTGGATATAATTTTATTTCATGTTATTAAATACACATCTTAGCAGAATCTATGGGTATGTTGATAAAGTTTAAAGTTTGCGTAACAAATCAGTGATGGGGGCGCTCTACAGATAATACGTGCTTCTGAGAGAGTGACAGGTATAAGATGAAGTTGTTTGCATTTGCAACATCCACAATGGATAGAATGTTGGCATACCTCTATGCTACTTTCATGTACTGTGGCTGAAATTTCTTTACATATTGTACTTGTGGAAATTGGACATGATCTAAGCACACAACAGACAGAAATTGTCGCTCCAAAGTACTCAAAAAATCAGCCTGAAGTGGTCAAAAGTACACTATTTTCAGCAGTTATTAAAATAGGGAAACGAATTTTGCCAGAGTAGGCAATACCAGCCTCTTAAAGTACATTGAATGAATTGCAAAATATATAAAAAGTAAAAAAAGTTATCGGCTCTTTCTTTTTATTTACCTTTGAAGTCCAGGAAGTGAAAATGACCAAGTTTTTTGAGACATGCACATCTTGAGTAAGACCAAGCTGTATACTCTATAACCCAAATTGCACCCATCAATCATACACCAAAATAAAGGGAATTTAAAGTTCTTTTAACAATACCTAAGATATACAAGGTCTTATTTTTAAATATCCATGACAAATGGTGAGGAAAACCTGGGTAATATTTTTTCTTTAAAAATAAAAAAAATAAATAAAAAATGCGAAACTGAGGAGCGCCACTAATATTTATATAGCTGTAACAAAAGCCGTAGGTTCCCGGCCTTGGTTCTACAAATTTGACAGCATTATTAACTGGTTTCTGATGTAATTAAATGATTCTAATTCACCTCCGTTATTTACATTATAGTATAACATCGTTGTTCTGTGTGATTGTTGTCTTCAACAGTTCCAACTTAAACTTTATCCCAACAGCGAATCGGTAGAACAATGCGTCGGCGAGAGACCGGATGTGATCTAGTGACGTCACAGCTATATAATTTGAATCAAATTTTGGCATGTACTTCCATTCACTTAGTATATTCATTCAAGATAAATATGAAAATTAGCGGGGTTTTTTTTTCTTCCTATAAGTCAAAATAAATATTATCCAATGAAACTGCTGAATTCTAGATTAAAGTTCAAGTCATAACTTGAGCTATTTTTGGTGAATCTAGGCCTGGTCTATTAGCCGTCCAGAAATATTCTGAAATGAGCCTTTATCAATGGTCTTATAAAACTATAAGAAAGTTAGGAAAATAAAAAAAAAATGTATAAAGAGAGTATTAGTACTTCTGATAATTCCGATTTATTGGCAAAGTGGGGATTAATTACGACAGATCCACCGATTTATTGGCAAAGTGGGGATTAATTACGACAGATCCACCGAAAAACTGCCTAAACTACTGATTTCTGATGGGAAAATATATTACGTTTATTTAATTAAATGAATGAATGAATGAATGAATGAATGAATGAATGAATGAATGAATGAATGAATGAATGAATGAATGAATGAACGAACGAACGAATGTATGAATTAATTAATTCATTTATTTATTTATTGATTGATTGATTTTTTTTTTTTTTGCTTCGCACACATTTACAGAGATTGATGTTTTAAAAAAATAGAAAATAAATGTTAAATTTAATTAATTATGTGAAATCTTATTTTAATGTAAATGATTAAAACATCTACACCCCCACTCCTATATCAATTGCAGAATGTTTTATAAATCGCCTTATTAGGCGAGAAATGGCAGCTTCATGACAAAAATGTGTATATTATTCATACATTCATCATCAAGTTCAAATTCTCTGATTTTTCTCAGATTTTTTTTCTCGGGTTTTTGCTTCATCACCAGTCGTGTACATTTCATCAACAGAGAGATATATGGAATCCAACAATTCAAATCAAAGACAGTAACATTCATGATACAGATGGTTTATAGAGTTGTTTACTTATATACTTTTATATATGAACAAACGATTTACGCGCTGTCCGTTTATCGCATTGAAATCTTAAAATAATATATTGCTTTGTCCAGCAATAAATTTGCCCTTCCTTACCTAGACAGGATCTCGTATTAATCGATAATAACCTGTCCACGTAGCCTCGATTAATAGCCAATAGAATGTCATAAATGCAAACAATTTTCGCAGTAACGCTGTAAATATTGAATAGTTGTCATGGGATAAGTAAGCGTGCAATTCAACTTACTTTGGCTCCTGGAAGTGGTTTACAAGGTTAACTGTATACTACTAGTAATATTGCTGAATTTTTGATTATCTTTGACATTGAAGACATTACATTCTTGATACAAGACTTCATTCCTGAATTCTTAGAGACAGTTCTGCATGTTAACATAAACAAGTTACTAAAGATTATGGACTGGAGAACAATATTTATTTATCCTGCACTATGGGAAACTGTGGAGTGAGAAGAAACATTTTATGACAATTAAGTATCTCACGTTATAACATATAAAATCATCATCGATTGTTTTACACTCGACATACTGGTGCAAGCCAGGAATTAGAGATTGTATGATTCTTCGGACTTGTTTAAGAGACAAAGGTGAGCATACATACATACATACATACATACATACATACATACATACATACATACATACATACATACATACATACATACATACATACATACATACATACATACATACATACATACATACATACATACATACATATATACACACACATGCAAGGATACATACATACATACATACATACATACATACATACATACATACATACATACATACATACATACATACATACATACATACATACATACATACATACATACATACATACATACATACATACATACATACATACATACATACATACATACATACATACATACATACATACATATCATGTTTCACAATGAAATAACCATTGTCAGGTTACGTTGCATTAAAATATTCACAAATATCAACTTTTATTAATATTGTATTCAGATCCAAATAATCTCACGATATTCATCATATGTATATGTCCCATACAGAATTTCCTATATAAATATGTATCTTTCATTTTGTCATACCAGACACCGAATGAAAGGGCCTTATCAATATGTAAACCCTCTTACACGCAGGTCTTCAAATTGTAATCATGATTGTTGAAACATTCATTCTAGCAACAATTATATACAGTGAATGCCTACTCACTATACCCCGCCACGCCCCCCTTTAAGTATTTGGAATAAGCAGACTTATTTGACTTTTTTTTAAAAAGTTATCTTTACATTTTGTTAACAACCCTTTTTTAAAATTTGTTAAACTCTAGACGTCTGAATCCACTCATCTTTGAATAAATCAGTCAATCATGATGGTTACACATCCTCGATACCTAGTGTTCGTGGTTCATTTATCAGCACTCAAGTCAGAGTTCAGAACATTTCATTTCCAGTTTCCTACTAAAGAAAAATCAATGGTGTAGCAGAGGATTTATTTAGGTCAGGCCAACGTCGAGCTGCTTATACAATATAATTGAATCCAACTAATTAGATCGGCTGAGGAATCAATAATGGCTCATTGACCTTTCGTTAGGGACTGACTGTGTAATTTTCCGGGTTTGGTTGATGGAGGGGGCGGGGAGAGGGGATTTGGGGATTTTTTTTATCGAATAGCTTGAAAGAATTAATTTTGCTCTGATTTCTAGTAAAAACAAACTAATTATATCCAATATATTAGTTGAAAAACAAAATTGAGGTAAAAGAAATATATCCTGGGTCCACCCCTACCCTTCGGAGAAATGAAATGGTCCGTCCCTTAAAGACGCACTACGGACATTATTTTTTATATAGCGAAAGTGACTCACGTGTATTTATATCAAAATAGACAAAATAGTCCAAATAGACTGCGGTTTCTCTTTTTGCGAAGAAATTGCAGGCGAATAAAATGTGTGATTGTTCTGTAAATTACTGCGCTGACATAAATAGCCGAGTTCGTCCTAATGATGAACTTCATTATCATTCGGGACTACCTCTGATATTTCTGTGGGACAAAAATATGCCTCAAGTGTATGTCGGCGCAGTAATTTAACGAAAAATCATACATTTTATTCACCGGAAATTTCTGCTCAGAAAAAGAAATCCAAACCTATTCAGACCACATCGGTTATTTCTACGATTGGATTGACTGTAGGATTGACCGAGAGGTTACGAATGAAAAAATAGATTGATCAGTCTGGATTTCTCCGTCAATCCTTGTTAGGTAAATAGCCGAAGTGGTCTAAATGGCAGCTATCGACATACATTTCAGGTATGATCCGTAGGACTGACCTCGAAGTGCTTCATTATAAATTTGTAGTCTGGTACCCTACTTGCTTCCGTTTGTAAGGGGTGAAGACGTTAGGGTACCAGACTATATATATATAGATACATAACGGACATATTGGGTTTATCCATTCGTCCGTATACAGACCACAAGGGCTCGTATCGTTACGTACAATTTATGTAAATAATACATGTACCAGATGTCATATCAAAAAGTTGGACAACTCTCCCCTTCTCTTTCGACTTATTTAAGAATCGACACTAATATTTCAAGCTACACTTCGCGTACAGTAATAAATATAGCACCGATGTTTAGCACAGACATTTGACTTGTTATGCCCACATCAAATTTGACTTATCATTCCACCCTTAGGATATGCCGGCTTGTTTTCCAACGTTACCACTCAACGTGTTTCTGAGATGAACTTTTGTAGAAAATTCGCGAGATGTTCCGATTGATGATACAACTGATCCAACGTAACACGTGAGAAGGGAATCCACAGGAGCCTGATGATCAACCTATAAAGATTTACAAAAAATATTCGTATCTTGGAATTGATAATATTTCATTTTAATACTAATTGTTTTTTTAAACAGGCGAATATTTGCATTCATGATGCTGACCTACTCTATTACAGTCAAACCAGCCTTAAGCAGCCACGTCTGAAAAGCGTACGCGCCAATCGAGCCGAAACCAGAATGATCATTTACAAAAATTTTCCAAGAGTCAGCGCTAGAATTACTCATCTTCTGAGTTTCATTGTTTACTCTCTTTCAAAACCATTCTTAGATATTCCAACAAGAAAAAATCCATCCTAAAATCCAGCGATATTGTTGGTTTGACTTAGACTTTGACCATCAGCTAGTATAAAATTCAACTTAAACGTTTAATTCCTGTTCGTGAAAATTATACTAAGCCTGTGACATAATTAGTGTTCATCGTAGCAAGCCACGGGCGACAATGCTCTACGCTCTTTTATCACACGTGATAAATGAGCGTATCGGATTGTCGGCCTTTGTATGCGACGAGGAATTGATGTTTATCTTTCCGAAAAGCATTCATCATTGAGGTGGAATGCGTGAAACTTCTGTTCGCTTCCATACAGGTTGTAATTCTGTCGATTTCAATTTAGGTACTGGATTGCGTGCTCCAGTCGCTGCTAATATAAAGGAATGTCAGTCTTGACAAGTTAGATTCATGCAATGTACAATCAAGACAGTGACGCTTAATGTGTCTTGGGTGACTGCTTCCTCGCAAAGTTAATGGGTTTCTTTGAAGGATTTTACATTTTTATCCTAGTTGTGGCATTTCAGATATTCAAAGCTATTTCTTAGTTTTAATTATTTTCATATTTCAACAACTATGAATTAAAATTAAAACCATATAGTTTATGACACCATAAGCCTGATTCAACCTGTATGCTTTGGAACGTCTCGTTTCTTATCGATCTAATCAATTTTTTTTTCCGAACTGAAAGCGCAGTATGATGTTATAATTCACTATAAGTAAATGTGTGAATAAGTCAGAATTTCCATCAAAAATGTTTTATTATTCATTACAGTTAAATGTACAAATAAGTTAGAATTTCTGTAAAACAGAAACCGTGAGTCTAGTGATCGGATGGTCGATTTTCAAGTGCTAAATTCTTCTTGAAGATGAGAGCTGCTGATACACAAGGACTTAAAACACAAAAAATAATAATCTTTTATTTACAGACTGACTGAAAGAAGCAGACAAACATGGGCGCATTAGATGGAATTGGACGTGTCATTGTGGTCATCGTTAACTTGGTATTTCTGGTAAGCACCAATTTATGAGCTGAGCCTGATTACTTACTTTCATGATTTTGAATGAAATGACTTTTGAAAGAGTGTTCATAAAGAGAATTGTTTACAATTAATTCATATATTTTCATGGGTATATATGTTGGTGTTTTTAATCAAACAAATGCCATTTTTGTCGGTACTTAAATTCGAGGATCGGAGAAGTGTGTTCTGTCCTTTCCACAGAAGGATCAGTGTTTGTTGAGTCTTAAAATTCGTGGTGCGTTGCTACCACATAATCTACGAAAACTGTTACTCAACGAATAATACTGAATTTTAGTACTGTATACGTGCACATTAATTTTTGACCTATAGATAACTTTTTTCATTTAAGGGGCTGTAAAGTATATATATATATATATATATATATATATATATATATATATATATATATATATATATATATATGTGTGTGTGTGTGTGTGTAGAGGGAAATACGTGTTTATATAGATAGTATGCATATATTTACGAGTACCTACGATTAAAGAAGTGACAAGTTACTAGTATGCGCATCAGAAAATCACATTTTCGAACTTCTCCCCTTCATTATTCAGAAAATAAAATAGTGGTTCGATTTTGTTTGTTTGTTTGTTTTGGGGTGGGGGTGGGGGTTCACGTCGATTTGACTGTAATAGTTAAAGATATGAATTAAATGCAACGACACAGTGAATGAACGTCACTGTGTGTTCCTTGGTACGTCTTTGCCAAACACAGATACTTATGTTGACCTCATTTAGTGGACAAAACTAGTTTCATATTGCGTAGAGATGTGTCGATGCCAAGAGGCTGAGACGTATTCCTACACCATATCAAACGGGTAAATTCGACGCAGTGCGCGTCGTCGTGACAGCTGTCATGTGGTCACTATTTTACTATTTAATTATTTTCTGTAATTCACTGCATAAAATTACCAAAACAATAGTTACTAACTTTTCATGGAAATGGCCTTACTATAATACATTCATTTTACCTATCATTTTTATCGGGGTCCAAGAGTTCTCCACTTAATAATATTCCCAGGATAAAAAACGCTTTCATGAAGTCTATCGTAAACAGAAATTAGGAGTGTTTCCTACTTTCCACATAAAAACTTAAAATATTTTTCACCCGACGCTACCTTCCAATTTGGTTATTGACTCATAAATTCCCGCAAACACAGAGAAACCTTTGCTTTTGAAGATGAAGAGAGAATATTTTATTTTCCTTCAGTTGATCGGCCTAGCATTATTTGCTGGAGGACTAGTGGTGAAGTTCGGAAGCAGCTTGTACGAGTCTCAGATAAAAGCTATCGAGAAGTCCATTGAGCAGTCCGTCTCCAGTGCCGGTCTAGGTACTGTGGACATCGACCTTAACATTGCGTCTATCCTTGAACCTGCTTCAATCGCTCTGATATGTAGCGGACTGTTGATTGTCATTTTGTGCATCTTTGGCTGCTGCGGAGCCTGCTACAAAGTGAAAGTCATGCTCATATCCGTAAGTAATTACTAGGGTCATCTTCAAAAATAATATATTTTAATGCTTTCCTTAATGTATTTTTATTGTCACATCATCTTCTTCTGGTCCCCTATCGAGTTTATTGTTGTTAATATTACGATGATATACTCAAACTTTCGATTATAAAGAATTCGAATCAATTAATTTATTCATTCATTCATTTGGTCAGTCAGTCAATCAGTCAGTCAAACAATCAATCAATCTTGTTAGTCAGTTTAGTAGTAGTCAGCCATATTTGGCAGTGAAAATAAGCACCTACTTTTAGAGGTACTGTAAAACCATGTTTTCAAATTGTACCTAATAACTTAATTGATGAATTTATTGTACATTCCTTTTATTTTCTAGTATGCAGTTATTGTTGGCGTATTGCTTGCTGGGCAGATTATTGTTGTGGCTCTTCTTTTTGGTTCACCTTCAACGGTAAGGAAATTAACTTGGTCAAAGGAGAGAAACGATTCCTATGCAAACTTAAACAACTTTATTCGCAAAAAAAAGAACATTTATAAAAAAAACTGTACATGAAGAATATATATATATATATATATATATATATATATATATATATATATATATATATATATAACTGATTTCGCGAAAATTAAATCACTTCAAGATGCTTTACAAAACGAATTATATTAATATATTATCCTGGGCATTAGACTTCTTCCATTGGACTTCTGACAATCTCTCTCTCTCTCTCTCTCTCTCTCTCTCTCTCTCTCTCTCTCTCTCTCTCTCTCTCTCTCTCTCTCTCTCATATCAATTTCAAATAACTTATAACCTTTGTCCTGTTAAATCAAATACATAATGAAGCTAACATGCAGCTAGTGCGTGGACGTTGTTGCTAATTGTTCTGTCATTTATTGTCTACTCTTCCACCCGACAAGAACCTTAATAAACAAGGTATTCGTTATTTCATATGTTCCTTTCCATTTTTTTAAAAAATTTTACATAGTAATAGAGATTACGAAACGACATTAATGGAACAGGTGACGAAAAGAAAATATAGTATTGAAACTAGGAGCACATTATACGGTATTTTTGCATTGTTATCAACGATGTATGACAGTATTCGAACTATATATAATTTCAAACAACAATACAATATTGAGTTCAGTGTTAAGTGTCCCATATGAGTGTGTTTACAGGACCATGTCATCTCTCTCTCTCTCTCTCTCTCTCTCTCTCTCTCTCTCTCTCTCTCTCAACAGAGTCACAAAGACTCAGACAAACATATATATATAGTTTATTTCTGAAAGAGTTTTCAATTAGAAAATAATATCATTACTCTTGACAATAGTTTTCTTACGATACACAAATGTCTGAAACTTGAAAAAAATATTTTCATTGAAGGTAAGTGATCAAAAGGTTCAAAGGGTAACACGAACAACCTGCGGCACTGGGCTTCCCTATGCTTGCAACAGAATACTATCTAAAACAATTTGTTTACATTTTTTTAAAACCCGCAAATTTCCTTTTCAGTTCCAAAATTCCTTAAAATCCAGTTTAAAGTCTGGAATCAAGTCAGAGTACAGAGGTCTGAACGGAACCAATCTTGTCTCCATGGGATGGAATGTCGTCATGCAGAATGTGAGTATTTGATTGTTTTATCAGTCCCTCCATCCGTATGTATGTAAATTTGCGTAACTCTTAATTTGTAAGGTAGAAAATCTTATCTGGCAATCTTCATCATGCTATGTTTACTGGGTATATGTTACTTTGTGCAACCAATTTTGTTTGAAAAGGTAAAAAAATTTTTGAATTATTTCCTTGAATTCCAGACCTATCTATGCAGTGCTCGATAGTTTGCCACCCTCACTTAATGACATTAACAGCTCGTCCTAATTATGTAAACATTAATGACGAACTTTAATTTTCCGGCAACGTCGGTTTTTCGACATTTTCATACTGTTACTAAAGTGGTAAAAACATCGAGGGAACACGCTAATTATTTGCTCAGTTACTAAAGTGGTAAAAACATCGAGGGAACACGTTAATTATTTGCTAAGTTATTGAAATAGTTAATATCATCCTGTATTATCTTTTTGTATGCGAATAGTCGTCCTCTGTTGAAAGGTAAAGGTCGGAAAGTTTTACTTTTCAAAACTCCATGGATTATTCACACTCTACCTCCCCACTCTCCTGACTTGGGGAAAGGAAACATGTACAACAGGTGTATTACTAACCTTTGCAAATGTCCATATTATTGATTAAAAGCAGACTACCTAGCAACAGGCACCAACAAACAGGCAATTTGTCCATGACCCTCAATCTTGTATTAACTTACTAACATGGCTATGTAGGTGAACTTTCAAAATATGCTTTATATCAAGTTTCTGTATATCATTTATGTACACAATCGTTAACGAATTGTTTGAAATCTATCTATGGACGGGGGTGGAGAATTCTTTAAGAAACGAATTTAGCTCGCGAGAACACCTTAAAATTTACCCGCCTGCCTCTCTGTGTCTCTGTCGTCTGTCTATCACTCTAATAAAAATAATTTTCTAAAAAAGCATAGTAATTAACAGCAATATTCACTGGAAACTTCAAAAAGAAAGCCTTTCAACCAATAATTAAGCGGGCTTAATTTAACTGTTAAATGAATGCCTTTCATCCATTAATTAAGAGGGTTTACTTTAAATGTTAAGCTAATGCCTTTCATGCATTAATTAAGAGGGTTTACTTTAACTGTTAAGTAAATTCCTTTCATCCATTAATTAAGAGGGTTTACTTTAACTGTTAAATGAATGCCTTTCATCCATTAATTAAGAGGGTTTACTTTAACGGTTAAATGAATCACGCGTAATAATAAGAGCTTATTTGGTGACATAAAGTTTTCATTTTATGAGACATGTAATCATCATTTTATTTTCCATCTAGATGAAGTGTTGCGGTGTGGACAGTTATGACGATTTCACAGGTGCTACAAATTGGATCACCTCCTACACCTACGGGATGACCACCTACAACCTGGTGACCCCACTATCCTGCTGTAAGGATCTACCCAGCAGCAGTGATCTATCTTGCGCCTCGTCTCCAAGCGATGCCAACAACTATTGGAAAACAGTAGGTGTCGTTTTGACAGGAAATTACGTACAATCAGAAACAATCTCTCTCTCTCTCTCTCTCTCTCTCTCTCTCTCTCTCTCTCTCTCTCTCTCTCTCTCTCTCTCTCTCTCTCTCTCTCTCTCTCTCATCGTATATGTAGGCATATCAGGGCAGGAAGCAATCGTACGCAGAGTTTGAGTATTTTTAAAATGCTAAGCATCACATAATTGTAGACTTTACTTTTTCAATTTTTTTTCTACTTAAGTTTAATAAATGTCACTGGTCAATCTCATATCTACGTGTTGCAAGTTAGAGTTAGATGTTATTACACACGACTGTATTCCAATTTTCGACAATGCCAAGGGAAAAGGTCGCTCCTGAAAATAACATTTCACAGCTCTTCTGATGGAACATCGGTATCATAATCTTAACGACATTCTGATGGGACATCGGTACCATAACGGTACCATAATCGACATTCACTTCAAACGAAGCTATAAGTAATTGTAACAAACACATGGATTGGATGTATATATCTGCAAACTTTAATGACACTTTTGTGTTGTATACATTTATAACATAATAGATAACGATCATAAAAGCTTTAGCGTAAACCTACAGTTTTAAATAAATTAAACATAAGCCTTGATTCGTAACATGCTAGTAGTATCTATATAAAGAATACTAATCATATCAGCCCGTTCATGTGCACTGGGTCCAGCAGGGTATCGCGAGTGTCAGGAACTAATGAAGATAAATGCAGTAAATTGCGAACGAACCGTGTTTTAACTAACCGAAGCGTTTATTGATGTCGCTTCTACGGCTTAATATTGACGAGGCCATGCTGCATAGTTTGCCTACATCTTTCATTATTTGTATATACTAGTGTGTGTTTCTATTTGTTTGCTCATTTTTTTATGAAAGTGTTATGATTGTAATCAGGTGATTTATTAATTATTATATCATGTAATCTTCTACGGAAGGAAATAAAGATGATGATTATGACTCTCACTGAGTCTGTGCCAAAGGCAAACACAAGACAAACAATTAACACAAAAGAAAGGGTTGAAATTACAAAAGTTTACATGATTATGTCTAATGGAAGTATTGCTCAACAATGTAAAATGCCAGGGCTGATCAAATCCCATAGCCCGACGTCCGAGACTATACATTTTCAAAGTCGGACAAGTTAAATTTTCCAAAGCGCTAGAACTGGACCGGTGCTTTTTCCTGTTTTAAGACAAGTCGGGCAAGCGCTAATTTTCATTCTGTAATCACGTTAAATACCTTTATCTGGCCATTCATGCCCTCTGGGAATACTGAATGATTGAATCTACCTCCATTTATTCATTCACATCCGCTGATACTACAGTAAGTGTTCAATGATAACTGTTGCATCTGCACGAGTTCTATTTCTGCTTGACTGCATATTGGGCTAAGCGACCAAATTATCAACCAATGAAAACATTCGAACAAACAAATCTGGCATGATTAATTAGCAGCGATTTAAACGATTTTGTTATATTGTGTTTACTCAACACAGATACCCGTGAGCGGATCAAGCTTTGATTTCAATCCACCGAGACAATGCAATGAAATGTATGAAAGGCACTTTATCAACATATGTGTCCGTTTCCTTTAGGCACTGGTTAAACGATAGTAATGAGTCTTTCATTTTTTTTAATTGATTATACTGAAGACCGATTTCAACGTGCTGTATTGCGTTTGAAGCGAAACAATTACGCTAAATGAACTGTCTGTGTTTTCATTTAAACGACAACATGTATGTTACGATCACTTTAGTAGAAGTAGTTGTCAAATGAGGTGATCTTTTCTATTTGGATAAAATGAGTTTACTAAATTATTTTCACAAGGAAGGTCATAAGGAAGATTCGGAGAAGCAAAATTCACGTGAAAGTGGAAGGATAAAACGTAAGGTTTCCACTGAGTCTGAGGTAACTATTCCTCCAAAGAGACACAAGTCAGACTCTGTAACAGCAAAAAATGTCAAATATGACACAACTAAGAGAAGAAATTTTCAGTCACATTGGGTTGATAATTATCCATGGCTTGAATTCATCGACACAGAAGGAAAGATGTTTTGCAGTTATTGCAAGCAATATCCCAAACTGGCACAGGTTGGTAAGTAAGCCGGTGTATTTGTCAATGGAACTGACAAATTTAGGATTTAATCAAGCAAGTTTCATGACAGTTCTGGACCTCATTAAGCCTGAAACTAGCCAGCATGTGCAGAAAATCCCTGAAGTTAGAGTTGCTGACACTCCACTAGGAAAGGCCATTTTAAAACTAAACGAGAATGAAATGAAGAACAAATACAATGAGAGTTCTCTTTAACACAGCCTACACATTAGCCCAATATGGAAAGCCAATTTTGATATGGAAATGCTGTGTGCAGTCCAGGAGAAGAACGGTTATAAACTTGGTGCTAATTATAGGAGCATACTCAGGGCAAGAGACCTTGTTCTGTCAATTGATCGAGTCTTGAGATAAGAAGTGGGAAGGTCTAAATTCCAGTAAATACTGATGGTACCACATCGGAGCAAGAAATAGTGTATATAAGATACCTTGATAGTAACAAAAACTAAACAATTAAGCCCTTAGAAGAAATAAATATGGTGAAGAAATTAATAAGTTGTACATTGTTTCTTTTGTTTTTAATATTGATTAAAATACACACACACGCACAATATATATATATATATATATATATATATATATATATATATATATATATATATATATATATATATATATATATATATATATATATATATATCACAAATGTACTATTATTTTTTCTTTTAACAGAGTTGCTTTACTACGATTTGGAACATTATATTTGGAAATGTTGGTATAATGGTTGGAGTACTCGTTGGTGTTGCCGTGTTTCAGGTATGTGGGGAAAATGGGGATGCACGATTTCCCAATGTTACTGATTAGGAAAGCTCTTTATCAGAGAGATAAAGGAAACCTTACATAGATAAAACATATACTAAACACAAAATTAATAAGAAAACTAAACTATATACATGATTGGACAAAATTTCACCATCTCTAGATGACAAATTAAGAAAAAAAAAAAAAAAAACAATACCAGGGGAAATAAATTATTAAAGGAACCAGTATATATGAAGAGGGATAATTTCTTAAAGTAATGAATCAATTAATCAGTTTAATTATAAATACACTCGTATACCCAAATAGTTTTATATACTCACAATTTGCAAACATTTACTTTCATTTCCGCGTATAGTATTCGATTATTATTATTATTATTATATTTTTGTTGTTGCCGCCGTCTCGCCTGTGATTGACGACATATTGGTATCCCATTTCCGGCGGCAACTATGAATGCAGTGTCAGCAATGGCATTTGTTTTGAAATCCGATGTTTACATTTTTGAAAGCCACATATCTGCTAGGAAAGTTTCTGTGTTGAAGGTTTTGAAAGTCACATATCTGCTAGGAAAGTTCCTGTGTTGAAGTTTTTGAAAGTCACATATCTGCTAGGAAAGTTCCTGTGTTGAAGTTTTTTAAAGTCACATATCCGCTAGGAAAGTTCCTGTGTTGAAGTTTTTTAAAGTCACATATCCGCTAGGAAAGTTCCTGTGTAGAAGTTTTTGAAAGTCACATATCTGCTAGGAAAGTTCCTGTGTTGAAGTTTTTTAAAGTCACATATCCGCTAGGAAAGTTCCTGTGTTGAAGTTTTTTAAAGTCACATATCTGCTAGGAAAGTTCCTGTGTTGAAGTTTTTGAAAGTCACATATCCGCTAGGAAAGTTCCTGTGTTGAAGTTTTTGAAAGTCACATATTTGCTAGGAAAGTTTCTGTGTAGAAGTTTTTGAAAGTCACATATGTGCTAGGAAAGTTCCTGTGTTGAAGTTTTTGAAAGTCACATATCTGCTAGGAAAGTTCCTGTGTTGAAGTTTTTGAAAGTCACATATCTGCTAGGAAAGTTCCTGTATTCAACTGAAACTTTTGGGATACTATTACTACAGGTCTATAGTTTGTACCATGATATGCTAGAATTCGAGTTGTTTCGCCCGAGTCAGCATAACTTTGTTTACAATTGAGATACCGCTTTTGGCTGCATTATTATTATTATTATTATTATTATTATTATTATTATTATTATTATTTCAGCTCCTTCTGATAGTTTTCGCCATCGTCATTTTCTGCAAAGCAAGGAAAAATAAAGTCGGCGTATAAATATCAACGGATAAAGAAGAACATCAGTGCTTCCTCTTACGAGGTGTCATTCAACTGCTCCTTTTACAAATATTCTCGCAAAATCAAGTAGAATCTCAAACAAAAATTGCTGAGAGAATTTCAAATCTGGCATTACTCTGCCGAGAAGCTTCAGGAATTTTCTAAAGTTTCAGCTTGTTTTTTTTTTTTAAATTTCGTTTTGCATTTATTGGCGGATATTCTTAAAACGAACCACAAAAGAATCTTGGCAACATATCTTATTCAACAGTTTTACACTTGGATTATAGTAATTTCCAACAGTTTTATGCTTGGATTAGAGTAATTTCCAAAAATAAAAAACAGTATTAAGTATAAAAACATGTTTTAAAATAATGTTTTTTTTTTTGTTTTTTGTTTTTTTTTTTTTGGGGGGGGGGGTAATTATTGATAGTGTGAATAATATTACCCACGTTTTTTTTTAACCAATATTAGTCACTCTAAAATCATCAAATCAGTTTTCTGAATTTTGTTTACTTTACGAACCTTTTAGGAAACCGATGATATGTGATACATGTTATGTACAATTAAAGTTAAAATTATTTCGATACCTTTGTGCTCCATTTATTAGCCTCCATTGTCTTTTGGGGGTATCCTTCTAATGGATTAATCATGTATTTATTTATTCTTACACTTCATTCAGTGTTTATTTTTTTTGTCTTTACGGATAATCAGATGCAGACCAAAATTTTGTTAGAATAGCAAATAGTGCACACATAACTTTATTGCTATTTATTATTATTATTATTATTATTATTATTATTATTATTATTGTCCTAATTTCAGCAAACATAACTGCTTGATGTTTTAAATAGTCATATTTAATAGCTTTGATAGGCAATATTTCAGCATTTCTGAAAATGTCAATAAGTGATCAAAAATTTTCGAATACGGTGTGATGCCCAGTTTTCGTAAAAAAAAAAGAAAAAAAAAAGAAGGAAAATACTTTATCTGTTATGAGTGATATTCTGACCGTTTGACTAGAAAATCCCTAACTTTACCCATGTTGCCACCGATATAAATTCCAAAGACTAATCTTTCAGTTCTTATACAATGTTACAAAGTGGGAATAAATTCGTTAATAAATTTATTGTATTTTATATCGTATCACTTGCATGATGCATCTTGGTTTAGTTCGACCGTTTTTTTTTTTTTTTTTTATAAATTCCGAGAATCCATAAAATAGTTATACTGCCATATAAGGAAATATAAGTTTCCAAGCATTTGCGACACCATTTTCAAAAATTTCGTTTTTGTTTTCCTCCTCGTGAACTGTTTTGTTGACAAGAGTGTGGTCTTATGATATTTTTCCACTAAGACTATTGACCAGAATACGATTTTGGTATTCATTGTCTGTTAAGCTGCACTCTGGAGTAACATACATTTACATGTACTTGACAAAAAAAAAAAAAAAAAAAAAAACAACAACAACAACAACAACAAAAATTGTTGATGAAGTACATGATTTGATTTCTCTCCTCTTTCATGCATCAAATAAATTGTGAGAGTATATTCAATAAATATATGTACGTGTGTGCCTTTTAAATGTATTGGTATTTTACCGCTGGTCGGTAAATAAGCCTTTCACATTTTTTATTTCAGTTATTCTAAAGTGTAAAGTGTATTGATTACTGTAATACTAAACACTCCCATTAACTTTTTACTAATCTTATTTTCTATAATTGGAAATGACTATGTAAATTTATATGTGTATATTGAAGAATTGTAATTTTTTTTAATGGTGTGTACATTTCGATAGAAATCTATTTCTTTGATGTACTAAAATTATTTCTCAAAGTTTTCCAATTTTAATAAACAACCTACCGAACAACGCCGACTCGTTTTCTGTGTCAACGAACGAACGAACGAACGAACGATAGATAGATAGATTGACTGAGTAAGTGATTTATTGATATTAAAATATAATAATACAAGCAACTGGTTCATTGACAGATAACTAACTTCAATTCCATTCAAAACCATTAAAAATTATATCGAGTCATATTACATGCAATGGCGTAACCACCGTCATCAGACTTGCATTTGACAAGAATTATACCGATTTGTTTTCATGAAAACCAAGGCATGTATCGAAATTACCTTTTGTAGAACAATAAGAATAATGATGAAGATGATGATAAAATCCTCACAATCGCTAAAAACAACAATAAATAAATAATCGTTGAACAACAACGATACCAACCCACCATCACCAACAACAAGAATGTCGGATGATATCAACATACAAAATGCCGAAGATGATGATAGTAATGACGCCGGTACTTTTAGTTGTGGTGGTGGTGTAAGTGATCATTGGCAGTCATTTTTGTTGTTTCAACCGGTGATAGTGATGTTGAACATGATGATAATGAAGACAGCGATGACGGTTTTGTTTCGAGCTTTGTACTGAGAAATTTTTAATTCAGAATTATTTCAATTAACTTCATATATAATTAAATTTCAGTACATCCTTTCTTTTCAAGTTGAGGAAGTAATTGTGTTTTGATTGCGCTTAACATTCACTTTTCCCCAACAAGGTACGAAGGTTAAGTGATCTTTATATTGGATCAAAATTAATTCTAAGGTTATATTTTGAAGTAAATCCAAGCTTACAACTTTACCAGCTTAAATAATTTTGGTTCTTTGTTAAGAAGAGAAAGAAATAAAGAAATCTATGAATGTAAAAAGAAACGAGTAGAAAGAAGTAAATAGATGTAACTAAGTTAGGAATGAAAGTTACATCAAAATAAAGGACACACAGTTCTGTGTCTTCTCAAAAAGTAAACTGTGCCATTGGGCTACATTTTATGTATTTTCTTAGTGCGTCAATCAATTACGTTACAAAGGAGAGCATCAAATTTGGGCATAAGTTTCGCACCTATTACCCAAATTGGAATATCATCGGCTTTTTCGGTCAAGTCGAGAAAGACTCCTCGGCTGTAATTCGTCGCCATTGAGAACTACGTTCTGTTCGTGATGGAACAATATAGCGGGGAACGAGACAAGTAACAATCGGAATGTCCTGGAGAATCACCAAACAGATGCAATTGATGTGTATTCCTACAACCGCTTCCACGTTTTTTTTCAGGATATAACAAAAATGACCGAGTGATGTTCTGATCACTATGACCCTAATCAGAACATCGCTCGGCCTTTTCCGTGAAGTGGAGAAAGAAACCGGAATCGGAAGAGGCCGATGATATTCCGATTGCTAATAGGCCTTTTTCAAATTGTAAGGGGAATTAACTCCATCAGCAGCCAATCAACCAATCACGTGTAGTTGGCGTGCAGCAGCCAATCAAGTGTAGTTGGTGCGAAGAAGTTGAGAAGTTCAAATTTACGAAAAGGATGTGCACGTTTCATACATTTTTACATGATCCAGTCTCAGATAGACGCCTTGTCGGCTGTATGTGTATACATGTGTATTATCTCACAGTTTGTAAATATTATAACGCCCGTCTCAATCAACAATGGGATGTAACATTTACAAAAGTTTTCAAATTCTGTGCCATGCCATTTCGTGTCCACATCATGATCACACCCACCCCTTCCTTCTCCGCCATTGACCCGGTCATTATGAAAAGAAAGAAAAGGACATAAAAGACTTTGAATCTGTATATAATATCTACATATATATAGTCTGAGGCTAACATACATGAGGATTGGAAACGCCCTACTTAACCCACCAATTATTACCCGCGATCCAAACGAAGTTCCAAGTGCAATGTAAGATCATAAGGCGAAAATAAATAATTTGTTTGCGGCTTCATGCTAGAAAAAAAAAAAAAAACAAAAAAAAATCCATTCGCCGGGCGAATATTTGGTTTCTTACAAGGCTTTGGAAGTTTGGGCCAAAATTACAGGGAATGGTGATGGAATAGATGATTGTGGAATTTTTTCTTCTAGAAGCCTCCAACCTACCACTCCACCACCCCATTTTCTCAATTTAAGGTCCAGATAAATCATAGAACACCACATCCCACCACCACGCCATCATGTTATGGCCCAGATTCCTGTGATTTTTCCCTACACCATTTACCAAAAGTGAACCATGGTTGCATGACTTAATTTTTATTAAGAGGTTGACATTTTAGATTTTTAAACAATTGCTTATCAAAGGTTCCTTAGAAACAAGTACATAAATAAGTAAAACAACACATAACAACAGTTGAAAGGAAAGGAACATAATTTACATAAAGTGGAGACAATAGCTACAACTTATGGGGCAAAGGTGGAGAAGATGCAGTACAAAAATAAAAGCAACATGAAACACTATGATACTGCATAAAAAAACATGTTCAAAGATATTAAGATGTTGGTGCACATAACAATTATACATAAAACAATGAAAAGTTTCCAGAATAAGATAATACCATTAATCATAGAATGTAAGGATTAAGATTAATCTCTTTGAGATTTTATCTACTGGACACTTTTTTTTCTTTCAAGTTGATAATGGGAGGTCATTCCATGCCCAGGGCCATAACCACTGAAAGGAATTGCTATGATCTCTACCAAAATACACATCCAGTTTTAGAACTAATCTAGTAGGGTGGGAAATCACAAAGACTCAAATATGAATTGGTATGTTGGGTATTTGGGAGTCAACCATGCATGACTTTCCAGATTAAGCAGCATCTGTTGTAAATACTAATCTGTTCAGAAATACTTAGAAAATTAAACTGATTGGACAATATTAGAACAACAATTGATTTGTGGGAGAGAGAGAGTGTTATACAAAATTTCCTTGAGTGTCAGAAACCCAGTGGATTTATTTAATTTGCCAATTGCTTTCTGTAATTGTTTGAAACTTAAGTTCTT
This sequence comes from Margaritifera margaritifera, assembly GCA_029931535.1. Taxonomy (NCBI): domain Eukaryota; kingdom Metazoa; phylum Mollusca; class Bivalvia; order Unionida; family Margaritiferidae; genus Margaritifera; species Margaritifera margaritifera. Next base: position 968,220 of record JAQPZY010001389.1, on the reverse strand, counting down.
ATCTAAAGTAATACATATGTAGCCAGTTCTCTGCTCTTGATATTATGTCATGTTTGAGTTAAAGAGATATATTAGTGTCAGCAAATTTTGACCTTTTTTGGGGGGGGGGGTACAAAATAGGAGTCTTGCCAATGTGGAGACTTAGTTTGTTGGCATTCAGCATATCATTAAATGGTTTTGCCAGTGTGGAGACTTGGTTTGTTGGCATTCAGCACATCATTAAATGGTCTTGCCAGTGTGAAGACTTGGTTTGTTGGGATTCAGCACATCATTAAAATAGTCTTGCCAATGTGGAGACTTGGTTTGTTGGCATTCAGCACATCATTAAAATGGTCTTGCCAGTGTGGAGACTTGGTTTGTTGACATTCAGCACATCATTAAAATGGTCTTGCCAATGTGGAGACTTAGTTTGTTGGCATTCAGCACATTAAAATGGTCTTGCCAATGTGGAGCCTTGGTTTGTTGACATTCAGCACATCATTAAATGGTCTTGCCAATGTGGAGACTTGGTTTGTTGGCATTCAGAATATCATTAAAATGGTCTTGCCAGTGTGGAGACTTGGTTTGTTGGCATTCAGCATATCATTAAATGGTCTTGCCAGTGTGGAGACTTGGTTTGTTGGCATTCAGCAGATCATTAAATGGTCTTGCCAATGTGGAGACTTGGTTTGTTGGCATTCAGCACATCATTAAAATAGTCTTGCCAATGTGAAGACTTAGTTTGTTGGCATTCAGCACATCATTAAAATGATCTTGCCAATGTGGAGACTTGGTTTGTTAGCATTCAACACATCATTAAAATGATCTTGCCAATGTGGAGACTTAGTTTGTTGGCATTCAGCACATCATTAAACTGGTCTTGCCAGTGCGGAGACTTAGTTTGTTGGCATTCAACACATCATTAAAATGGTCTTGCCAATGTGAAGACTTAGTTTGTTGGCATACAACACATCATTAAAATGGTCTTGCCAATGTGGAGACTTAGTTTGTTGGCATTCAGCACATCATTAAAATGATCTTGCCAGTGTGGAGACTTAGTTTGTTGGCCTTCAGCTTATCATTAAAATGATCTTGCCAATGTGGAGACTTAGTTTGTTGGCCTTCAGCTTATCATTAAAATGATCTTGCCAATGTGGAGACTTAGTTTGTTGGCATTCAGCACACCATTAAAATGATCTTGCCTATGTGAAGACTTAGTTTGTTGGCATTCAGCACATCATTAAAATGATCTTGCCAATGTGGAGACTTGGTTTGTTAGCATTCAACACATCATTAAAATGCTCTTGCCAGTGCGGAGACTTAGTTTGTTGGCATTCAACACATCATTAAAATGCTCTTGCCAATGTGAAGACTTAGTTTGTTGGCATACAACACATCATTAAAATGCTCTTGCCAATGTGGAGACTTAGTTTGTTGGCATTCATCACATCATGAAAATGCTCTTGCCAATGTGGAGACTTAGTTTGTTGGCATTCAGCACACCATTAAAATGATCTTGCCAATGTGGGGACTTAGTTTGTTAGCATTCAGCACATTATTAAAATGATCTTGCCAGTGTGGAGACTTAGTTTGTTGGCCTTCAGCTTATCATTAAAATGATCTTGCCAATGTGGAGACTTAGTTTGTTGGCATTCAGCACATCATTAAAATGATCTTGCCAATGTGGAGACTTAGTGTGTTGGCATTCAACACACCATGGAAATGGTCTTGCCAATGTGGGGACTTAGTTTGTTGGCATTCAATATGTCATTAAAATGGTCTTGCCAGTGTGGAGACTTAGTTTGATGGCATTCAACACATCATTAAAATGGTCTTGTGGCTCTTGCCAATGGGGAGTCTTAATTTGTTGACATTCAGCACATCATTAAAATGGTCTTGCCAATGTGGAGATGTTGTTTGTTGGCATTCAGCACATCATTAAAATTGTCTTGCCGGTGTGGAGACTTAGTTTGTTGGCATTCAACACACCATGGAAATGGTCTTGCCAATGCAGAGACTCGGTTTGTTGGCATTCAACACATAATAGACATTGGTAAGCTCTGAATGCAGAAATGATTTTATTTTGTCACAATTTCAAAAAAAAACCTTGTCAGAATTACTCCACAATACAATGTTTTATGATAGATATACAGTCTTATATAATTATTGAAATAATTTCTGTTTGTCTAATAAACTGTCAAGTAGGCACTTAACAATATTGGGGAAAAAATAGCAAGCATCATATGTCTATGAATAAAATGAAGTTTCAAACCGGTCACAAAATTCAGAAAATCCAGAATTCGTTTGTTTTTTCTTTTTTCTTCATGGTCAAAACAATTTCTAGGTTTGGTCGGCAAATAAGGGTCAATCTTGAAATTGGAAACAAAACTTTTTTCTTTTAGGCCTAAGTGGATTTGTTGAAGGGGTCAGAGAAGCTTATTCATGGTAGATATTTTGTAAACCACACTGTTCCTACATTTCATAATTAGCATAGCAATTTTATGGGCAAAAGATGGGAGAGTATATAGGTGTAATTTATTTAGACATTTAAGGAAAATTTGTGGAAAAACAAAGGGTAAATGATGAATTTTGAATTGCACAGAAAATTGCACCATTGCTTTTTTGTAAATCACATTTAAATTTTTTTAAGATACATGAATAAAATCACATTGATTTAATCTAAGTACATTGTAAACTGCCTTGCTATAAAATTTAACTCAATAATTTATTTCATATCCATTTTGATACTTTAAAATTTAAAATTAAGGTCAACTTGATATTAGCAACAAGAGATCATTTTCACTGATATTATCATTGTTACATCCTATTATAAAATTACAAAAGTATATCGGAATGGAGGGGAAAATGTGATGATTCTTTTGGTACTGATACTAGCAAAATATGAAACCTTAATTTAAAATAGCAGAGTTAGAAAATATGTATTACTTTCAAACAGAACTATTACATCTTTTTTCAACCTGTCACCATTGTAAGCACAGCTAGGCATCTATCCCAAGGGCAAATCCTTCCCTGACGGGCTTTTGAGGGTACTGTGCAACCAACCACAGGGGAACTCATTTGTGTATCAAAAAGGAATGGGTGTATACTCTTAAATCATAACAATTCTGCATTTCATGCACCTCTGAATTGAATAATTTACATGGCATTATCCATTAACCCTTCTGAAATTGGCTCAAAGCCCTACCCATGCTCATTTACATGCAAAAATCTTTTCTAATGTATACAAAAATATGAAATTGTACACAAAAACAAGCTCAACTGTTGAGTAAAATCAAATTGCAAGCTTTTGAGATAATTTAGTTCAGAGTTACTGTATATATTTCCTATACTGTAGTCCTGGTTGTGACACAATTTTGTATATGTAGGCCCATACTATGTAACATGATACAACTACTAATACCAGGTCCATGCTGATAGCCCATCTATTCCCCATACTATGTAACATGAAATAACTACTAATACCAGGTCCATGCTGATAGCCCATCTATTCCCCATACTATGTAACATGAAATAACTACTAATACCAGGTCCATGCTGATAGAACATCTATTCCCCATACTATGTAACATGAAATAACTACTAATACCAGGTCCATGCTGATAGAACATCTATTAATCATAGGTAATTTGATAAGTAGATAACAAGCAAGGTTGATTGACACACATAGCAGTTACTGGGGATAGGCCACTTTAATCCAAATTAGGTAAGTAAGGTTGATTGACATGTCAGAAATGTCTTTTAGTTTGATCCCATGGAAAGGCTCACTGAGCCAGGCAATGCAGTAGAACAATCTAGACTTTTGATGGTGTTTTTTTTTTTTTTTTGTCCCATCCCCCTGTATGATATTCTCAAAGCTGGCCAAATAAAAAATTAAAGAAAGGAGGATAAAGATAGAAAGAAAAGATTTTTTTTCTTAACTGTAATGTTGTTTAATAACCAGAAGTTCATTACTGGGGAAGTATGCTACCGTATATACTCGCTTATAAGTCGATGTTTTTTACTTAGAATTCGACTCATGCAGAGTAGGGGTCGTCTTATAAGCGCGACATTTAAAAAAAAAAAAATCTTGGGGTAATGTTGGAAACTCTAGATGTTTGCAGTACATACAAAATACTGTCAATTCATATATTTTTCCATTTTCATGCCACTATTCCTATGCAGTAATGCATATATGGTATGCACTGTGTTTATCCGTTTCATGACGGTCTTATAAGCGCGACATACAAATATTTTTTTAATCAGACCCTGATCCCTCAGCTTATAAAGGCAAACATGCTTTGTTTTTCCAAGTTCACAATCTTTTGATCGAGATACTAATTTGACAATTATGACCTTAATCCCTTAGCTTGTAAAAGTAAAAGCAGCACTGCTTTGTGTTCCCCAGTGGACAATCCTTTGATCACGCCACGCATTTGTTACTTGTTCAATGTCATGTTGAGTCCCTTTGATCATACCGCACAACTGACACCTGCTCAGTTGCGGCGACCCTTTAATGAGATATCAAAGACTGTATAATCAAATGCTCTCACAGAGTCTCTACATAAATAATGGTCCAAGTTTATGAATTGTTAGTGTTCTGTCAGTTACTGTGTACTTTGTCACGTAGATATCATACATCGTGAATAGCTAAACTTAGGTAATTTCACCAATATGGGGAAAAGACAACGTAATGCGTACGATGGAACATTTAAGCTAAAAGTTATAGACTTTGCAGAGAAAAATAACAATTGCGCTGCAGAACGTGAATTTGGTGTGTTGGAGAAACAGGTGCGTGACTGGCGAAAGAAAAACTCAGTTATAGGTGATAGTGCCAGGTATCTGAAGAAAGTAAAAACAAAGAATCGGAGTTGGAAGAGGAATCGGAGTCGGACGATGTTTACGATAACAGGATGACATTGGAGGAATTTATTACTTTATTTGGTAACTCTGATGATGAGGATGAATTCTTGGGCTTTGAACCAGAGGACATTAGACTGACATTTATAGGATACCAATTTTATACCTGTATGTGACCTATAATCCAATTCATGGATTTATCATATAAATGGATTAAAAATGTTAAGCTATATGGATTTCATTACACGAAGATGGACAAAATGTAAGTTGTAAATTTATTTGTACATATTCAACTCAATAATACAATTGTATTTATTCTACATTGGTTTTTGTTTTTATTTGTCCTATCTATCTATATGTCTATCTATCTATCCAGTTTGGCTCGTTTATTTTTCCTAAGTGCAGCTCTGACTCAGTGATGACATGTCACCACTTGCAGACGGATTTAATTTGCAAAAAACACCTTGACTTATAGGAGGGACATAGCTGAATTGGCTTTTTGCCGCCATGAAAAGGGGGGGTCGACTTATAGTCGAGTTGACTTATAATTGAGTATATTCGGTACTTCCTCTATTAGTCCTTGCTGCGCACTGTTTCCTTTTACCTTTTGATTAGCATATTATATCCTATAACAGTCACTCTGCAATGTGTCTGAGTTAAAGGAGCATTAGCGATTAAAATAGATCAAGTGTTTGTGTAGTGCAGACAGCAAACACATTGTTCTCAGTATACTTAGTCACAAACTTCTGATTTCCCGTGATGCACTTGATAGGAGAACCTACTGTGCAAGGGACAGTTTTTATGCACAAATTTAATGCTGCGTCCACCTGCCCTATACAAAAATTCTTTAAAAAAAAGATACACAAGTGAGGTCAAAAAGGTCCATATTTTTGGATAGCTATAATACAACAAAACATAAGAATATCATTCACTTTTTTGACCTGACAAGTCAATGGAAGTTCATAGCATACAAAGTTTCTGCATCCCAACCCCCAATTTATACATGCATTTTTCATGTCTGAAGGCCATTTTTGACAAAGTGATGCTCACAGTGCAAACACAAGCCCTTTCTCTAGGTGATAATTTTGAAACACATTGTGTACTAAACAGCTTGATGCAATTCAAAATAGTTGCCATCCAGGCAGTTTTTGAGATATTCTACTTGCCTTGAATCCATGTGTCTTCTGCTATGGATGGCTAGCTCTGCTTCCTAGCCAACTATTGGTATTTTACTGTCTACATACTGCGAACTGACTATGAGAGGTGTACATGCCTCACATCAATTTGAAGAACAACACAAGCCAGAAACACCTAATTCACAAATATATCCATATCTTTAATTATTAAACAATAATAGCTCAAAAAGTCACATCATAGCCTTAAGTTAAAAAAAAATTTGACAGGGGCCAATTTACGAAACTGTCCCCTACCACCCCTGTGGTGACTGCATGGTTGCATTTGATTTTTAGCTGCAAGTGTCCAGCAAGGTAAACCTTACCTAGTGGCTGAGCTTGATCATGGACCATACATTTAATTTTCAGGGGAGATGGACTGGGATTTTCTTTGAGACCAGAATTTTAAAAAATTCTTGTATTCCTCAATAATGTTTTTTCAACTAGAATGATGGATAGAATAAGGTCTTTTTTCAACAAATCAGATTCAGGTTCCCCCCCCCCCCCCCCCTTACCATCCCAAGTTCCTCCCCAGAAAATAGAAAGGTCATTCTCTTGCTTGAGTACAGTGTACAGCTTGAGTACAGTGAAGTAGGTGATTCACACAGTATAGTACTTTTGCCTATGTATCTTTTGCTCAAAATTTAGTATTAAGGCTGTGACCTGTGAAACTCTTGTGCAATCAAATTGAATTTGGTTCTAAAGTAAACCATAAGAGACTTACATGGCCTTTGATGAGTGTTGTGAGTTTGTGCTTTGTTTGAAAACTATGTCATAATAAGAGACTGCCATGACCTTTGATAGGTGTTGTCAGTTTGTGTTCTGTTGAAAAACAGTCATACATTTCTGTAAGAATTGGTAATAAACTATTATCTGCAAGGTGTGTATCAGAAAGTAATTTTAAAAAAAAAATCAATTTGAAAGACAAAAACATGAAAACCATTTACAAAGTGGTGTAGGCCTATGGATATATTTCCCATGAAGTAAGATTTTCTGACAACTTTTAGCCATCTCATAAAAAAGCCCTAATTGATACTGCCATAATTATTTCATTTCCCATATTACACCATTGAGAAATAAGTCCATAAACAACTCATACCAAATTGGGTTGCATATTGTTGCATCATAATTTTATTAAAGGATCTTTTCAAGGTATGAACAAAAACTTTGTGATTGTTACTTATTCTTAATTGTGTGTACATGTAGTATTTTTCTCACTTCAAGATACAAAATGTGGCTTACAATAAATGTTATTTTTCCTATTTCTAGGTCAATAAATACTGATAGAGCCATGGTGGCTTAGTGGTCAGCATACTGGACTTGTGACTAGAAGGGTACGTGTTCAGATCTGTGACTTGTGACTAGAAGGGTACGTGTTCAAATCTGGGACTTGTGACTAGAAGGGTACGTGTTCAGATCTGGGACTTGTGACTAGAAGGGTACGTGTTCAGATCTGGGACTTGTGACTAGAAGGGTATGTGTTCAGATCTGGGACTTGTGACTAGAAGGGTATGTGTTCAGATCTCTGTTGGGTGAGGGGTATTATGTTTTCCATACTGTATCTAGGGATGCCTTCCCAATTGGATAGATTTTCTGGGACTTGTGACTAGAAGGGTACGTGTTCAGATCTCTGTTGGGTGAGGGGTATTATGTTTTCATACTGTATCTAGGGATGCCTTCCCAATTGGGTAGATTTTCTGGGTCTAGCTGTACAACAATTGGTGTTATTTCAATGAATTCCTGATACAGGATAATTGATCCTTTATCGTTGAATGTCAGTACAGTAGGACCCCGCTATAGCACGCTTCATTATAGCATGAATTCGGATATAACACGATCGTGCAATGGCTCCCGAAATTTCATCTATTTTTTCGTACATGAAAATTTTTTTTTTTTTTCTTCAAAGTACGAAAAATAATGTGTAAAAAATTAATTATCATTTTGGGGAAGAGATCGTGTGTGAATTCCGATATAATACGATCATGGCATGGCTACCGAAATTTTACAATAATTTCGCCAATTTCTTAAACTACTGTTTGTGAATGTTCATTTCAAATGTGTCAGTAGTCAATCACTGCACTTTGATCTTAGTTTATTTTTGAAAGATGTCAGCTCATTTTAAAGCTGATAAGTGTTAATCTTATTATTACTGATACATGAACAATAAAGTCATTAAGTCTTCTTTGTGTTTGTCTTCAGTGCATTCTGTGTACAATCGTTGCTCAAACAATAGCCGACATGTTTGCTCATTCAACTGCATACACAGCCAAGCACCAAACAATGGGGTGGTTGATAAAAGATTCGCACCTGAATGTATAAATCAATTAATTTAAGTCATTGACAATCATCAAAGTCAATCTCAAAGCTAAAGGTTGTTCAAACCATGCGGCAATGATTTATAAAACATCAAAAAACGAAAGCCGCCAACGCGCACACGTGGCTTGGCGGTGTTGTTAGACAATCGCCAGGCAATCAGTTGACCAGTGAATAATATTGTACATTCCCTATAAAAATGACCCCATTGTTGATTAACAATTATTCTTGCTGTAGCCGTTCAAACAAATAGGTGTCAGAGTTTGAGTTAGTAGTTATTTACAATGGATAACAGTACATGGAAATGTAAAGCTTTTACTGTTAAAGAGAAGCTTGAAGTTATGGACAGGATTAAGTCCGGTGTTTCCACAAGTCAGATTTAATTCCCAAGTGATATTTAAGTTATCTGCCAGTGCACATGGTCCGATAAGCCTTTGGCTTGTAAAAGCACTCACTATGTTTTCAAGTTGTTTTCCCACGTGACAACCCTTTGATCAAGCCGCGAGTTTTACTTGTTCAGTGCCAAGTAACAGAGGGTGGTTATTTGAACTCAGGATGTTGACTACATTCAAATTCTTCAATTGAGGAATATGGTTGACTTTGCAAAGAGTAAACGTGACAGCAGCAAGAAGCAGCTGAAAATTAATCAGTTTTTCCAAAAACAATAAAGTATTCTAATTCGTAGCAGATAAAATTATAGCAGTATGAAATTTATACTTACACCTTTATTGACCTTGGGAAGTACACGTGCATACACACTGTAAATGTGCTTCATCATTCCTTACGTGATTTATCGATTATAATTATTTTTTTTGCATTGAATTCAGATACATAATGATCTATGACTAAATATTATACTTCTGTGTGCATATTTTCGATGGAATTATTATGGACTCACTCCTACGCATGCCATGAGATCGGTTGGTGAGTACACGTGTTGATCCTTTAACTATTCATGCTATACATTAGACATGTATATATAAATGTACCAATGCATGGTTCTCTGAATAAAGTTAAATATTATATGTGCAATCTCTGTTTTCATTGCATGTGTATTTCTCATTTAATATGCATTGATTTAAGATGGTAACGGTGCCAATGAAGCACATTGTTTTCAGACCACAATTTACCCCCCCCCCCCCCCCCCCCTCATTTTCTTTAGCTAAATGACTTGGTTTTGTCTTGTTCGGTTATAGTACGGTTCAGGTATAGCGCGATCTCGTTTTGTGGACCCCGACCATCATGCTATAACGGGGTCCTACTGTACATGAATAGGTCCAAAATTAGGAACATTGGGTTTACTACTTCAAAGTGGATAGCTGACTACAGTTTAAACCCAGAAGGCAAAATTAGAGAGTTGCACATCTGCTTTGATGTGGGTATATTAACATAATGATTACCATTACACAGCACAGGTTAGGCATATCGATATCTACCGATATACTTGTGTATAAGTCGGGTCCAAATGCAAACAACATAGACCCTGATCTGCCATCATATAATGCGCATTATGCAACAGCAGATCTGGGTCTATGCAGTCTGCAGTTGGTTTCGGATTATATGCAAATATATACGGTAGTTTTTGTTTACTAGCACATGAATAGCTTTATGAATTTACATTTACTGTGGAATATCATTGGGTACCTTAGAGGGACACTGGGAAATACATCTCTATCCGAAATACTGTTGAGTAAAAGTACTCCTCCCTCCATTTGGCTCATATCCAACCCAGGTCAGACTGGGTCAGCTAAAATTGTGTGTCCCTTAGCAAGGTATTTTACTCCAATCACCTTGGCATGATGTAAGCTTTCGTGTATTGCTGTGCCATTGATCACAAGCAGTAAAACTGAAGAAAACATAAATAAACTACAATCGTGTGGTAACCAGTTCTATGACACAAATGTCTATGGTCGTTCTGTTTCACATTACTCAAGAATAGAGCCATTACAACAGAGGTTATATTTTGTAATAGTACAATAATTCTTCAAATTTTTTCAACAATTTAAGAAAGGTGGTGTTAGTACTTTTGCTGTGTTTATAATACCTTGTCTGTTATTAGTCTTGACCATTTAAAAGTTGCATGACTTTGAAAGGAAAAATTAATATTCATCAGTCATAACTGAATTTTGATTTTTTTTTTATGTCTCTAAGAATTTCATGAACAAATCATTAAACAAATAAGAGTGCAAATGACTGATATAGTAGCAATATAGAAAATGTAATTTAAACTTAAACTCTATCTTATTGATAAGCTTTCAGATACAGTATACACTCAGTTATAAGTCAAGTGCAACTACAAACTGCACATATCCAGATCTGCCATCACATAATGCAGCAGCAGATCTGGGTCTGTGGAGTTTGTTAGGCATAATCAGCAGAACAAACAACACAGACCTTGATCTGTCAGCACATGCTACAGCAGATCAGGGTCTATGTTGTTTGCAGTTGGACTTGACTTGTGAGTATAAATGGTGCGAAAAATAAAGTTATATGAAAACCATAATATTTAGTTGTGAGACTGGAGCTGTCCTAACTTTTTGAATATTAATTGATCAGGAAACCTAGGTAATTAGAAACATACATAACTCAGAATGTCCTCAGTCTTTTCTATCACATGCTAGCAAAAATCTACAGTGTAAATAATGGCCATTTTGAATTACCCACAAGCTTGTGTTTGTCATTAGGTCATAATAACTTCATTGACATCGCAATGACTAGATAATGTGTTATTACTACCAACAACATAATCAATTGTTTCAAGCTATTGAAACTGAATGATTTCTGACATTTTTTCATTACAAAGTTGCAGGAATAATACTAAAAACTAACAGTGCAGGTATTTCGTTGATTGTTGAAACGTTGTGTTGTTTTCAACACCTATCATTTTATAAGAATCTGTTCTGGGCGCATCTCACAGGATGTTTGTGAACCAAACACTTACCAATTTGGGAAGCATCGCTACAGCTACCTCTGAATCTCTTTCACAAACCTTTACAATGCTATAACATTTTGGGGGGTTTTGTTGCAGTGACATAGCCTTGTACTTTTAATTGTGAGCCAGCTACTTTAAAAGATAATGAGATGGCTGGTCTATGAACTAACTTTGTTGAATATCTGTCTAAGAGTTCCACATTCAAAAGCTGTTATTATATGATTGATTTAAATTCAGGAAAAGAATGCAAGTTAAAATTAATGTGAATTCAAAGTGTGCATGCAAACATGGAAGTTGCAATTAACGCCATCTTCCAGTGAATTAATTTAATATGATGCCACCTGTTTTTTTTTTTTCTTCCTTTAATCCATTAAATATAGTTACTTCCACTGTAACAATAAAATCTATAGCCGTTCAAAATTTAAGTCATAGGTGACCTAAAACACAATTTATCCTGTCATAAAGGATTAAATTATTAAACATTTGTTTTATTCAAAGTTATTATTGAAGCACATTAGTCATGATTCTTTTGTATCAGGGGAACTGTGGTAGCTCAGTTGGACTTGTAATCTAAGGGTAATGGGTTTGATACCTGCCCAGGTCATCCTCAGTTGGCTGCCTCTGTGTGTCCTTAGGAAAAGCACTTAGCTCCCATTTCCTCAGCAAGATATAGCTAATACAGTGTTAAAAGTGCCTTAAAAAAAAAAAAGATCATGGCCCCCTCCGTAAGAATCTTTTTACTTAATATTTTTTTTTTCCTTTTATTTTCAGCATAACTTCATGTACTTGAAGATCATTTCCAACCATGTCTGTTACTGCATTCTGTTCATTCATTTCTCCGAGGGCACAGAAAATTGCTCGCTCTACCAGCAGCACAGATTTGGATGTGAGAGGAAGTATACAAGTAGAAAAAATGCTGATGTTGGAGGAGGAAATAAATGGTACATAAGAAATTTCTTTGAGTTTAATGAGAAACCAACAAGTAGCAGTATAGGCTTAGATCTGCCAATGCATAATACTTCAGAAAAATAGGGTCTATATGCTGTTTGTTCTGTTTAGTATCTTGAGCCAGCAGCACATAGACCCAGATGTGCCAACACATAATATGCCAACAGGACAGGGTCTATATGCTGTTCTGTTTAAGATCAGGAGCCAGCAACACATAGACCCAGATCTGCCAATGCATAATGCACCAGCAGAACAGGGTCTATATGCTGTTTGTTCTATTTAGGATTTCAATCCAACAACACATTGACCCAGATCTCCCAACACATAATGTGCCAGCAGAACAGGGTCTATATGCTGTTTGTTCTGTTTAGGATCTGGAGCCAGCAGCACATATACTCAGATCTGCCAATGCAAAATGTGCCAGTAGAACAGGGTCTGTATGGTGTTTGTTCTACTTAGGATCTGAATGCGATAACACATAGACCCAGATCTCCCAACACATAATACTCCAGCAGAACAGGGTCTGTATGATGTTTGTTCTATTTAAAATCTGGAGCCAACACACATGCTGGATGTCATAAAACTCGTGAGCCTGAGATTTTGTTTCAACCAATGACAAATAGTGTTACTTTGAAAGTTAGTTTCTGATTGGCTGGTGGTGGAAACTGAGACTCGAGCTCAGAATCAAGGGCCCATATTCTCAAAATATTTTGTGCATGAAACTCAAATACAAGATCAGAATTCCAAATTCACATAGAATACTTGGAGTTAAACTTGGTCAGTGAAATTCACATAGAATACATGGAATTAAACTAGTTCATTGAAATTCAAGTCAAGCTCAAAATCCCAAATTGACATAGAATACTTGGAGTTAAACTAGGTTAGTGAAATTCAATAGTCTAGGAGAAATATTTAAGAAAATTCTGAAAGTTCTATGATTTCATCCTCAGGGCTTTTAAATTTTAGAAAAGTCAGCTTCTGGGGCAAGCTGACTAGAAATTGGGATGTTTTCTGGAAGTCACATTATTTATTTTTAAAATAAAGAACTTTTATTTTTTTTATATCTTTGTTTGCACATTAAAACCATATGCTGGCAATTAGAGTTGTAAACAGATATGTGTAAATAGTATATGTAGATATGTAGATGAGAAAAAAGGCATAGTTAGAATGCATAGATACCTGTGATTCTACCGGTGGTAGGCCAAAAATACCGTTTTAAAGACCGTCTACCGCACATATCGTTTAGTAGTAGAAATCTACCGGTTTTGAAAATTTCAAGGAAAATTTATTTTTTTTTTTTTTTAACCCGTTTTTTTTACACATTCTATCAACACATTAGAAAAACCAGCCAGAACCAGTCTACTGGGAACCGGAAATGTTCGACCTATGATATGACCGGTGCGACGATGCATGGTTGAGCATGTGTACACAAGAAGCGGCTAATTGATTACCTTATTGTTGTAATTTGGAGAGTTCAAGGCCAAATGCGGGATGTTGTTTGAGGTTATATAAGTAATAAAAGGATCAAAGGTAATCCATGATGACCATGAGTCTTTGATTAAAACTCGGCCGATCTGTCGTGGAAGGAAGATAAAATGGAGAGACGGACCAAAAATGATCTTGGCAGAAACACTTGAGTAAGTATTTGATTTGATGTCTTTTAATTGTTCTTGTATTGTTCACAATGGTTTAAGATGAATATTTAAGGGCAGCTTGTATATTTTTTTTTTTCAATTCATGTCAAAATGTTGAAACGTCCGCTTTCTGCCAATGCTAAGAAGCCACCAGCTAAGAAATACTACAACAAGTTTAACAACGCTTGGATACCATAATTTAAGTGTGTGCAGGCGAGTAGCAAAGGTCCTGACTTTGAAGGTCTCCATCTTTTGTAATTAATGAACTATTTCAATTATTCTTTCACAAAAATTATGTTCAAGTCCTAGATAAAATATATCCACGAGTTAAAAATGTATTACTTAATATTTAATTTTAAAGTTGGATAAATTATTAAAATCATGTGTTTTTTAACTGTTTATTTCAAGTCGAAATCTAATTTGTTTAAAATTATTACAGTGGTGAAACTTGCCAACAGATTTTTTGACATAAGCCTCGAAGAGAAACAAGCCCTTGAGGATGAGGCTCAGGAATACATATTAAGTCCAAGCCAGGAACTTCCTCCTCGGGGTGAAATGAGCTTGGAGCAGTCAGTAGCCTCAGAAACCCAGCAACAGGAAAACTTAAGTTAGAACTTCTTTCCAGACTGAGTGTAGTTGTCCTATCATTGCCACATTCCAATGCTGACACAGAGAGGACATTCTCCATTCTTCAGAAAATCCAGAGTGATTCAAGGGGAAGTCTGGACCAGAAAACTATTGAGAGCCTGCTAAGTGTGAAGGTTAACAATGATAGTGAATGTCACCAGTGGTCACCAGACAGTGATCTTGTGAAGGAAACTAAAAATGCCTGTGAATTTTTAAAAAAATCTTTGCAGTGAACTGTGAGATGTACAACTCTTCCTTTTTCATTTAATTAACAATATACTGGCTCATATTAACTAACTATTATTGTAACATTTTCCATCAGACTCTGAATCTGAATCATGTTCAAAATTTGTGTTTTATTATAATATGAAGAGAATATACATATTATGTGACAAAATGAACTTGTTTTGTTTTCAATCCCCTTAAAACACGTAAAATTTATGTCGATAAAAAATCTACCTTTTTAGAAGCCAATCTACTGATCAAAATTTGTAAATCTACTGGTTTGAAATCCTGGTTCTGTCACAGGTATGTGCATATATAATGTGAAGAGCAAAGACATACATACACACACACACACATATATATATATATATATATATATATATATATATATATATATATATATATATATATATATATATATATATATATATAAACCTGTCAACAGCAGTCACCCATGGGAAAAGGCAAAACTGGTCTTTGTACACAGGTGACTTCTGTACACAGGTTCAGCTTTTCAAATTGGTTTTTTGAACAAATACCATGCACTGAATATCATTATTGTTATTATTGTTGTTGTTATTATTGGTATTATTATTATTATTATTATTATTATTATTATTATTACGATATCAAGATTGTTTTATGTGTACTATTCAACAAAATCATAAAATACTCGTATATGTTGTTCTCTCCCAAATTTATGTTCCACACAAGAATACTGTATCCTGCTCACTTTAATCCATTCTATAAATTAAATCATCACTGACTAAAAATAATCACCGATCTTAGTTTGTTTTGTGCACCATGACAAAACAATCATTTCACTACTGATTGACAGCTTACATATGACTGTAAAACAGGACTGACTCTTTGGTCGGCCAAATTGTATAAGTTTCACTTGGAAACAGCTGTTCACTCTTTAAAAATAATATCTGGATAAGCCAGTTGCTCAGCTTGCCAATATCAAAAGACAGTCAGCTTTTGTGAGGAATCTCTGATGAATAGGAAATCAAAAAAAGAAGCCGTATATGGCTATTCTGTGACCAATGAACTGAAACTTCACCAGCCTTTACAGTCAAGTTTTAAATATTGCATATATATATATATATATATATATATATATATATATATATATATATATATATATATATATATATATATATATATATGCATCAGGGATCCTGAAAGTCTGATGGCTCTTGACGGATACTTTTTCCCAAAAACTGACAAGGTGGCCATATAGTTGGGAAATTTAATATAAATACATTCAAAGGAGATATAACAAGTTGTGACTAAAAAAGAAAACTTTGATATACCTAATTATTTCTGGAAAATGTGTTGTTTTCAGTTTCAGATTTGCTACTGCTTTAGTGCTAATATTATTCGCCCACGATTAGCTGGTTTTCACTCAAACAAATTATTTATAAAAATCATTTCAGAAATGTTACTATACTATAGAATTTCATCCAACAAATAGTATTTTATTCCACTCTAATGTTTTTAAAAAAATTTTAATTTGCAACAAGCTTACTTCCTCAAAAATCTGTAGTACCAAATTAATGTGCATTTCTGGTAAAATCAATTGGTGAAGTTTTATTTGATTAGGTCCCAAAATAAGTCTTGGGAGATGATAATAAAAGTTGTTATTGTTAGTTGTTTATTCTTTTCGGGCCTAGGCTTCACATATTTTGTTCTCATGGTATGATGTCCTGACACACCATGACACAAATCAAATGGTGTGAGGGACTGATGTACTGTATTTTGGTGTGTATAATGCACACCTCGGTTTTTTACCCAGCTTGAGGTGAAAAACTTAGTTTTGGCAAAAAGTGCATGTGATATCCTACATTTCAAAATCTTTATGATTTCATCTAGAAACAACATTGTCATTTTGGATAGTCCACAGATCGTCAGTTGTTACATGACCTTTTATTGGTTTACAATAAAACGGTGCTTGACTGTGTCTCTGTTCTTTTTTGTCAGTGCTTATTACATGTATGTGGCTTTGATGGTTAGTTTGTCTCTTTCAGTGTAGGAGTTTCTTATGTGGCCTTTGTTGATATTTTTTTTGACTATATTCATTCAGATACAAGATTGAACATAAGACGCTGTGTGAAAATTCTGGTCCAGTATTTGTATTTATTTGGACTAGCATGACACCTCTGAAATATATCTCAGTGTCTAAGGTAAAATTGACCCAGTCAGTATCATAATTATGTTGGGCACATTAAAGATTTAGCTGATGAAGATTACCTTTGAAAACACCATGTAGATTCAATGAAGCATTCATCACTGTATAATCACAAAGAACTATCAAATACTGTGATTTAAGATGAGAATAAAAGAAAGAACCAAGTTTATATTCTAAAGAAAAGTTACTAAATTGCTAATTTACCTAGACAGTGCATTGATCTCATGATTAGCACATCAAAGCTTTTGCCAGTGCTCGAAACTGTCGACAAACCACACCGAGTCAATGAAGCATTGATCACTGTATAGTCCAGATCTGCTAACTAACCCTTACAATTTGAATGTGAGTCTTACTGAAATGATCCTTCAAGTATGGACTTGCGGAATATTAGCAAAAAATACACAAATATGATTTTTGCGATCAAATTTCGAAATTGGCTTGTCTTGGTTTGATCTGGATCCGGGTTCATATTAGATTTAGTGGAGTTGGTCAGGAATCCAGACTAACTTTATGGGAGTACCTCACACACGTTAATCTGCATGTTTTTCATGCAAAATGGCTGCATGATCAAACTGTTGCTTTTTTTTTTTTTTAGTATTTCTCAAAATATCATCCAACAAACAAAAACATATTGAAGGCGAAATATCATCCTCTTGAAAAGTTCAGACCGTCAGCTCAAAAGTTTAAAAAGGAATATTCAGATTCTTTGGAGGAAAAAGAAAATGCAACAATTATGTTCATTGAACATCATGTAAATTTGATTTGAGTATGTTTTATGGCAGGAGAGATGATTGACATCGCTAAATGAAATAAAAAAGAAAAACAAAGCAATATTTATGTCAGGTTGAGAGATCTAACAAGAAGTCATTGGGATCAATGGTGTTTGGAAAATGCAGTTTTTGAAACTGGACTGGCAGTAATTAAGGTCTAAATGTACTTTACAGACCTTTTAGTTGAACATCAATTTTATGTTTGCCTTAGCTGCATCAGGACACACTTCTGAACTTTTCAATACATGTTTTTCAAGATGAGTATAGCAGTACATGATATTTTATTACACTTACTGAAAATTGGTCTAACGTACAGAAAACTACCTTACTGAAAAGGTCTTGTTAGGGTTTGCAGGCCTGTATAGTCACAAGGAAGTATCAAATATGGTGATTATTTTCCAAAATAAGTAAATAAATTGCAAATTTGATCAAATCTATTTTTTGGTTTTACGATATGTATCAATGTTACTGTAATGCTGTATTTGCACAGCTTCAAAGTATTCATGACAGTTGATGAACAAGTTACTAGTCTCGTGTGTATTTCTGGCTGAACCACAGAACAACAACTACACAACGGTGTGAAATGAAATTAGTTTATTAACATAAGCAATCCAAGAACAGGGTTTGTAAGAATTAGTTATTTCTTAAATAAGGTCAGTAACAATGTAGTTACATTGCAGCAAATTCAGTATTTCACAAGGATGTGATGTGTATAGCCAGCTTTAATGCCTTGTTCATCTCATCAGATTGACCTTGAAAAAAAAAAACTGTTTTTGTTCTACTGTAAGATGGGCACCCCTTTCTGAAAATATGAAAAATAAGTAATACGAAAATACGGTAATGTCTATAGTACAGACCCCGGGGCAGTAGTTTAATTATAGGGTTTTGATAAGTTCAGGGGATAAACTTTCACATCTCTCATGTCTTGTGTTTTTGTGGCTATAGATTGTTTAAATGATTGGGGAAAACATAATGACCAAACAAGCTTAGTCGTTGACACCTCTGTTGATTGCCCGACAAAGAAACTGTGTTAAGCAGAGCTAGTCCACTTTTAATTAAGCTTAGTCAGCAACATCTTTATTGATTGTCTGAAACAGTATGTAAGCTTGACCTAGTGACCTTTGAATTGTGCTTCATTATGGTATTTATTTGGCAGTTTAATAGATAACAAATCAAAGACAAAGTTGATATATTGATATTTGATAACTACTGTGACCAATATCTGGTTGCTCAGAGTATGTCCCGGTCGCAACCTTTGATCTACCGGACATGTCCAACAAATACAGGGATTTCAGGACATGTGAGATAAATTGATAGATAGTTAAAGATTTTGTTCGACACTAGATTTTTAAGAGAGAGATAGCTATTTGGCAGGAATTGTCTCCCCATTCATCTCCGGATTTGCGTGTGATCTCCGTTTTGTTCATTTATTTAGTCAACATCTGGTAGTTGATGATTCATTCACGAATGCTTTATGCTTATTTTAGACTTGCAAAAGGTGGTCGCCCACCATTATCTTCTTTTAGAGTATTCAGGTGGTCGCAAATCAGTCAAATTGTATTATAGTGAGTCAAGATTGAACTCCACTTATTTTTATGCATTATAATTATATTGCATTTTGTTGCTTTCACAATTTTCATTGTCATCAATATTCAGGTTAAGTATTGCTGATGTTAGTTCAGTTTAACGACAGTGTTTTGCTATCAGTATTGTCATCAGTACTCAGGTTAAGTAGTGCTGTAGTTTGATAGTATTTGACCACAGGTCTCCCCGTTCATCATTTTCATTAATACCACATGAGGCAGGTACGGTATTGCTGTTATTACATTGCGTTTGATTTCAGGTCTCATGCCTTTCATAAATATTATAATCATCAGTTTTGATTATTATTCATTGTTTTCAGAGAATTCTTTTGCAGCAGTATGTTGCAGAGTGAAAATGTGGGCATACACGAGATACACCCACCTCTTGTACTAATTGTCAGTGGATAGACATGTCTATTTTGATGTTTACGGTCAGATGAGGACTGGGCCAAAAGCAGATGCACTTATAAGGGGAGGAGAAAGGGCTTTCTTCATCCTCAGGTTTCAAAAGAAGATTAGCTCATCTGTGGTTCAGGACTCCATGATCCCAGGAGCATATGGGATCAGTCTCTACAGAGACATAAAAGGCCCTTGGACCCCTGAGGGTTGTTCCAACCCAGACAGAACCTGTTAAGGTTAGGTCCAGGGTCCCTTCCAAGGAGGAAATACTGGGACAGAGAGCAAGTTGTGCCTTACAACCCCCCACCCCCCAGTCATTAGAGCCCCTTTGTTACTGGATCAGGGATCGGGTTCACACGCACACACACTTCTTGCCAGGCTACTGATAAAGCCCACTGGGGACTGGAATCAGCATACATGCTGCCAAATCTGCTGCTAGGGACAGTCCCCTCATTCATCATGAAGACTTACAGGATGAGGCTCCACCTGCTCCCATGTCTCCCCTGCATTAGAGAGACACAGGGTCGCAAAAAGTCTTAGTGGACTCTAATGACCTTGGTGCAGAACAGGATGAGACAGCACCCCCTCCTCCCTTTGGGTCCCCTGCTTCCTTCCATTTGTTGACTTGGGGGTCAGAGGAAGAAGAGATCTGGTCATTTGATAGGGCAGTAAATGAAGTTTACTGTCTTCTTCCCCAGGATTTGTGTCCAAAGCCATCAGACTCAGAGGACAAGAAGATTCCTATTTAGAGAGACTCTCTAGGGCCACCTCATGCCCAGCTTCATGCAAGGTTTTTATAAAGGCCAAGAGTTTGCTAGGCAGTGTAAGGGACGGTCAGTTCCCCCCTCTGCATTGTGACCTCAGGTCTCTGCGGCTAGCTACAGGGTATATTCTCCTGCCTGGCCCCTTAAGCGCCCCTCTCTCCCCCCCCCCTTCCCCGGATGCTAAGGCTATAGGTTGCTCTTCACGAGAGCATTGCATGCAGATCTTTTTTCAGCAGCTGACTTCAGCCTTCTGAAGAAGGAATCTCTGTCCACAACCGCACTACATCACTGGCTGGAGGAGGTTACTAAAACTTCTAGGCATTTGTAATCCATGTCCATGGTGCAGTCAGTGGAGCTGCTCCACCCTTGCAGGGATGTTGCTCAGGGAACATCTAAGGTCTTACCGGAGTACTGCAAGAACCTTCTTCTGGCTCCACCTCTGGAGGCAGAGACCCTCTTCGGAGGGCTCATTCCCTCCGTGGCATCTCAGAACCTGAAGGACCATCAACACTATTCTCCCCATGCTGTTCCACCAGTAAAATCTGGTGCAGGTAAGGAATAGGTACATTTTCCTGGTATCCAAAAAGGGTGGGAAGTTTGAGCTGACTATCAACCTTTCAGCCATAATCAAGTTTCTTGAGGAGGAACCTTTCAAGATGGAGACCACAGCCTCAGTCAGGAATGCCATAAGGCCTGGCAACTGGGCAGTTTCCATTGACCTCCAGGATGCATACCAGCCTCCGCACCAGGTGCCTTTACCAGAGTAATGGGAGTAGTTGCAGCCCACCTTGGTTCACTGGGTATCCATATCTTAAAGTATTTTGATGACCTGTTTCCCCATGGAAGACTTCGCTTGCACCACCCCCACCCCCCCACCCCCCCCCGTTTCTTCTTCTGACAAATTGGAAACCACACAGGGATCTCATTACAGCTCAGGTTTCTCTAGGATCAGATTTCCATCACCACTTGAGTTGGTCAGAAAATCAGGACTGGTTTCTGAACTCAACTCCTATCTGTTCATGGACGCGTCAGATTAGCGATGGGGTGCTCACTTGGAGCCAGAAGGGCTGGTACCTCAGTGTTTGTGGTCCCGGAAGAATCTTCCCCACATGAACAATTTGGAAATGAAGGCAATATTTTTAACCCTACAGGGGTACATCAAGTAAAGAGTTGCTGTGTGATGGTCTCCACCTACACTACATCATTGTAAGCATACCACAGGCAAAAAGAGAGGCACACATACCCCTTCTCTTTGCATGGAGATTTGTAACCTTCTTCTTTGGGCAACCTTGGATATTCCTGTCAAAAAGAACATTTTGGCAGACATCCTGTACAGGAGAGGCAGGGTGGTCCTCATGGAATGGTCCCTGCATCATCTGTAGCAGAGTCCCTGTTCAGACTGTGGGTGAGACTCTTAGTGCACTTGTTTGTGACAAGGCTAAACAACAAGCTCCCCTTTTACATTTGCCCAGTCCCAGACCAGGGGGCCTGGGCAGTGGATGCCTTCAGTCTAAGTCAAATCATCTGTTTACACTTTCCCACCATTCATGATGATTCTGCAAGTGCTCCACAAAGTCAGGATCTCCACTGCTCAGTTCATTTTGATAGCGACCATTCTATGGCCCCAGTGATCATGGTTCAATGATCTTATCAATCTGTTGGTAGACCAGGTCAGGTCATTGCCTCAGAGGAGACACCTTCTGGCTCATCTCAAGACAAAGTTGCTAAGTGGTGCATCGTTTAGGACAGGAGATGCTCTACATCAGGGTCTTTAATGCCAAGTGAAGAAATCTTTTGTGATTAATGCAGTAGTAAAGTATTAATTCTAGTTGTCCCTCTATTAGACCGGTGGCTAATTTTCTTCTATTCCTATTTGAAGAGAGAGAATGCTTGGTGTCTACTATTAAAGGCTATAGGGCAGCCTTATCCAACATGCTCAAATTTTCTAAAGGCCCAACCATTGGTTCAGATCCTCATATTTCTGATCTTATCAGATGTTTTGAGCTTCAGTGACCAGTATCTTGCTCTCTAATGCTCTCTAACGCCCATATGGAATCTTGTGTGTATTGTGGTAACTTTGACAAAATACCCCCCCCCCCCCATATGAAGCATTGTGTGAAACTTCTTTTGAAAACCATATCCTTAAGACTGTTTTCTTGCTTTTTTTAGCATCTGCAAGATGAAGGAGTAAGCTTCATGCCTTGTTTCTTCTAGAAGAAAGTTGTTTACAGTTCAGTAGCAAATTACTAGTCAGTTTCTGTTCTTTACCAACCAGGTCTTTTTAAGCAAGAAATTCAACTTCATTTGATAGCTCCACTCCCTATTGAGTTCCCCAGTCTCAGTCGTTCTGTGCTGGGGATGATCAAGATTGACTTTTCTGCCCAGTCTTTTCCATCCCTTGAAGGATTCTGCTGATATTTCGGTATCCACTATTTCTAGGTGGATTGTTCTAACAATTGAGAGACATATCAGTCCCCTTCTGACAGGGACCATGCTTTCATGAAATTATAATCCATGAGGTTCGAGCCATTGCTACCTCATGTGCCTATCAAACTTGTTTGCCATTGGAGGATGTTATGGAAGCCACACTTTTCCTGGTCACACTTTACATTCTTTTCCTTCTACCTTTGTTCTTTGGCATACCAGAGCAAAGGCATATTTTCTTTAGGGCCATAGTCATGGCATAAAAGTGGATTAAGCAGATATCTACTTACAGTAGTGGACATTCCTACCTTAAGGTGAGTATATCCTTGTTTTTACCAGTTTTTTAGGCCATCAGCCTCCTGTCACTGGCAAATTCAGCTATGCAATAGCGAGACAGGTAATGTATTACAGATATAAAAATGTTGGGATGGGGGGGAGGGGGGTGGACTAATTTTTATTGATGTAATACTTACCTGTTGAGATTGGCAGATTCCCTCTGTCCCACCCCATTTTGATGTCCCACAAGTAGTTGCGTCCATAAAGGATGATGGCTACTGCGCATGGGCCTATGACATGGGGAATAGACTGGGTCTGTGTTCTTCTGGTTCTGAATCTTCTTGAACTTTCCAACTGTTAGGAGGATGGAATTTTTATTATTTTGACAAGGGTAATTTCATTGTCTGAAAGGTAAGCTATGCAACTGCGACAGGTAAGTATTATATCATTAAAATTAGCTTTACTCCCCTTCCCCAAGCTACATATTAATGTGTTAAAAATGTTCAAAACAGTTAATTTTAAGCATTGAGTCCAATGTTGTCATATTTTTCTTATTGTAAGCTCACTGTTTTAGTATGGCTCATTGAATAAAGATAACCTATGCATCAGAACAAGTTCTTGATGTTTTGTTCACATTTAAAATGATAGTACTTGGTCACAATGAATATTCTTATTTTAATAGCCATATAATCAAACATACCCAAGTCTTGTTTGACATTCCCAGCAGCATGATATACATCTTGATTATTTAAATCATAAGTTTCTGTCATACATGTACTGCTTTTTATAAAAATGCACTATTCAAATTTATAAAATAGTTTCAAATATAAATGTATTAACATTTTATGTAAAGCTCTGTATTAAAATCTCAGAGAGCAGTAATATTCCTCTTTTCATGGGAGGATATTTTATGTACTCATTTGTGCATAAAATTATATAATAATATTTGCACTTGAGTGAAAAATTGATACTAATGATGCCAAGTTGACATTCAGAATGCAGTTGTAGGGCAGGGCAACACCTATTGGATGGGCAGGGTGCAGTGCCCTCCTAGAACAGGCAAGGAATATTACTGAAACAGTAAAACCTGTCCTAACGGTCACCTGGTCACAACGGTCATTCTAATTTCTCCCCAGCAAATTTCTTATATAAATGCCCTGTATTTAACGGTCACCTGCTTTCAGCAGTCAGCAGCCAGGCGTTTCCTAACTAAATACAAGCGGTCACTGGAGCGTATCAGCAGTGACCGTGCCAAGCATTTCATATCTCAATTGTACTTAAAATAGTCCATTCACGCTGTCAGTCAAACTCAAAGGTGTCAACATGGCTGCTTTGAAAGCAAGGTGGTTTTTGTCCTTACATGAGAGAATGGAAGCAATTCGTTTGCTGGATAGTGGACAAAGTAGTCGTGTAGTTGCAGCTGAAATGGGAGTCTGGCAAACTCAGATCCAAGGGATATTTAAGCACAAGCGAGATATTATGGCCAAGTTTGAGAACAACGTTAATCCGGGGTATAAGAGATTACGTACAATCACAACAAATAAGTAGAGATACATGTACACTGTACTTGTGATATCCTTTATGGTTTATATGCTACTAACAATAGCTGCAGGAAGCTTCTTTTCCCTAATCATAAAAGGCACAAAAACCGACAGTCTTTTGATCTCGATGAGTTTGAGCAACTGCTTAATCCATCAATTGTTTGAAGTGTGAACACCTGTTTTCGTGCCTAATAATACCAGCTGGCCTAACAAAAAGTCAGTCCTGTGTTTGACAATCACAGGTAAGCTGTAAATTAGTAATTTTATTTAGACACCATTTCTACTGATAAGTGACGATTTAATGTACATGATGGATTAAAGTGGAACTTTTTATTTTATTATTTTGTTATTTTTCTTTTTGATAAATAGCTAAACTAAATATATGTATCTTGATAGCATACTGCTACTACTACTAATAATAATAATAATGGTATTCGGTGCATAGTACATGTATTTGTCATGAACCAAGTTTGAGAGCTGAACCTGCCTTCAGAGGTCACCTGTCTACAAAGGCAACTTTGGTTTTTTCCAATGGGTGGCCACTGTAAACAGGTTTGACTGTATATATTTGAAAATACTAGCCAGAGGCAGCCTAGGTGACATTAGCCAGCCTAGAAATATCCCTGTCCCTAACTTTGACAGATGTTGATCTTAATCATTCCATGTGACAGACTTTTTTATCCAGCCATTGCAGCCATGGATCCAGACAATGAAGGGTTGGGGTGATGGTGATGTATAGATTGACATAATGAAAAGCAGACAGATTGATAGACATTCTATACCAAGTTTAATAAATCTTACTCACTAGCAAGATAAATGATTGGCATAGAAAACTCGATTTATTTCTCTTACATCTACTACAGCAAAAGTTTTGCACCATAATTGTGTTATTTTATTGTTGTATTTGATCACTACACTTTTCAGAATCAAACATGCATTATTTATAATTGGTAAGTTTCTTATCCACAGATTTAACAATGGCTGGAGGAGTCCGTCAGACCAGACGTTTTGTAAAGAGAGATGTAGTTCATACCTGGTCACTTTTCACCAACCTCCTGTCAGCCCAGCTGTGCCTCCAGGTATTGTAATCACCATATACAGTGTCAAATTTCTTGTTGAATCAATGTTGTGTGTGTCTATATATATATATATATATATAACCTAACCAGTTAGATAATTAAAATTAATTTCAAGCAGGAATCGAACCCATGCTGTGGGTAATGGAAACTAGCTGTCATGCACCAGTACCCCAGTACCCACACGGTCAATGCTCATCCCCCCAAAAGGGATGGAATAAGGTCAAAGGTTAGGAGTTCTGGTGCATGATAACTCACTTGTTAGGCACATGGAATTGAATGGTCAGTTAAATGCACAGTCTCGCTGGATTTCTATTGAGAAGAGCAAGATATATGCATATAACACTGTATTTTCTGTTACTTTTGGATGGTACAAAATATTCTTTTCTGAAAAACATTAGATTACTTCATTTGGGGTCTGAAAGAAATGGAGAAGAAAAAAAAAATCGCCCAGCAACTATAATAATGTGCTATGAAATAAAAAGGCAAATTTTTCTATTTAGACATGTTAGGTAATGAATGAAAACAGACATTACTTTCCTAGTTTTTTGTATTATATATATATATATATATATATATATATATATATATATATATATATATATATATATATATATATCCATCTCTCCGCCAGAAAATGCAACCTTACATGTATTAGAGTCACAAATTGTGTGGTTTTCAAGAAAAATACCATGTCAGTCATTTCCCACTACATACCAAACTCTGTTATGTATAGATAATTAGTGATCATTAAAATATACACAACCACAAGAAACTAACAATATTATCTTTTATCAAGTTAATGATAATTGGATTTAATACAGCAATGAGAAGAACAATTTTGTACTTCCTGGAGAACATTTAGCTTGCATGTAAAACAACTTGAATGGTATAAGGGTGCAGGTAACACAGTGTACAATATCAGCCTCTACAGTTACAGCCATGTGACATCTAAACTTCATTTGATTCAGACTCATTTTATAGTGAATAAACAGCATGTGAAAGGCATATACAGATTTCTCAGAAATTTTACAGAAGTTTAATTTGATGCAAACAATCACACTCCTTCCAATTAATGAAATTTCATTGTTATTTAGAAATAAATAAATGTATCACCATACTGAAATAACATTTGATTTAGTCAATGAGTGTGGATACAACCAGGGAACTGCTCCCATTTTCCTTATAGCACAGCATAGGTGAGTTCATGCCATGTGATGTCAAGTCAGCTGGCATTGCAGATAGAGGAATCTGAAGTTTGTTTATCTTATTTTCAGGTTTATTCTGCACAGCAGAAAAGGGGCATTATTTGTTTGGCAACTCAGTGTTCAAACCTGTCTGTCAAATGTATGACAATATGGGTTGAAAGAAAACAACTTGAAGCTTAGTATTATATCTTTATTTCCTTAAAACATTATTATTGGACAAAATTAAATGTACGGTTCGGTACATAACACCCTCAGCATTTATGGACCCCAAGTACCACGCTATAAAACGGGAGAGTTGTATTTAGATCAGAGTCTGATTATGGGAATGTATGGAATCAAATATTAACTGACATTTCCGTCATAAACCAGCTAAACATAAAAATTTACTTCCACTCACGGTATTCATTAGAATCGCTTCATTTTATATAATTCTGATTTTACTTGTAATTTATCTTTTATTACGTTACTGTTACAAGCCTCCTAAGCCTACCCACATGACCAAAGTTTTTAACACGCTCAGTTCTACTGGAGAGTAGTAATCAATTTGTTATTCTATGATCTTACTGTATAGCACTTATATACACTAAACCATTAATAGAGAAGATGGTGATTAAACTGATGTGGCAGGTGTTTGGGTAGGCATCGGTATCTGATCCTGTCCAACCTGTGGGGCCATAGGCAGACTGATTATCTTTGTCATCAAATGGATACTGGCATGCCCAGTTATGTTTGTGTTTGCTGTCAGTTTGATTCCCGGGATCTAAGATATTAAACTATTGGGTTTTCCTTGAGCTGTAGCCTGATTAATTGACTATTTGCATTTGTGTTGTTATTTCATAAATAATACTAGTAGAATGCTTGTACTTGATCTACTGTGAAATAATTAGTATTATGAGTGTGATTAATATGTTAAGATTATAGAAGTGTCTTTAATGAAAACCAGAATTGTCACACTTGATTAACAGCACAGATTTATTAAATTTAGGCCTGAACACTGTGCGTTTACAGAATAAGCTACCTTGAAAGACCACTCCTTGTGCTCAAAAAATCATGGTCTCTCATGATGGGTCCTAATACTGTATAATCAATAAATCCATGCATCTGTGCATTGAGAATCTGGTCTCCCAACACAGGTGGTTTCTCATAGCACAGGGTTCGCATGCTACCTTGAAAAGTACTTGAATTTCGATTCATCCTTGAATAGTACTTGAAAATCGTTTTTACCTTGAAAAGTCATTGAAAAGCACTTGAAAATAAGCCTCGGTCCTTGAAAAATATAAAATTAATTGAAAAACGAATGTACAAAAGTTTCTTTTCATACCAATACGTCATGTAATCGAAATAAAACTGTTTGCTATTGGGTCATTTGCAACACGTGACCAATCAGATATTTATAATTGCGCGCGGACCCGATAGAGAGCATTAAAAAGTGTGCGAATCTTTTCTTTATTCCATAGTAAAATGCGTTATTGTGTTTGTTAACCTAAATTGCTACCTTAATACGTATATATATTGATTTTGTTATATACGATACCAAATCTACTTGACATTAGGAATTTAAAGTTATATTTGTCCAAAAATCAACCCTAAATTGCTCTAAATGACTGAATACATGTTTATGAAAACGTGAGCACAATATTTGACATACATGCAGCGCTCGTGCATGTATAATAGTTTGTGTTTGGCTACACGATATTTCCTCCGTGTTTGTTTTCTTTCTCGAGTTAACATAGTTAATCGTTAGACTGCGATAATAACGTTTTGATTAGTAAGCTACTGCGATTTATTCAGAAATTATTATCATATTCTAAACAATCACCGACAATAATATTCAAGAAACACCTGCAAATTTTCGCAGATAAAATTATCAGTTGTATGACAACCATAATTATAATGCTAATATTTTAAAACAAATGTAATTAATACATCCTTAATTCATTTGATTGTGACCAATCTTTTACCAATTTCAGTAATTGTAATAGGCAAACGAGTGACGATTCCGCGAATGCTGATTGAAAAGTGCGTCCAAACATTATAAATAAACATACGAATTTCTTGTTATAGAATAAACTATTGTTTATAAATAATATGCATATAATCGTCAAAGT
Source organism: Margaritifera margaritifera (assembly GCA_029931535.1). NCBI lineage: Eukaryota > Metazoa > Mollusca > Bivalvia > Unionida > Margaritiferidae > Margaritifera > Margaritifera margaritifera. The sequence goes on along the minus strand of JAQPZY010001389.1, from coordinate 939,193 downwards.
ATACATTTCCAATGATCATTCTTCTTCGTCTATTTATTTTCTGTGGCAGCGGTACATCTTTGTACTTTAAATCATGATGAATCAACTGTTCAAACTCAAGAAACAAAAGATAATGAAAAATATACACAAAAATAGTCACAATTTGTTCTTATTGTATGTCCAAGCTTCGGATTTTCGGCGTACGATCTAAAATTCGGAAGTCTGCTGGAAGTCTATTATTGACTTTTTCGGCGTCGCGACCAAATTTTGGGCGTAAATTACGGCCGTATGCCTGTTAACATAAAGGCTGCTTTCTACACAATGTACTTACATCTATGTGTAAATGTACCTGTAAAATTTCGATGAGCGATCATGCGACAGCAGATATCAAAAATTAGACGCGGCGACACGCAGCATACTTTCGCAGCGGACAATTTTAAGATGCCGCGTGAATGCATCATATCACGCATCGAAGTTATTCCAGAAATTGATTTTGTCCGCTGCAGACAACTTCAGGTACGCATAAATTATGCAAATTGTTATTTAGTAGGTCGGCCGATGTGTTTTCGTGAAGTGTGTCGGAGAGAGAAGGTGGGCTTCGGCAATCTCCGTAAACTCCGATCGCTACCGAATATTCAGGAGGCTGCATTCACACCCGCCAAAGGATAAACACGTGTACGTGGCATTGAGAATACGGAAGATTTATCTGGGTATTTTTCTGCGAGAGCTTACCAATTTCACTTGGAGCAAAATGTCTGGGAAGTGTGTGTTCAACCCCGATTTGTGTCAAAAACAAGAATAAAAGACCTGGTAATTAATTTCCCATATACTTGAAAGTGAAATAATGGTGGATTATAGCCCCATAATGAAACATTCTACAAATTTGCCTTTACCAAATAACAGGGCTATCAACTCTGAATCTCCATCAAAATTTCCATCCTGTTGATTTTTGTTTGTAAGTGTTGTGCATTTATTCATCTCATCTGATTTATTGCGTATTAACAGTCACATAGCAGTATCTTAGATTGACAATAGACCAGGCCATTTTTACATGAAACTGAAAAATTTCTTATCAATTTTGATAACAATGGGCCACTATAAACCCCTTCCTTCCTCTTGAGCCTATTGCACAAATATTAGGAAGCCCCTTGTCAGGAAATTACAACATTCTCACTAATCGTTTAAATGGCCATTGATAAATATACCTAAAGTGCACCGGGCATCAGGGTCCCTGAAAAAATTGGATAAAGTCCTTGAAAAGTCCTTGAATTTTGTCACACCAAAGGCGTATGAACCCTGTAGCAATGATCATTCAAAAAAGGTTTTACTGTATTAGTTTTAGAAGGAAAAAAAGAATTAACACAACAATGCATCTTCTGAAATCTTTCCAACATGATTGGGCATTCAGTGTCATACATGTATGTGTACATACATGTGTACATACATACATGTTTTTTGGCATCCTGCACATGATGGTGTTCATGAGAAAAGGACAATGGTGCATATCGTTTTATGACAGTTGTCACAAAAGATTCAAAATTATTTTAGGTATCAGTAAGTTCAATAATCATATTAAATATTTCTTGCTAAGTATATGCAAGTATTTTCTGAGATAATTACCTATTCATGATCAGAAATGCTGCCAGGGCGCGCGAATCGCGCAAAATTTGTACATATAAAAATGTACTCTGTGCAGTAAACAATTTTTATTTAACTGTTAACCCTTAAAGTGCTTCTCGCGGCTTAAGTCGCGCTGTCAGTAGGGGTCTCGTAGTGTTGTCTTGTTATAACCTTTTTTCCGGTAGGCAACTGTTTACACATCTGACTACTTCGGCTTGAAAAGAACAGTTGTTAAACTAAATTTGATTGGCACATTTGGGCCCTGGAACAACCATTGTCAAGGTTGAACATTGCATTCATGAACGAAGTTTTACAAATGCGCGTTTCAAGTAAGGACTTCTAGAAAATCCAAAATGACTGACTCACAACATGGTTCATCTTCAGATGATGGTTTCATTCGGCAAATACTGGCCGATGATAGCGATGATGACAATGATTTTTAAAGTTTTGAAGTATATGATATTATTGGAGCCTGGAAAGTGTTATTGGAAATAAGAGTGAGTAATTTTGAACCCGAAAATGATGTTTGGACATGTGCTGGATGGACAAAAACAGACGGCATGCCGGTCAACCCCCTATTAAGCAGTATTTCGAAATTAAATGTCAATAAGACAGAAATCTAAGCCTAATTAAAATACAGGCAATTTAAAAGTAGAAAGCAATTTTCATTTCTTTTCTCAGACAATTCTGCCTTGAGGGATCTTGTGCCACAAAACTATATACCACTGTAAGGGTTAAGATAAATTGAATAAATAAGAATATAAAAAGAAATTAAAAAGTAAGGATATTTATTTTTGATCAGAACACATCTGAACAAGCTGCCTATGGCATTGATAGACTTAAAAGCCTAATACAACATTGTGGAACAGATACAAAATCTGGCATAGTAGTCAGCAAAGCGCTGATTCAAAAAAGTGAAACTTTGGCAGAGCTCTTGTTAGTGAAAAAATTAAAATATTATTGCAGAGATATCCAAGAGACAATACCTATGAGCTGCTGAAAATTGTACATAACAACCATAAGGAACAGTTTTCCAACATGTTCAAGCAGGCTTAGCTAGCTATGTATATGCGAAAGGGGGTTCTCAGCACAGAACAATATTCATACACAGATAAGGAACAAATTAAGCTCAGAAATGATCAACAGATTAATGCTTTTACAACTAGAGGAGACATCTTTTGAGGATTTAATTTAAATAGAGCAGGAAGAAAGAAAGAGACGGATATTTATGTGTTAGGTAAATATTGAACTATGGCCGTTTTCTCCTCCCCCTCATTTTTTCTCCTCCCCCCTTATTTTGGTGACAAGGGGGGAGCTCCCCCCATCAGATAAAATCCTGGCAGCATCTCTGCATGATAAATTGAAGCAAACTTCATCTCTGATTATTTCGAAAGCACTATAGTTTCTGTCAGTATAAAAAGGATAGCTATTGATAACACCCATTCTCTTTGATTTGGAGAAGGAGAATATGTGTTATCAATAGTTTTCCATATTTTGCTTGTTTTTGTCAGTAAAAAAAAGGGAAAACTATTGGTAAGACATGCTCTCATCCTTGATTAGGAGCAGGATCTCATCAATAGCTTCTAATTTTTTACTCATTTCTGTCAGTAAAAAAGGGAAAACTTTTGGTAACACCCACTCTCATCCATGATTAGGAGGAGAAGAGTGGGTCTTGTCAATAGCTTTTAATATTTTACTTGTTTCTGCCAGTAAACAAAGGGAAAACTATTGGTAACACCCACTCTCATCCATGATTAGGAGGGGAAGAATGAGTCTTGTCAATAGCTTTCCCTTTTTGAAGTGACAGAAATGAGTTACAGATTCTTAATTACCAGCAAACACACTGAGACTTTTACTGAAAAAAGTACTCCAGTCCTTAGATTGTGTCCAAAAACATAAGTTCAGGAAATAATATTCCAAAATGTTGTCTGCATATTAAATGGCATGAACAAATTATTTGGCAAAAAAGTTTTGGCATTGAAAACACAGAAAATATGGTACATAATATATATAGGATTCCCAAATTCCAAGTACTGTATTCGAATAATCAAGCATACTTGTGTAGCTTCTGAATACTTATTAGAATAATCATGCATGCTCGTGTAGTTTCTGAGTACTGTATTAGAATGATCATGCATACTTGTGTAGTTTCTGAGGACTATATTAGAATGATCATGCATACTCGTGTAGTATCTGAGTACTGTGTTAGAATGATCATGCATATTCAGGTAGTTTCCAAGTACTGTATTAGAATGATCATCATACTTGTGTATTTTCTGAGTGCTATATTAGAATGATCATGCATACAGTAAAGCTCACGTGATTTTTCGGAACCCCACGCATCGCGGTGGGGGTGGAGAGTGAGTGGAGAGGATTAAGAAAAACCCCTCCACCATCACTCCACACATCCTGACGGAGTTGTCGCGGAGAATAGCCCTGCACACCACGCTTTCTCGCGGAGTCGCATCCGATCACCACCGCGGAGCGGACGTGGTCTCGATAATATGGGCGTGGTTTACTTTTTATCACCCATGCAAGCAGAGGTTGAGAGAGAGAGACGGGAGGTGGGGGGGGGCACCGATTTATCTACATCGTTATCCCTCTTTGGAGCAATTTGCTAACTTTTTGATACTGAAAAAAACGTAGTAATTCAGTTAATTATAAATATTTCCTTGTTCTAACGAAGATAATATATGATACATAGTGCCAAATCATATTTAAGATGATGATAACGTAATGACAATGCCTCGCAAACTGTATTAATACTACATTTTGCGCAATGAATCTATTTTTTTTTTCTTCAATACTGTGTTATCGGAATCTAAACATGCATTCATATCCTTATTTCTTTTTCAGTAAACACAATACAAAATTTTAATGATCATATGAAAGTCAGTGATATTGTACTACCTGCAATGAAAAGAACGATAAACATCGAACAAATTAATAACAAAGCTGCAGTCATACCTGACTGAAGTGAAACAAAATCGCTCAAGTTCCGATGGTTACTCCATGCATGAGTACTCATTCACATATTGTACGATTTTTTCTGACATCCAATCGCTTAAATAAAGCATTATTAAGATTTCACATCGTTATTTTATTTTAAACTGTACTAATTTGCATTAATTACCAAAGTATCGGGTTTTTTAAAAATCACAAATGGCCGCAAAAGGTCATCCTAGATACATGTAGTTGACACGTGCAAGTAACCTAGCACAAGAGAAGCCATCAGCACTGCTGATATTGACGTGTTAATTTCATATGCTAACTGTAAACCTAAAAGTACAACAGCAGCGCTTCTGTGGGTTTGTTTTCTTTGCCATTGATCTGACAAACTTGCGCATCAGATGAAATTAATGTTTAACTTTTTCTTTTCTGTTCGTTTTCCTATTGCATAATACAGAAAAATAAGATGAATAATTTTAGATCATTAACTCTTCTTAGTAAAGTTCCCCTCTCTCTCTCTCTCTCTCTCTCTCATAAACTATGGAATCCAAAGCACTACTGCGCAAGTCTTTGTAATCTATTACTATTAAAAACCGTTTTTTTTGGGGGGGGGGGGTGTACATGCTTCAGTAAGAGTTTAAGTATTCCATGATTGGCTAGCTTTCTTCAATTAGCGGCCACCTCATTCACACTAAGCCAAAAAGATGTTCCTGCCATTAAAGTTTTTCGTGATTCTGCTTATGTTTTGAAGAGTTTTTCACTAATGCTAGTTTCAAAAATAACGCTAAAATGCTTATTAATGTTAACCAAAATTTTTCTTTTTCGCTGCTTGACATGTCGACATTTTTAGTCAGTCGTCAGAATTAAAATATTAAAATCTGACTGATTATAAATCTCAACGTACACAAACTGAAATCTGGAAATGTTCAGTAGTGGTAAAAAAGTAATAACGTGCTAGACATTATAGCGTTATGGAGCAAAAAAGAAAGAAATTTTCCCACCACTGCACAGGAACTCCCGAGCAAGTGCTCTAAAGTCGTGTGTGTGTGTTCATGGGCATCCGCAGGAATTTTCGGGGGGGGGGGGGGGGCGCCAAAGTAAAAGGGATATATTTTAAAAAAATTTTAAATCAGGGCGGGACGAGGCATAGAAACACGCTCAATAACCAAAGGCTCTAACAGTCACAAACAGGAAACTGCATTCTTTAATATCTGCGTAAAAATAATTAAAGGAGTATATTTTATTTTTATATTTTCGCCGTAGAAAAATGAGCAAATAATAGGATAAACGTGAAGACAATACATCCATGCAAAATGCTCTAAACTTGTTGGAAATTAAAATCTCAGAACATCTCAGATTTTAGAATTTTCCATATTATTTTTCATTTCGGTAATAAGCCGAGTTCAGATTAATTACTAACAATTATCAAACTTCCGTTGTTAATGGCGGGACCAGACCATAATTGCGGCTGTAAAGTACAATGCGCCAAATCAGATGGCTTCGTGTGATAAAAACACACTGTTCCCAAGCTGAAACTTACATCATCCTTTGATGCAAACCCTTGTTAATATTTTACAACAGTGTTCACAATGCTCACTGCCTTGATTTCTGTAGAACATCCGCTGAAGTCAAGTCTTTATTAGGGAGAGACAATTGAATTTTCCAAGGGGGGGGGGGGGGGGTAAATGCATGAAAACAATTGTCTTTCTCTGATTTTTGTAGTAGACGTTAATCCGTTCCATTATTTCACTTAAAATAAATAAATATTGTGATTAAAGAACAAAAAATATCCTGGTAGAAAAAAACAAAACAGCATATAAACCCCATATATTAAATGGTCAGTCCCTTACAGTACACATGGAGTCATAATATTCAGCCTCGTCACTCTGCTATTACTGCATAAAGACTAAGCACGCGGTTTGCATTTCAGTGTAAATTCAGTGTTTTAGGTTTGTTGTTGGGGGGGGGGGGGTAAGCAGAAGCGGATGTCAATTTGGATTTTAATTGTCCATATCTCGGAGAATTACTTTCCTTTGGAACAAAATGATAAATTTATTCTGCTTGAGAAGCTCAGCAATGTGTGCTTCTCGTCAAGTCAGTGCATAAGTTTGTTCATATTTCTTTGAAATAAATTAAAATTATAAACTTATTGCAAAAGAAGTCGATCAACCTTTTATAAAATGTAATGTGTACTGAATATACAAGCCTTTTGAAATAATTTTTTTATTGTCCAAATATGATCGAAATAAAGACGACTGATTCTTCAAATGGTATCCGGTTGTAAATCACTCTTGACGTCTCCGTCTTTCCATAGGTGGTCTTCATTCATTGGCTGTTCAGATGTCAATCAGTAATGTTGACTAGCCCCTCCACGGTGGAGTTTACATCGGCATGCTTGCCGAAACGCGGTGGTGATTTGTAGGTATTTATGCCAATTTATGCCTCCACCGCGATGCATGGGGTTCCGAAAAATCACGTGAGCTGTACTGTATTTGTGGAATTTCTGAGTACTGTATTAAAATGATTATGCATTCTTGTGTAGTTTCTGAGTACTGAATTAGAATGATCTAGCATACTTGTGTTTTCTTATGGTTCATGTTGATTTGTGAAAGAACATGTACATATATATCAGTAAACAGGAGATAGATGACTAAAGTATATTTTGATTTTAACAGAAGTCAACAAATCTGCCACATTCAGTTGCCATTGAGACTGTTTTGCTTAGCGTAGAAATGATGATATTCATACAAATAAATGTAATAGATAGTTTATGTACTCATGATGAAATTTAAGAAAGAAAAAGTATTACAAAAATTAGCAATTGGGTCCTGATTTGGACAGTGGCTTGACCTTATACTGAAGAATTTCTGGATGGACATGTACATATATATGGATGCCAAAGTGATTGCTATCTTGAGCTTTTGCCAAGGCAGACTCAACAGTAGATCAAAGAGACCTGCTTTTAGCAGATTGGTGTTGAAATCACCCAAGTGCACATTCACACTAAGTTCATGACACTGATGAATAGTGGACATGAAACTGACAGAAGTCAAAGAACATCAAATATAGATCATGGGGACCTACTTTTGGTGGAAAGGTGTTGACTGTTGTACCAACCAATACACATTAATATATCAATTTGCAAGATACTTTGGCCAATTGTACCCAAGATACTGATTAAAGCACAAAACTTGGGGAACAAAAGGTCATCAAAGCATTAAATCTAGGTAAAGATGACCTAATTTTGGCAATTTGCCATTTTATCCTACAAGATGTATCCACAAACTAAATTAAATGACTACCTAACCTGAATAGTATATATAAAACTGACATAAGCAAAAAACTTAATCAAAGTCATTGAAGTGTGAAATATAGGTTTCACTGACCTACTTTAGTAAGTTGGTAATGTGCACATTAAGATGTATGCACATACAAAGTAACACAACTAACCAGCTGTCCTTGAGAAACTGAACACGGTACTGAAGTACAGTTAAAAACTTGAACATCAAGGTTAATCTCATGCTGGATGTGCTATTAGTGATTGAAAGGGAAAAATCCTCATCCCATGGTAAGACACAGAAATAAAATATAGGTCACAATGACCTACTTTTGTTGGAAAGACACAGCAACATGTCAATTTCCATGACCAGTGAAAAGTAACCAAGAAAGTGACCAATGTGCAAAACTTCAACAAAATTACTGAAGTGTTAAATATAGGTCAGTGACCTCCTTTTTCGGCATTTATTATATTTGTGCAACAAGATCTACACATGAACTATTCTACATAACCAGTAGTACATAAGAAACTGAGAAATAAAAGGAAAGTTAAAATCCTTGAACATAGATACTACTAATCATGGGTTTAGATGGACGTACAGATAGATGCTAAAGGATGGATGCTCTGTACAGACAGATGGATGCTAAAGGATGGATGCTCTATACATACAGATGGATGCTTTGTACATACAGATGGATGCTCTGTACAGACAGATGGATGCAAAGGATGGATGCTCTGTACAAACATATGGATGTTAAAGTGATCACACCCTTTACAGGGAGATGGATGTTAAAGTGATCACACCCTTTACAGGGAGATGGATGTTAAAGTGATCACACCCTGTACAGGCAGATGGATGCTTTGTACAGACAGATAGATGCTAAAGGATGGATGCTCTGTACAGACAGATGGATGCTAAAGTGATCACACTCTCTGTGTGGATGGACATACAGATGGATCCTAAAGTGATCACACTCTTGGGTGTGGATGGATGTACATACAGACACTAAAGTGATTGCTACGTTGAATCTTATCTAAGGTGTGCTTGACAGTTATATTTTTCAACCTGTTTTTGGTAAGTTCATAAATGTGATATTAATAATAAACTGGTAATGAAATTAAAGGTAATGAAAATGTTTCTCCCTAATTTGAGAGCATGGGGAATATGTGTGGTTGTCTAAACTTCTTTTTTTCAGGTCATTTCTAGTAAAAAAAAATAGGCTGCCTTTTATGTGGCCTTAGATTCATTCATTTTTCAGTAAAATTACAGATACCTTAATAAGACATAATGCACCTAATAAATTGATAACAAGTATATAGAATAGTTACTGTATTTTATAGTAAATTATTTTTGTTATTCCTTCTTTAGTAGTTCATAATTGTTTAAAATTGTATGCTCACCTTAGCAAAAATTTAAAACACCTAGTACAGTTTAAATAAAGAATAATTAGGATAGATAAATTTTGCCTGTTGGAGCAATAAATAAGCTAAATTTCTTTTCTTTTTTTAAATTTAAAACCGATGATATCACTTAGTCTTTGGAAATGATATATTCCATGGATTCTTATTGTAATGTTATTAATAGATTCTTTCATATGCATTGGTGTAGAATAGACAAATTCTGATTGCAAGTGTGGAATTTTCCTATCCAGCACTGAGACATAATGCAGATTATTTATCTTACATTCCTAAATAAAAAAATGAGTTTTAAAATCAAAATGGTGCACTGAATACTGATCCAACAGTAAAACTCCAACTGAATACTGATCCAACAGTAAAACTCCCACTGAAAATTTCCTCATTTTAATATTGAGCTTTCAGAGTTAGGTTTACATGAAAAAATTAAATGTAAACTTTAAACGATGTTTTAATACATATATGCATTCAAAAAGAACAGTGGTTGAAACTGTTGAGGTAATGGCAGTGTACAGTGTCCGAATTATGTACTAACGATAGCTTGTGCAATGATACAAACGTGAACTGGTGAGAAAAAAAACAAAGTGCACTCTTATCCCTAGGATTAAACGAGACAGACAAAAATAATAATGGTATCCTTGATACAATTTTGAGGTAGAATTTATTTTGTCATAAATAATAATGAGATAATAAAAAAAATAACAAATAAATCAGCAGTTTTATTTGTTCAAGACCAGACTACAGTATCTATATCTGTAGCTTGAATGAACAATGCACATTTTTGATTTGCATAACACATACCATATATACTTGCATATAATCCGATACCAACTGCAAACTGCATAGACCCAAATCTGCTGTCGCATAATGCGCCGGCAGATGTAGAACAAACAACATAGACCCTGATCTACCGGCTCATTATGCGCCAACAGATCAGGGTCTATGTTGTTTTCATTTGGACACGGCTTATACACGAGTTTATATGGTACTTCAACTGTCACTCATTTTAGGAAAATGTGATGTAATTTTATGTCGTAACTTTATTATTGTGAAAGAATGCTCAAGTAATGATGGAAATCAGAGTTTTTTAACAGTTTGTATGCACTATGATCGCAGTTGAAGGTCATGTGATAAAAGATAACAGTTACATGATGAAAGACAGATATTTCTCATTGCTGTTCTACACTGGAAAACACACTTATACACACACAGGAATGTGAGAAATGGTATTTTCTTAACTTTTATAATACCAGTATATTGAGGGTTACAAAATGAATCAATGCTCTTTGGGACATTAGAGTTGTGACAGACCTGCTAACCATTATGATTTGAATGTAAGTCTTACTGAAATGACCATTAAATTATGAACTTACAGAATAATAGCAAAATTATGAAAATATGGTCATTGCAGTCAAATCCAGATAACTGACTTGTCCATGTTTGATCTGGATTCGGGTTTCACATACATGTAATTCTACCAGCGGTAGGCCCAAAAAAACGTTTAAGGGCCCTCTACCTCGCATACCATTTAATAGTTCAAATCTACCGCTTTTGAAAGTTTTAAAAAAAAAAAAAAATGTGTTCCATCAACACATTAGAGAAACTAGCCAGAACTAGTCTACTGGGGACCGTAAATGTTCCACCAGTACAATGACCAGAGCAATGATGCGTGACAGAGCAATAGGATTAGAATTGTTAAAGAACAGCTGACGTGTACACAGCAAGGTGCTAATTGATTACCTATTTTGTTAGAATTTGAGGAGTTTAAAGCCAAATGCGGGATGTTTTTTTTTTTGTTTTGGAGGTGTTATAAGTAATAAAGGGATCAAAGGTGGTTCATGATGTCTTCTGAGCCTTTGATGAAAATCTTGCCCGACCCTTAGCGGAGGGAAGATAAAATGAAGAGACCGACCATAAAAAATGATTTCAGCAGAGACACTAGAGTAAGTATTTTGATTTTTGTCTTGTTTAATTGTTATTGTATTGTTATGTATAATGTTTATATAATATTCTAAATATTTTAGGAAATTATAAATGTTTCTTGACTTTAATATTTGCTTAAACCTTAATGTTGTTTATCAGGAAAACATGTTTAACTAGTGTCCTTGAATTAGGTTGTTTACTTAATATTTGAGTTCAAGTATAGTTTTGATAAACACGATGTTTATCCAATTTGAGGTCAAGGTTGATTTTGTTTACAGATAAAACTGGAATTCCCTTAGGAGTTATGTGTCAATAGTCACACATACATTTATTATTCTAGAATGTTCTGTCATGTGGCCTATCTTTATATATACCATATTTAGTGGACAGGTTTTCAGTTTCGACATTACCATCAGTCTTGTAAAGAGCCATTACAGTTGTGGAAAGTCATTCCAAATTCTGAGAGAGGAATTATTTAAAATATTCATTGGATTATAAAAGTGCTCATAGACTTTTGGATTTTGGATTTTGAATTGATTATTTTGGGATTTATGTGAACTTATTCAAAGATATTCTGGAGTACTTCATTTTGACATATCAGCACATTAAAGACTACTTGCATATCAGGACATTAAAGACCATTGGCACATCAACACATTCAAGGATACAGCCATTCATTTGGAACATTCTATATTTAGGACTTGTGATTAGAACACTAATTATTATTGGATTACTTGGATTTTAATACACGTTACTGTAAGTGTCTTTTTTATTTTCATTTTAATTATCTAGAAATAAATTGCTTGTTGATTTTTACTTGATTTGTTGGTTTCACTTTCTTTCTGTTACATTTTTCTTAGACCATAGAGTCGTAACATTTTTGTTCAAGATGTTTTAATAGGGACAACTCTTACATTTTTTGTTCAATTCATGTCAAAATGCCAAAACGTGTGCTTTCTCCCAATGCTAAGAAACCACCAGCTAAGAAATATTACAAGTTCAACAATGCTTGGATATCAGAGTTTAAGTAATTGCAGGTGAGTAGCAAAGGTCCTGAGTTTGCAGTGTGTGTTTCAAAGGTATGCATCTTTTATATTTCATAAACTATTTGAATTTTTCATTCACATAGTTTAAGTTTAAGTCCTAGATAAAATATATAAGTTAAAAATATTTTACAAGATAATTAATTTTAAAGTTTGGATAAATTATTCATAAAAACATAAATACATCATGTATTTTTTTTTTTCCATTTTTCTTTCAAGTCTAAATCAATCTTTATTTTTTTAAAATTTACAGTAGTGAATTTTTTTGGATCTGAGCCATGAAGAGGAAGAAGCCTTTGTGAATGAGGCTCAGGAATACATCCCAAGTCCAAGTCAGGAACTTCCTCCTCAGGGTGAACATAGCTTGGAGGAGTATTGGAGAGTAGTCAGCAACCTTACAAAATCAGCAGCAGGAAAACTGAAGTTAGAACTTCTTTGCAGGCTGAAGGTGGTTGTCCTGTCATTACAACATTCTAATGCTGATGCAGAGAGGACATTCTCCATTCTTTGCAAAATACAAAGTGATTCAAGGGGAAATCTGGACCGGAGAACTATTGAGAGCCTGTTAAGTGTGAAGTTTAATAATGACAATGATTGTATTTAGTGGTCACTTGACAGTGATCTTGTGAATGAAACTAAAAATGCTATTGGATTTTAAAAAAGAAAAATCTTTGCAGTGAACTATCAGATAAACAACTTTTCCTTTTTCATTATTTGACTGTATACTGACTTGTATTAATTATTATTGTAACATTTTCCGTCGAAATCTGAATCTGATTCATGTTGTTTTAATATAGTATGAAGAGAATAAATATTATGGCACAAAAAACACCACTTATTTTGTTTTCCATCCCCCTGAAATGTAAAATTTATGAGGAAATAAAATCTGCTGGTTTAGAGGTTTTAAATCCTGGTTCTGTCACATGTAGGGTTTCATATTAGATTCAGTGGAGTTGGTCAGAGAACCAGACTAACTTTTCAGGAGTATCTCAGATGCTTTAAACTGCACATATTTTTCGTGCAAAATGTCTACATGATCAAGCTGTTGCTTATAGCAAGAAATGGCGTCCAACACATGAAAACACATTCAAGGCGAAAGAGACAATAGGCCTCTTAAAAAAGTTTAAACATCATCACTTAATTATAAATAGGGTTATTCAGATTCTTTGGGAAAAAAACAAGATAGGCAGCAATTATGTTTATTGGACATCATGTCATGTTGATTTGAGAATGTCTTATGGCAGGAGAAATAATTGCTGTTGCCATGTGAAACTGAAAAAAAACCCAAAGATTATGTCAAGTTAAGAGATAGCAAGAAGCCATTGAGTTCTATGGTGTTTGGAACTGCAGTTTCTGAAACTGTATTGGAGATAATTAAGGTCTAAGGGTACTTTACAAACCTTTCAGTTGAACATAATGTTTGCCTTCACTGTATCAATCCCAGATCACACTTCAGAACTTATTAAATGCATATTTTCCCAGTTGATAATAGCAGTACATGATATTTTGTTATACCTTACTGAAAATTGGTCTAACAGATAAATATTGACTGCCTTACTGAAAAGTCTTCTTAGAGGTCTGCTATGGTCTAGATATCAATCTTTGCATTTCTTGTTCATCCTTTTTTTTTGTTGTCTTTTTCATACTTTCTTTTATAATTTCAGTGTAACCGAAGAATTCTTGTCAAAAGAGCAACCTATAGATGTACAGGTATTCTCTTTAATGTCTGAAATTTGTTGTACACTTTTTCTTATTTCTTTTCTTCTGCATTAGTAATTATGGGGAAAATATTAATTTATATAATATGAATATTGTTTGTTTTTTTTCACTTGTGTACTTAAAATTTGCAAACCTTTAACAAAAGTTTTTGCTTATTTATTAAAATAATTAGTGGACAAAAATAGTTTATAATTTTTATGGATGGATGTTTTGTGTTAAAAATGTTATGCATTTCTGACTGGAAGATTCCATATACTGACTTCAAATATTTTATAAATCATCCTGTTTTATATAAATGGCAAGCAAAATATGTAGAATAAAAACTCAGCAAATACTACCAAATCTATTCATGATTCATGCATACCTCATAAAAGGGTGAATCTCAACCAGAGTGCATACCTTGCCAGTGTCCACTGACAGTGGAATACATTCTTGTTGAGTATAAAGACTTTCATCCCCTTAAAGAACCATTTGTTTATGTGAACTCAGTTTTATGATGATATACCACCAACACAAATCTTGTACTTTTTCCAATAATGTGATCTATGTAACCAGTGGCATGGCAGCAGGTGTGAAGCAGATGGGTTCTTGTGCATTAACAGATAGGACCACATGCATTTTGGCTCCCCTACAAGTGTGATTTTGGCACCCTGCAGTACCTTTGGCATTGTTCCGGCCATTGGCCCACCTGGCCACCACGCCACTGTATATAACAAATGTGGACTATATTTTAAAGATTTTATTTGTGTGTATGTGTGTGTGTTTATTTACCTTTATCATTTATTTTATAAATGTTTTAAATAATGTTAGCATTTTTACCTTTTGTCTTTTATCTCGAAGGACTACATGTTACTGTTTATTTGGAAGGTTTTATCTCCCTAAAGTTGTTTTGCAATTGTTTGTCTTAGCATTTTTAAAACTTTTAATTGGCAATTTATGGCCAGTATTGTGCTGATGTGCTGTTAAACCACATACATACATACATACATACATACATACATACATACATACATATATAGAAGGTTTGAAGAATTGCATACAATACAGCAGCTGATAAAGGTCCAAGTTATTTATGTGCCTCCCTCCTCACAACAATTTAAAACCTTGTGTATGGTAGAAATTTGCATGAAATTTCCCCTGTCCAGTTAGGGAGAATTTCCCCAGGAATTCCACACTCACCCCACCCCACCCCACCCCTTATATAACTCCTATACTTTACTTATATTATCCTTCTATAATATAGCTCTATGATATCATTGATAATGTCCTCCTAGGAAATCAGAGGAAACAATATATCTCCCCCACTACCCCACTACCCCACTCCCCCACTACCCCACTACCCCACTACCCCACTACCCCACTCCCCCACTACCCCACTACCCCACTACCCCACTAAACATAACTCATTTACTGTGAATCAATGTCTGTGCAAGGATTTATTTAAGGTCATGTGATTATGACAATATGTATTTATGTTAATTATGTCCTTTCCTATCAAAGTAATGTAAGATAATTTTAGAATGTTTCAAAAGAAATTCTTGCAAGTTGAAACATTAATAAATTTTTTGATTTATCACTAATTGTTTCAGTTGATGAAACAAGTATTCTTGATTTAAAGGCAGCTTGTCATTTTTATTCTGTACTTGACTTAAAATATGAAAATAACTTTGTGGCTTTGAAGTGTGAAAGTCACAGAAAGACACTTTGAAGGGGAATGGGGTAAATATGAATGGGGGGGGGGGGATTTGCTGTTATACAAACCTTTCAGAAACATTAACCCATAATATCATATTTAGGAAAATAATTTATCTGTCTATTGAAACCCAGAAATGTTGTTATGAAAATTATCTGACTATAAGTATATATGTTTTCTCTTTGTATTATCTGTAGGTACAGTGTATATGTGTTTTGTCTTTGTATTATCTGTAGGTATATGTGTTTTGTCTTTGTATTATCTGTAGGTATATGTGTTTTGTCTTTGTATTATCTGTAGGTATATGTGTTTTGTCTTTCCATATATGTTCTACTTCAGCATGCTTTACTATTATCATTATTTACTGTTTAACATAGCAGTATTCCACTAAAAGATATTATATTGTGTTCACAGACCCTATACATGGTCTAGGAATGTTTATTACAATAATAGTCTCATATTCTTGAGAAGAAAAAAATCTGCTTACTTTTTTCTAGGCTTCTTGAGACAGACTTTATTTTCTAAGATTGGAATTGGTTGCAAAGCACATATAAGATAAACTTGAACATGATGAAATATAAAAGAAAAAAGCAGAATGGCTCAGATCCTTGTGATTGTGGTCTTTTCTTGATAAACTTGCAAAGATACAGAAGAGAGATCTTGTCTCATCAGTTTGCCTAGTCCTGTCAGAAGTTATTCTTCCATTCACGACTTTTCCACAAGCTCTTTTTTTAAAAAGCTTTTGTTTTCTTAGGCTCCTTCTTTATTCACTGGCAGTTTCAATATCTTAAGTTATTAATTTGTGATATTCTGCACACATCCTGAACGGTTTAAAAACAAGTGAATCCCTTGTAATTTTCATGTTTTGAAGGGTCCTGAAAAGTTGTTATAATTTCTTTTTTTTTATCATGTTCTGTTTGTACAAATACAAAGTGTTTTTTTTTTTTTTTCATATATGTTGTCCATTATGTGTTGATATATTCAGGTTCTCTTTATACGGATGTCAATTGACTCAAGTGACATGTAGATCTTTTTCTCAACCTTCAGATGATACATGTTGAAAATAGATATTCTCCACTAGACTACATGTTTGCATGTGATCAGTTTTAGAATCAAATGTTGTTTAGGTGAGCAGTCATAATGGTCTCTTGGGCCCCTTGCCATTCAAACTAAATTCTTTATTTTACTTTACTAAAGAGATGCTAATTTTTTCAGCATGTAAAAGTATGGTCCACCTGCGATGCAGAGTTCAAGCATCCAGTGCAATCTGTCCACTTAAACAGCCATCCAGGACTTTCAAACAAAGTACTTGTACAGAATATGGTGTTGGGGATCAAAACAGTTCTACTGAGTTCTCATCTCTACCTAAAAATGATCCAACCATGAGAAAAGGGAAAGTTCAACTTCAGAACCAAAATGGTGCACAGCATTTTAAACGGGGTTCTAAAAATTATCGTCAGAAAAATAGAGCAGACACTGAGTGCTTACTGAAAATGAAGTATAAAGAAGTGAAAGGAGGAATCAAAAGAACAATGAGAAGTTTTAGAAGCAAAGTTAACAAGGCAAAAGAAACATTATCCGAGAGTTTTTCCAAAGATGATGGGGACTCATTCAGATCTTTTATAGAGAATGAGAGACAGTGTGAGGAGATGAACATCTTGGAATCTAAATGTGATAGGGGAGGACAATTTGTGTCAAATAGGGGCTATCAGGGTTTCCGAAGGAATCATAGTAAGCCAAAGTTAGAGACAGGAATACAGGCCAAGGAAAGGGAGTTGGATCAGGAGATGGACTGTTCAGATGATCCACCAAGCCATCAGAGGGTATGCAGGGCTCCATATTCTTGGAAATTTTTTAAATACCGAACTTAACTTTAGCTTAAAATCCTCCGACCCATTATGAGTCTTGCAATAATTCTGTTCATTTAAATTTAGTATCCTGGTAGTGAACAAAAGTTCATGGATCATGGGTTTAATACCAGCCCAGGTCAGCTCCCTCTGTGTGACCTTGGGAAAGGCATTTTGCTTCCATTTCCTTGACATGATATAGCCAATAATGTTCTAAAAAGTTCCATCAATAGCCAACTCCAACCCACAAACCCCCATAAATGATTTTATAGTTAAAGCGATTAAAATTTTTTTTTTGGTGCTATTAAATTGAAGTGAAACCCGAGTTTAATGTTCAAATAATTTTGAGAGGTACAACCATTTTTTTTGTGAGTTACATTTGGACCCTTTTTTTTTTTTTTTTTTTTTTTTTTATAAAAAAAGAGCACATAATTGAAATCTAATTGACAAAGTTTGTGCATCCAATTTAGGTTTGTTTACATTCAGTGCAAGAACAAAGGGAACTAGCGTCAGACTGATTATCCAAGCATTGCTGGTTTGATATCCATCCAGGTCAGCCCAGGTCAGCTGTCTCTGTGTGTCCTAGTGAAAAGCACTTCTATTTTCTTGGCAACGTTTGGCCAAATAAAGTGCCGTTAAAGCCCAACCAACCAAGACATAGTGCAGGAATCAGGATAAGAGAAACAAAAAACCCCATGTAAAATTATAACCAGGACTAATAAAAGAATGTTAATGCTCGGACAATTGGTCAGTGGTTACCTTTCCTAGCTTGTAGTTCATTTAAGGATGTATAATGGGATTATAAGTGGACTTAATTGCCTTTTGGGGAAGGGGGAGAGGAAATTGAAACAAGGGTTCTGCTGAATTCCATATTTAATCTGCAGATCATAATATCAATACCTTGCTTGTTTATGACCATAAAAATAAAATGAAATAGAATATTAATTTGACAATCCCCAGCAGGCCTGGGGATATAGAATAGTCCCAATGCACCCTCCTGCATGTCAGAATAGTCCCTTTGCACCCTCCTGCATGTAAGAATAGTCCCAATGCACCTCCTGCATGTCAGAATAGTCCCAATGCACCCTTATTAATGTCAGAATAGTCCCAATGCACCCTCATGCATGTCAGAATAGTCCCAATGCATCATCATGCATGTCAGAATTGGCAAGTAATGAAGGCAGGAGCTGGCTCAGTGGTTAGCATGCCAGACTTGTGACAGAAATGATGCAGGTTCGAACTTTAACTTTGGATCAGACCAGGTTGGCTACTGTGGTGTATCCTTGGACAAGGCACTATCCTTCAGTTGGCTCAACAGTAAAAAAACCTACTTGTGTTGCTGTGCCATACAATACCAAACCAGATCAAACTTAATGTTAACAATAGAACCTTTCCTGCCAGAAAACTGATACCTGGGTCTTGCTTCTTGTTTGCAGGTGAAAGAACAATGTTGGTATTCATGTTCAGTTTGTATCACCAATAGAATATCATAAATTTTATAGAATATCATAAATTTGATTGCAAGAATTTAAAACTCCATAATAGTGTTGATGTCTAAATCACTGTTATTTTAAAGAAAACAAAGATATATTTAGAATTTTGATGAATACAATTTTTAAAACCAAATTTGATATTGAAGCAGCTAAATAGAATAGCCTATTTATGAGAAATATTTTGAAATTGTCAGTAAAATGCATAGCTTTTCAGGAGTACATTTGCCACAAATTAGGAAGAGTTGACCAGGGTTGCCAAAGTAGAAATAAAAAGACAAAAACAGTAAAGAAAAAAATTGGATGACCAGGTAATTTTTTGTTGACTTTTCCAGGCCTAGATAAGTTAAGAAACTGGGATATACATTTATTTGCAGTATATAGAAAAATTGAAATACAGTTAGAGGGTGATTTCTTTCAAGACATGGTCACATTGTTTTGGGGTTTTTTTTTTCAAACATTAAAATTGGTGAATGACTTGTGCATTTTATCAGTAAGGTTTTTTTTTTTGCATATTAAATATAACTGAAAGGAAATCATTGAAACATCAGATTTTTGGGGAACCCTGTTGGACTTTGTAGATGCAGCTGTATTGATGAGAGTAATTTTAACATTGACAGGATGCCTTCAGAAGGCATGAATTCCAGTGTGACCTTGACATTGACCTAATTCTAGACCGGCTGGATGAAGTGGAGGTCAATGTTCAAAGGTTAGAGGCTAAAATTCCTGAGGAGTTGCAGTCTTGGAGGAAGCTTGTTCAGGTTTTGGTATTTATTACCATATCAGTTAATTTCTTTATCCTTTTTTTTTTTTGTTTCTTACTTTCTTTCTTTCTCTTTTTGCACCATTAAGGTTGTCATAATAAATGCATATATAATCCAACTTGTCTCCTTGTCATGTCTAAGTATGCTTCCAAAATTTGCGCCGGGTTGAAAAAAAAAATGTTCCCTCATCCAAACTTTCAATGTTAGCTTCTCATATATATATATCAACAGGGTGCAGAACAGAAAGAACCAAATCTTGTAGGTAGCCCCACATAGACCCTTTTTTCAGTCTTTACAATCTTTTTTTGATTATGAGATTTTTAGGGGAAACTTTCATTCTCATGTATAACAATTGTCTTCACTGTTGCCTGGTTTGATTCTGTGACTCGACTGGTATATCATTTTGTTTGGTCTGAAAACATGACTTGACTGGTATATTATTTTGCTTGGTCTGAAAATGTGACTTGACTGGTATATTATTTTGCTTGGTCTGAAAATGTGACTTGACTGGTATATTATTTTGCTTGGTCTGAAAATGTGACTTGACTGGTATATTATTTTGCTTGGTCTGAAAACGTGACTTGACTGGTATATCATTTTGCTTGGTGTGAAAATGTGACTTGACTGGTATATCATTTTGCTTGGTGTGAAAATGTGACTTGACTGGTATATCATTTTGCTTGGTGTGAAAATGTGACTTGACTGGTATATCATTTTGCTTGGTCTGAAAATGTGACTTGACTGGTATATCATTTTGCTTGGTCTGAAAACATGACTTGACTGGTATATTATTTTGCTTGGTCTGAAAATGTGACTTGACTGGTATATTATTTTGCTTGGTCTGAAAATGTGACGACTGGTATATTATTTTGCTTGGTCTGAAAATGTGACTTGACTGGTATATTATTTTGCTTGGTCTGAAAATGTGACTTGACTGGTATATTATTTTGCTTGGTCTGAAAATGTGACTTGACTGGTATTTTATTTTGCTTGGTCTGAAAATGTGACTTGACTGGTATATTATTTTGCTTGGTCTGAAAATGTGACTTGACTGGTATATCATTTTGCTTGGTCTGAAAATGTGACTTGACTGGTATATCATTTTGCTTGGTCTGAAAATGTGACTTGACTGGTATATTATTTTGCTTGGTCTGAAAACAAGACTGAATTGCTATACTGTGATTGAAATTTTCAAGCTATCTTAATGCTTCCAGGCAAAAACATGTGATCTTTATATTATGAATAACGTGAATCTTTGAGGCTTTTGATCCTAATGTACATGTAATACATAAGATCAATAGTGATTTCATTGCTAAGTATATATACACTACTCCCTCAATAATTCTAATAACTTGTGAACCCACTTATTACGCGTGATTAGGCTTGGATCCCATTTGTTTACTAGAACATTAAAAAAATAAATGTGGCCCCTATTTGTTGAACGCAAAGAAAATCGTGATCAGAATTGATAAATGAAACCTTGATATATCACTCATTTTATCGTCGAAAACAGTGGTTAGTACACGAAAATTTGAATCAACATGATGAATATCTCCACGTTTAATAAGAAGTCATATATATTGTTAAATTTTCTTTCCAAACAACATTCTCAGTACAATGTAAATAACAGTATTCGACAAAATTTCGATCAGTGAAAATGTCACTAATGCCTACTGGTGGCAACACTTTAAGAAGTAAATACCAATTAAATAAGTTTTGTCAAGTGAAATATGAGTTTAAGTTATATCTTTTAATTTGGTTTCAGTGTAATCATCATAAATGTGATATGCCCTCTTGTATTAAAACACGAAAAATGTCCATCTACCATCACAGCTTTGTCTGCAGGCGTTTCCGTGAGAACCTAATTCAGTGCCGACCATGTTTTGATCTCTGACTTGCAGAAGGATTTTTTTATGTTCTTACACTCAGTTAAAAGCAGACCTGCTTTGTATTATCACGTTAATTAGATCTCTTGTATCAAATCAAATAAAGGGGGTGGAATAAAAGAAAAATCAAAAGGCATGCAGATCCTTCCTGTGTAAGAGCTAGTGGTCACGGTCGTGTCAGGTCAACTCATTTAAATTGATCAATCGAACACTCTTATAAATTTTATTATTTAAGTAATATCATTAAAAAATACCTTAAATTAGCCTACTCATTCACAAATGTGATCAGAGATAGCAAGGCAACCAAATGAAATGAGTATTTGGTGAAAAAAAAGCTTTTTTTCACAGATATGATTCATTATGGAGAAGAGAGTTCCAGAGTTCGTAGTGAACTTAAAATTCCTGAATTGGCACTCAGAGATTTCCTCAAGGATGAGAGGTTTTACTATTACTTGCAATGAAATCAGAGCATCAATATTTTACTAATAGAACAATAAATAAATCGAGATTTTCGACATTAAGGTTGTTTTACAAAATAAATGTCTGGTTTTTTAAAACGAGGAATCTTGTTTTGTTGTGAATGAACAACAACAAAAAGCAATGACATAATACACAATGTTTTCACTTACACATGATGGTTGTTGAAACCACTTGGAACAGTGTTGTTAATGATCTTTCAGAGTTTGGGTATCTTGAAAATAAAGGTAATTTATTAAAAAAAGCAAACAACTTCATTAGAAAAAGCTCTTTATTGATAATTATTCCCAATGCAATTTTAAAATGCATATTCAGCCATGAAGCAGCCCTCTTAGCCTGCCAGGGTTTTCTCTATGTCCAGCGGGGGTGGCATCCCCTTCTTAATTTTGTTTAGGTTCTACGGTAACTCATGTCCTCACTTATAGTGCATTCTATGTTTTTGGGCCCTGTTGCACGCGAGTTATTGAGGGAGAGGTGTACTATTGGTCTTGCTGATCTTAACTCTTGTTATCAATGTAACAATGTAATAACACATTATTCATGGACATTATTATTTATAACTTAATTTTAATCAAGTGTTTCTTCCTCTTTGACACCTTTTGTTCAAAAAATTTGTCTTGTAAATTCTTTCACAGAATAGCTTTTTTTAGTGTAACATCTTTAATGATAATATTATTATTTTTGTAATAGCGTCATCTACATCACCACCACCATAATCCTCACCATGACAGGTGAAGTTTATGATGATTATATTCTGGATAAAAGATGAGTGAGAAATGTTTCCTCTTGTTTATCTTATTATTATTATCACCATTGTCATCATAATCATCATCATAATTAGGTGATGTTTATGATGACTACAATGTTCTTGATAAAAGATAGGAGTTACATGGTTCATACAACCTTGATTAAAGATAGGAGTTACGTGGTTAGTACAACCTTGATAAAAGATAGGAGTCACATGGTTACTACCACCTTGATAAAAGATGGCACTTACATGGTTCATACAACCTTGATAAAAGGAGTTACATGGTTCATACAACCTTGATAGAAATAGGAGTTACATGGTTAGTACAACCTTGATAAAAGATAGGAGCTACATGGTACAACCTCGATACAAGATAGGAGTTACATGGTAAGTACAACCTTGATGAAAGATAGGAGTTACATGGTTAGTACAACCTTGATAAAAGATAGGAGTTACATGGTTAGGACAACCTTGATAAAAGTAAGGAGTTACATGGTTAGTATAACCTTGATAAAAGATAGGAGTTACATGGTTTGTACAACCTCAATAATAGATAAGAGTTACATGTTTCATACAGTCTTGAGAAAAGATAGGAGTTGCATGTTTCATACAGCCTTGAGAAAAGATAGGAGTTTCATCATTTATACAACTTCATTAAAAGATATGAGTTACATGGTTCATACATCCATAATAAAAGATAGGAGTTACATGGTTCATACATCCATAATAAAAGATAGGAGTTACATGGTTCATACATCCATAATAAAAGATAGGAGTTACATGGTTCATACATCCATAATAAAAGATAGGAGTTACATGGTTCATACATCCATAATAAAAGATAGGAGTTAAATGGTTCATACAACCTTGAAAAATCTTTGAATTTGAGGGGTTTCCTTGAAAACTCCTTGTAGTTTTTTCCGTGAACAATCCTTGAATTTGTTGAAAAACTCTTTGAATTTTGTCCATAACTCCTTGAACTTGTTGATGGAATACAGAACGTTAAAATGGATAAATATATTACTTTTAAATTCAATTTTCTTTTGTTTATGTACTTTCCAAAAATAGTAAATAAATAAATAAAATGGGATAAAATTGTGTGGATGAAATGACACATTGCACAAATAGTTATCGGATGGACTAGCATCCCTAAGCTGTCATTTTTACATTGTATACAAAGTTTGAATTATGTATCATGGTTTTTGTCACCTGAGTAAGCATGGTGAGATAATGTAGTCACTTTTCCAGCATCATCATCGTCATCATTAACAATGTTAACATTTTGCGTTACAGTTTTGAAAGTCACATATCTTTTACATCCGTTGCTGCATGCAAGTGGACTCTCTGATAATATTACCTTGGATCTTATAGCATCATGGTAAACAATGTTCAAAGTTTGTGTTAAGTTTTGAAAGTCACAGATCTTCTACTAGGGCTGAAATGAGGTAAATACAATTCATATTGTGATATGTTATGTGTAACAAGATAACCGGGTTGGATTTCGGATTTATAACAGAACACTATTGATGGTGATAAAAATACTATATTTATTGATGAATGACTTGAATGGGAAGAAGGGTTATGATTAATACGTGCGTGTATAGGGTCCAAATATTGGACAAATTAACATAATCCGCACGAACCTAATACGGTAACCCAAATATGAATACAAATAAATAAATACACAGTGCAATGATAAAGGCTAATGATTCATCTCATACGATGAAAGGAATGATGTGTTTTACTCAGATAGCAAAAATGATGTATTTTTACTCATATAGCAAAATGTATACCCTCAAATAATGAAACATGAGGCACTTTATTCAAATAATAAAATGTGGTGCAAACAAATGGGATAGATATCCTGCAAAATATCTTACACTCCCAAACCACTGGGTATCACAAAAACCCAAAATTAGCCCACGGCTAAAAGATTACATATATGGAGTGACTCACAAACACTCTGTCACTAGCATACTTGGCTGCTAGTCGGACTGGTCAATCAAGCGATCCATGCCCACCAATGGGTCAACAATGCCCGATCACCTGGTATTCAAGCAACCCACTGTTTATTCAGCTCCACGGCTGCTATGGTTAGCTTTACAGCTGCTATAGTCAACTTCTATTGTCCCCTCTATAGCTGGGACCTCGTCGACTCTGATCTCTACAGCTCTACAGCTGAAAATAAATCTAACACCATGTAGTATGATTGACACGGGCATATACGATAACACGTAATGATGTTATATACGGTAAGTTATACAAATTACATTATCGGCACAACATTACAAAGCAATAAACAAGTTCAGAAGTGAACCTACACGTGTCCGATAAGAATCTTATGGTACTAAACGTTTCCTAAAAATGCCACTTTATATTGCTAATATAAAGCTCTTATTAAGAACAAACAAGAATAGAAAATATACAAACAAGAATAGAAAATATTTGCATTGTACTACGCAAGTCGAAGCTACATAGAAAATATACACCATGAATTAATAAATATTTTACATACCTCTACAGCTGAAGACGTGCAAATCCTTAAGTAGACTGCTCACTGACAAGACGTTCCGTATTGTAAAGATTTAGTCTTACGGTGAGGCATTTATACACAGACGATGCATTCGGTTTTTCCCATCAAAAGCACTTCGCACGTGCGGCATGGGGTGAACCGAACTCACTGTTTCGAAATATTGTAAAATATACATAACTCACTCTCGGGTATCGTTGTTACACTGAAAAACAAAACCCTAGTACGTGTATTTAATAAAAGGGATTTATACAATTCCGTGACATTATGATATTGATACGTAGCAGAAAGTTTAAACTAGTCTCTTTAGACTATTGTTTTTGTGTATTTTCATGTCAAACTATTAAAATCATGATGAACAATTGAAAGTTATTTCACTTCACAAGTTTTTGTATAACATAGAAACGTCAACATCAAAAATAAGTTAGTCGAAAAGCAGCAAAAATTTTCATAGCAGAAGTCATCTTTTCATATGTTTATATGATATATTGGATAAAATGATTAATGATATTAGCACTGGACATAGATATGTCCACTTAGCTATCATTTTCTTCAGATTAGGCAAAAAAAAATTCATTTTGTCACATTTTTATTCAAGGAACCTGTGTGAATTTTTGGCAGGAATTCCTCCACTAAATATACTGGCCACCGTGTGTAACCCATCATGCACTAATTAGTGGCATTAAACCCCACAAAACCAAAAACAATCATAGCATAGACCCTGTATGTACTGGGATACTCAAACATATGAAAAACTGAGAAGAGAGCAGACAGCTCCCCATTTCCATGACAACAAACTTGTATACCTTCCATAAGTAGAAATTTTGTGTTCACTAGTGGTTTGGATAGTTGACAGTACATATTGGTAATGGTCGATACACACATTTTGTGCTTAATCAATTGCTTATATTCAACTGATGGCCAGAGATTAATTTGCCATGGTATGCCTGGTCTACTGTGAAACACTAAATGACTTTTTGACTACTTCTAATGAACCAAATCATGTTTTATTATGACATTCTATTTCATGCTTTTTTGTTGAAAATGGAATATAATTTTAAATAGTGTTCAGAATTCTCTGATTCTAGTTTGTTGACTTATGTCTGTTTGGTGCATATGCTGCAAAGATTCCTATCCTTTAAACACATAACTTTAAATTCAATGTGAAAGTAACTAATGGTGCCATATGACCATAGGACACTTTATTCCAATAACACTTGTAAATAACATTAACAGAATTATTATAAAGCAGTCATAATTTATATTATGCTCGATGAATAATCAGGTAATTTAGTTTCTGCTACCACCACTATTTAAAAAGCCAACTTCTACAAAAAGAACAAAATTGTATAACTGCAGTTATACATTTTGTTTTATAATATTAATTTTTGTATCTGTTATAAAGGGAAATTTAAAATTAGATTGCAAGAAAAATTATGAGTGATGATGTTTGGGAGGTTAGAAACCATAAGTCTGTGTGTTCAAAATTCCCCAAAACACTCATTTTGCAATGAGAAATTCCCAATTCTAAGGATGAGGACCACAAAATTTTATTGTTGGAATCATACCTGCATTGGTAAAGTTTTGTCTTAAATTCTTTTTATAAAGTTACATATCTTCAACATCAGATGCTGTATTCAACTGAGACTTCAGGATAATATTACTCTAAATCTAAGGTTTATACGCTGTATTCAACTGAGACCTCAGGATATACACTGTATTCAACTGAGACCTCAGGATATACACTGTATTCAACTGAGACTTCAGGATATACACTGTATTCAACTGAGACTTCAGGATATACACTGTATTCAACTGAGACTTAAGGATATACACTGTATTCAACTGAGACTTCAGGATTATGTTACTCTAGACCCAAGGTTTATATGCTTTATTCAACTGAGACTTAAGGATATACACTGTATTCAACTGAGACTTCAGGATATACACTGTATTCAACTGAGACTTCAGGATTATATTACTCTAGACCCAAGGTTTATATGCTTTATTCAACTGAGACTTAAGGATATACACTGTATTCAACTGAGACTTCAGGATATAACTCTAGACCCAAGGTTTATATGCAAGGAGTTTATATTTTGCCTGATGTGTGTAATGGTCAACAGTGTTTAAGTTTAGTGTGAAAGTGTATACAAGTCAGATTCAGTGATTACACTGACAGGCATATAGATGGAGGTGAGAGACCAGAATCCATGGAACTCTGGTGGTTTCAAGCAATTAGTGTCATGCATGTTTTATTGATACAGAGCTCTTCTGGTATCATGCAATTACAGGGTTCACACGCTACCTTGAAAAGTACTTGAATTTCGATTTATCCTTGAAAAGTACTTGAAAATCGTTTTTACCTTGAAAAGTACTTGAAAATAAGCCTCGGTCCTTGAAAAATATAAAATTAATCGAAAAACGAATGTATGAAAGTTTCTTTTCATACCAATACCTCATGTAATCAAAATAAAACTGTTTGCTATTGGGTGATTTGCAACACGTGACCAATCAGATATTTATAATTGCGCGCAGACCTGATAGCATTAAAAAGTGCGCGAATCTTTTCTTTATTCAATAGTAAAATGCGTTATTGTGTTTGTTAACCTAAATTGCTACCTTAATACGTATATATATTGATTTTGTTATATACGATACCAAATCTACTTGACATTAGGAATTTAAAGTTATATTTGTCCAAAAATCAACCCTAAATTGCTCTGAATAACTGAATACATGTTTATGAAAACGTGAGCACAATATTTGACATACATGCAGCGCTCGTGCATGTATAATAGTTTGTGTTTGGCTACATGATATTTCCCCCGTGTTTGTTTTCTTTCTCGAGTTAACATAGTTAATCGTTAGACTGCGATAATAACGTTTTGATTAGTAAGCTACCGCGATTTATTCAGAAATTATTATCATATTCTAAACAATCACCGACAATAATATTCAAGAAACACCTGCAAATTTTCGCAGATAAAATTATCAGTTGTATGACAATCATAATTATAATGCTAATATTTTAAAACAAATGCAATTAATGCATCCTTAATTCATTTAATTGTGACCAGTCTTTTACCAATTTCAGTAATTGTAATAGGCAAACAAGTGACAATTCCGCGAATGCTGATTAAAAAGTGCATCCAAACATTATAAATAAACATACAAATTCCTTGTTATAGAATAAACTATTGTTTATAAATAATATGCATATAATTGTCAAAGTATACATTTCCAGAGATCATTCTTCTTCGTCGATTTATTTTCTGTGGCAGCGGTACATCTTTGTACTTTAAATCATGGTGAATCAACTGTTCAAACTCGAGAAACAAAAGATAATGAAAAATATACACAAAAATAGTCACAATTTGTTCTTATTGTATGTCCAAGCTTCGGATTTTCGGCGTACGATCTAAAATTCGGAAGTCTGCTGGAAGTCTATTATTTACTTTTTCGGCGTCACGACCAAACTTTGGGCGTAAATTACGGCCGTATGCCTGTTAACAGAAAGGCTGCTTTCTACAAAATGTACTTACATCTATGTGTAAATATACCTGTAAAATTTCGATGAGCGATCACGCGACAGCAGATATAAAAAAATTAGATGCGGCGGACGATTTTAAGATGCCGCGTGAATGCATCATATCACGCATCGAAGTTATTCCAGAAATTGATTTTGTCCGCTGCAGACAACTTCAGGTACGCATAAATTATGCAAATCGTTATTTAGTAGGTCGGCCGATGTGTTTTCGTGAAGTGTGTCGGAGAGAGAAGGTGGGCTTCGGCAATCTCCGTAAACTCCGATCGCTACCGAATATTCAGGAGGCTGCATTCACACCCGCCAAAGGATAAACACGTGTACGAGGCATTGAGAATACGGAAGATTTATCTGGGTATTTTTCTGCGAGAGCTTACCAATTTCACTTGGAGCAAAATGTCTGGGAAGTGTGTGTTCAACCCTGATTTGTGTCAAAAACAAGAATAAAAGACCTGGTAATTAATTTCCCATATACTTGAAAGTGAAATAATGGTGGATTATAGCCCCATAATGAAACATTCTACAAATTTGCCTTTACCAAATAACAGGGCTATCAACTCTGAATCTCCATCAAAATTTCCATCCTGTTGATTTTTGTTTGTAAGTGTTGTGCATTTATTCATCTCATCTGATTTATTGGGTATTAACAGTCACATAGCAGTGTCTTAGATTGACAATAGACCAGGCCATTTTTACATGAAACTGAAAAATTTCTTATCAATTTTGATGACAATGTGCCACTATAAACCTCTTCCTTCCTCTCAAGCCTATTGCACAAATATTAGGAAGCCCCTTGTCAGGAAATTACAACATTCTCACTAATCGTTTAAATGGCCATTGATAAATATACCTAAAGTGCACTGGGCATCGGGGTCCTTGAAAAAATTGGATAAAGTCCTTGAAAAGTCCTTGAATTTTGTCACACCAAAGGCGTATGAACCCTGAATTAGTGCAATGCATGTTTTATTGATACAGAACTTTTCTGGTTTCAAGCAATTAGTGCAATGCATGTTTTATTGATACAGAGCTCTTCTGGTTTCAAGCAATTAGTGCAGTGCATGTTTTATTGATACAGAACTTTTCTGGTTTCAAGCAATTAATGCCATGCATGTTTTATTGATACAGGACTCATGTTTTTGTTCAATAAGTCTTAACATAAATCATACTAACAGTTTTATTTTTATATGTATTGATCATTTCAATAAGGTGAATCAGAATGGATTAAAGATAGATTCAAGTTGGTTGTGAACTATAATAGTCCATGTGTGTTTTCAAATTGAAAACAAAGGTTGTGTCCAAAAGGGTATGGTGTATCAAGGTATAACATAGAATATATTGTGAATTGACAAAAAAACTTTCTGGAGACAGGGTGGAAGTTGTTCTGGTGTAAATTGGGATTGGATTTTGGTAGGATTGCAAAGCAATTCTGGTTAATCGATTGTATCATGATGTCTTCCATCCATCTAGTGTAAACACTGAAGTTAGAGTTTGTGTTCAGGTCATTTTCTCAGAATCTATTGCTTGTAGAGTCACATGACTTCATATGTAAATGTTTCCATGAGGAGTACTACAGTAGTCAGTGAAAACTAGGTCACTGACTTATATTTTATTATTCATTGATTTGTGCTTGCTTTTTCAGTGTGAGCTATATTTCTCACCATAGTGGCCAGCATTATTGAACCTTTGCATTTAGCTTAGTTTCATGGCACTGTTGCATGACATGAAACTTGGTATGCAGATGGATAATTGAGTCAAAACTGGATCACTATGACCTATATTCACTCCAATGATTGTGTTTAGCTGTTTCTCAGATGCTGTTGCCTGCAGTCATGTATCATGATATGTTGATGCTTCAAGAGAAGTTCTACACTCTCCAGTCAAAACCAAGTCACTAAGACCTATATTTCATGCTTAAGTGATCAGCGTGAACTTTTGCATTTAGATCAGTTTCTTAGACACTATTACTGCAAAGTGATGTAATATAGGATGAATCATAAGATATAATTCACCATTTATGCAAAACATAGCTTTGCAATCCAACCATACTGCCATGGATGGTTTTCTTGCCCTGTATATGTACTGAATTAGTTTTGTAACGTCTTAAATTTTGTATTTCAGAAATACAGATATGAAGATGACGTGGATACATATTTAAAAAAAAAGAAAACTGGTAAGAGAGAATATTCATTGAGAATATACCACATATAACCTGCATCAAACTTGAAATAGCATGGATCAGCAGATCTGCCATTACATAAGGTGCTGGCAGATCAAGGTCCATGTGGATCAGCAGATCTGACATTAATGCACTGACATATCAAGGTCCACGTGGAACAGCAGATCTGCCATTACATAAGGTGCTGGCAGATCAAGGTCCATGTGGATCGACAGATCTGACAGTACTAAATGCACTGGCAGATCTGTATCCATGTGGAACAGCAGATCTGCCATTACAGAATGTGCCAGTAGAGTTGGATCCACATTGTTCTGCTTAGGATAACAGGTGAAAAACCTTGTCCCTGTTATGTAGATACATCAGGCAATGTCAGATATAAGTCAGTGTTATTCAAAATTGGATGCACTTTACACATCAATAAATACAGCTAAATTCATTGACCTACAAGTTAAACTTGCCACCACATGCCATGAACATAATTTGACCAAATATGACAGGAAGCATCCTGACATAAAAACCTTTCAAATTTATACAAATGATGCTGATTTGCCATCAAACTGTCACATTACCAAAATGGACAAATCTTTAATGACTTCTCAAAACCGGCTCAATACAATTTGACCAAATTTGACAAAGCATTGTGGCATGAAGCAGTCAAACTTTTATAAATGATGCCAATCTGCCATCAAATAGAAAAATCTTAAAACAATTCAAAAACTGCTCTACATCATTTGACCAGATTTAATAGAAAGTATTCTGAGATGAAGGCCTTTGAATTTTATACAGATGATTGCAATTAGTCATAAGATATGGCCACCACAGCTGAAACAAAATCTTTAAATGATTTTTTTTTTTTTTTTTTTTTGGCATGAATACCTTCTGTAATGTGTACAAATGCTGTTGACATGATTTCCTTGCTGCCAGGAAATTGGGGAAAAGTCAGAAGAAAGAAATGGTTTGTTTGCGACTGGGGAAGACCCTTAAAGTTTGCAAATATTGAATAATGTCAGGGAAAAAACTTAATTTTCAGCTGCCACTTGATGACAGAAAAAATACATAATTGAGTCCTAAAGGAACTGATCGGGAGTTGAATTTATTAAGTTCTTACCAGAATTTTCTGGAGGTTGCACAACTTTTCATTCAGTTGAGATGCAATTGCTGTATGGATCATTTGGGTACTTGCCCTAAACATATATGCATAGTCAATATAAGCACTCGGTCAATCAGAATGGTCAAGTAGACTGGTTACCCCTTTGTGTGCTTCAGATAAGTATCTTTTCTTATGTGGAAGTTATGACGACCAGTCTAGCATCACACTGCACCAACACGTCTGCGATGTGTAATCTTGGTAATTGTTAGAGAAAATAATAAAGCTTTTATTCCCCAATTCCCATTTTGATATGTAAATTCGTATTTAAAAAAATGTATTGTGATAAATCTTTGCTTATTTTTTGCTTGCTGGGACTCACGGGAAAAAGGTGTTGAGTATTATTATTACTAGCTACCTTCGACGACCCCAACTCACCTTTGTGGTGAATTTTACTATCAGACCTTGTTGAATATGTAGAAATGTACCAACTGTTAGGGTAATTTTCAATGCAGAATCCCATGTTCTGGGTGTCCTTGACAATGACTATTAAATATACAGTCCTTAGGGGTTGTCCATAAAGGACGTCCGCAGATAATACCTGTTTTCCTACCCCCTCTCCCCTTATCCGCTTTTGTCCGCATGTGGCTTACCCCCCCCCCCCCCAGGCTGCGACATCCCCACCATCTAGCATTATACACTGCTCTATGGTCTGGCAGTGTAATAGCTGGTGCTCTCAAAATACAATGCTCACTGATCTCATCACAACATGTAGCTCAAAACAAAGAAAAAAATAAACAAAGTTCTTTCTTTAAAAAAGTCTTTATTCAGGACATAGAACTTAAGTTGTCATCTCACAGAAAGCTAAATCAATAGACTGTCAATGTCTTACTCCACTTCAACAAACGCATACTGTAGCCATTCAAATAAGTTGCGAACAACTGGCAGACCATCATCACTGCTTTCAGTTGTGGAAGTTGATGATGCAGTTGACAGAATAGCGCTAACAGATTCAGGCTCCACGGCGCCGACGTCTGCCACTTCAGCTTGTGTGCTCACTGCTGCATGCCTGTAAATACGGGCATGATTGCGCTTCGCAGCCTGAGATGGAAAGTACATGCCATACTGATTACAAATGCGCTTCTCAAGATCAGCAGTCACCGACGGACAGTAGAAATCAAATGGCATCCTCAGGAAGTTGTGTGAAGGCTGCAGATGTAAAAGAGCCAGTTGTTGATAAAGCGATCCAAACATTCCACTGTTGCTGCCAACTGGTGCGTAGGTAATCCCTTTATCTGTGCTGTAGTGTGGAACAGGTGGAGGTAAAAATCGTCCAGGAAATATATCATTGTAGTTAGTGCAACGCTGACCACAGCATGATTCACTGTTGCACTTCACAATCTGCAAGCAATACTGCGACAGTTGAATGTGCCGACTTGACCACTCATCTGACGGTGGACTGATGTCCAGTTTTCCTGCATCACATGATACAAAAGATGCTACCACATCAAATCCATCAATAACCTTTGAGCTCCAGATTTCTGCCAGCACTTCACCGGCCTTCTGGAAATTGGCCCTTTCCAACTCTACATCACATGTCTTGCCATTGCTGTCCAAATGAGATCCATAATGATTGTGAGGCAGGATCAATCCTGATAGGTCGTGTGACAGAGGAGCCATGTGTTGTTTGACGGTGTTGTAGGCAGAGTGCCCTGGCGCATGGCACGCAATGAAAATCACATCCAGGTTGTTGTAATGGAAGGCTCGATAGGCTGCGGCTAGTGTTTTCGGAAATCGAGGGTTCTCATCCGGACCGCCATCTGCTGTTATGACCACAATCGGCTTCACTGATCCATTAATACTGTTATGTATGATGTTTATATAATATAAATATTTTAGGAAATTATAAATGTTTCTTCACTTTAATATTTGCTTAAATCTTTATGTTTATCAGAAAAAACATGTTTAACTAGTGTCCTTGAATTAGGTTGTTTTGATCAATATGTTTTCTCAATTTGAAGGTCAAGGTTGAATTTTGTTTACAAGTAAAATTACATTAAGATGACTCATATTCTAGAACATTCTGTCATGTGACCAATCTTTATATATGCCATGTTTGGTGGACATTTATTCAGTTTTGACATTACCATCAGTCTTGTAAAGAGCTATTACAGTTGTGAAAATTCATTACAAATTCTAAGAGAGGAATTATTTTAAATATTCATTGGATTATAACAGTGCTCATAAATTTTTGGATTTTGGATTTTTAATTAATGATTTTGGAATTTAACTGAACTTATTCAGAGATTTTGGAATACTTCATTTTGACATCAGCACATCAAGATTTCTAGTACATCAGGACTTTGGAGACCATTAGCACATCATAACATTCAAGGACACAGCCGTGAATTCGGAACATTCTATATTTAGGACTTGTGATTAGAACAATCATTCTTATTGGATCATTAGGATTTCAAAACACATTACTGTAAGTGACTTTTTGATTTTTCATTTTAATTATCTAGTAATAAATTGCTTGTTGAATTTTTACTTGATTTGTTGGTTTCACTTTCTTTCTGTTACATTTTTCTTAGACCATAGAGTCGTAACAATTCACATAACAAGCTGAAAAGCAGGAAGTTGTTTGAGTTCTTCAAAATCGGCAGCATGTGTCATTGCTGTGCTACTATCATGCTTCCCACTGCGAATGAAGATAGCAGTCGGCCCTGAATTCGATACAGCCCCTGGTTTTATAACACATGCAGCATATACTGATGGGATCATTTTGTGGCGTTCAGCAATAACCCAGTCGTGATCTGGCAGCTGCATACGATACTCCATGTGCATCAGAATGGGCGCCTGCTTATTTGCTGCCGGTAATCCTAGTGGGACACGTGCCTTGTCGTCTTGGATCAAGAAAAAAACACAGTGTTCTCCCATAGCGACAGCCAGATCTTTCAAGTAGCAGATTGTAGCTGCTGCAAAATGAGCATCCACGTGATTGCGCCTTTGACTGTTTGCTGCCTTAAGCAGCTTGACAGGCACTGTGGTCACGTGACGCTTACCTTTAGTCGTCGCCAAATTACATGGAAGTAGACGTAGATATGTTCCTGCTCGACTGATGCTGAAGCCATCTTGGACGAGGGCTTCATGCAAGTCATCCAACATTTTGCAGCTACTAAGCTTCTCAGATTGTCGTCATGGATCAGCAGCTGGTCCACATGATACAATGCTCACGATTGTCTTTAGCAACTGTGGTTGGTCATCTTCTAAGCGGGGCCTTCCTACTTTCTGCTGACAGAACGTTTTGAGTCGCTGGCCAATGACTGAATGTTCTTCATTAACTTCAGTCAGCTTTCTCTTGAAGTCAAGCCTGGAGTTCTGTTTGCGTGTGCTCGTTCAGCTGCCAGACGTTTTAACTTTTTCTCCAGCTGCACCTTTTTGCTGCCGAGTTCATCAGACTTTGTTTTCATATCAGCTGTCCACAGTCCAGTGTTTTTTACCTGTAGAAGACTAACCATTTGTGCGTTGACAGATTCTAACTCATTGCTTGCTGCGTCTTGTGCTGATGTAGAGCGTTGGGTTTTTTTCTTCACTAGACATGCTATTGATGTGGTTTGCGTCTCAGCATCCGTCTCTCTTACTGTTACATCAGCAGAAGATGCCTCTTCCCTCTTCCACCTCTGACTGAACTTCATTATTTATTATCACCACAGTTGACGGAAGTTCCTGAGATGACATGGTTAGCATCGAAGTAGTTGAATCTGATGCTTGGCTTAGACTGGCCTTGGGCGTGGCAGCGCGGGCCCACATGCTCATCAGACGACTTTTCTTTCTGCTGCTCTTGCATGCCAAACTCGAATCAAGTTTTTGACTTCGTCTTCATTTTGTTTACAATTGTTCCACTGCTCCTGTGCACGTTTATGTGCTAGATCTGCCTTCAGATCAGGGTGTGCAGCAATGAAAGCATCCTTAAAGTCGCTATACAGTTTATAACAAGCATCCATTATTAGCATCGGTAGTATACAGAATATTCTTAAATAATATGTAATATTAGCTGGAAAAATATAGATATTAAAAACTCTATTAAACAGTACGTTGCCTATGTCACTGATTAACACACACATGTGCGGAAGGCAGCTGGAGTCGATACTTTCAGATGTACTGTGCGTAGCAGCAGTGTAATGGTGGCTACTGCAGACAGCCGCCTGCTTCATGGGAGGCTGGCACTAGCTCTGCAGTCGCATAATCAGCCAGGGTCTTCATCACAGGCCAGGCACTGTATTGTCTGAATTGAGAGCGTTATACAGGCCATGGTGCATCTTACTTGGCTATTTGTATACTTGCTCAGGTCCGCAGGGCCGATATGTGGGCCATATAATCAACCTCAGGCACTGGGAGCCAGACTTATGTATTAATGCCAACCCATTCATATATATTCTGTGGCACGAATCGTACAAATTGAAATTAACAAATAATTTATACTTAGGGATCACCCATAAAGGACATCCGCAAAACATACTGGAATACACGCAGTAGGCCTAAAGCAGCTGTTCAACACAGAATATCATAACAAAAATACTAGCTTGCAGATGTCCGCAAGGTCCTTTACACCCCCTCCCCCCTTGTCCGCAGTTGTCCGCATTTGAACAAACCCCCCCTCCCCCCATCTTTGCGGACGTCCTTTAAGGATGATTCCTTAGCTGAATTACATTGAAAGTAGATGTTAGGGCACCAATCAGACATAAGCAAGGGTCAGGAAAACCACTCGTCCTGACCATGTAAAAGTTAGCTGTGCAAAGGAAAGCTTTACTATTTATTCATCACTGGGCCAAGTAGATGCAGCTTTGCACCTTGAGAATATCTGTGTGCATTTTCTATCCTTAAGAAGCTCTGAAGCTCAACTTTGATTAACATCTAGTGTATATCAATTATCATTTACTTTTGCCTATTTTGCCTACTTGTCAGTCCATGACATGTAGAGGAAGCCAACTTTGCTTTTTACACAGGCACCAGATGCAAACTTGATAGTAAAATAGGTTCATACCATGAAAATATTATGTTTCCAGTGAAGATAACAGGTTAAAAACCCTTCTAGTATGAAGCTTGCATCAGGTGTCTGTTTTTTTTTAGAGTAAAAGTGCTAGTATTGTGATAAGTGCATACATGTTATTCTACCAGCGATAGGACAGAAATACTGTTTTAAAGGCAGACTATTGCATATACCATTTTATAGTTCAAATCTACCACTTTTGAAAAATTTAATTGTTTTTTTTTTTTTTTAAGAAAAAAATAAATTAATAAAACAGTAACTTTATGCGTTTCATCCTCACATTATAGAAACCAGTGGGAACCAGTCTACTGGAGACCGGAAATGCTATAGCACAATGACCAGTGCAATGATGTGTGGCTGAGTAATCAGATTAAAAAGACTAACACGTACACATAACAAGCTGTTAATTGATTATCTTACTGTTGTACGGTGGAGAGTTTAAGGCCAAATAGAGAATGATTTTTTAGGTATTATAAGTAATAAAGGGATCAAAGGTGGTCCATGATGGCTTTTAAGATTTTGAAAAAAAATCGGCCAACCTTTGGTGGAGGTGAGATAAAAAGAGACTGATGCAAAAATGATTTTGGCAGAAACACTTGAGAAAGTGTTTTGATTTTTTTGTATTGTTTAATTGTTATTGCATTGTTCAGGATGTTTTTAGAGGATTATTTCAGGACAGCACATATATTTTTTTAGCTCAATTCATGTCAAAATGCCGAAATATGTGCTTCCTCCCAAAGATAAAAAGACACTGGCTAAGAAATATGAGGCTCAGGAGTAGCAGTCAGCAGCCTTAAAATCCCTGCCACAGGAAAACTTAAGTTTGAACTTTGCAGGCTGAGCATGGTTGTTTTGTCATTGCCACATTCTAATGCTGATGCAGAGAGGACATTCTCCATTTTTTGCAAGATACAAAGTGATTCAAGAGGAAAATCTGGACCAGAAAACTAGTGAGAGCCTGTTAAGTGTGAAACTTAATAGTCACAGTGGTCACCAGTCATTGTTACTTTTTGTGTAATCTTTAATCCCCTCCATGTTCAAGTATATTATATAAAAAATATGGAATATTGTCTGATTAAAGTGGGTCTTGAAAACAGATATCCTGTATCACATGTAACACTGCTTACCCGTGTTATTGTTCTGATTGTAATGGCAAAGGCAAATTGGCAATCAGTTTTTATGCTTTTCCCAGTTAGCCTGCATATTAACTGTAAAAAACCTACTGCCAGGAACCAGTTTAGAAACCTATTTTAAACGAAGTCATACCCCACAATGTTTTTCTTTGTTTTGTTTTACTAAGACTACATATAAGGAATGCGGTGCCTAACCTGAAAAAAGTACCACCTTGGTCAACTTTAAAATCATTTTCTTTTTTGAAGGGCAACGCTTTAAATTTTCATTAAAATGCTTATGGATTTTATTTTTAAAAAATCTTTGCAGTGACCTATGAGATATACAACTCTTTCTTTTTCATTTAATTGACAATACACTGACTCACATTAATTATTATTATAACATTATCCATGAGAGATGGATTTACGTTAAAAAAAACTTGCTATTTTATTATAGTATGAAGAGAATACATATTCTAGCTTAAAATGCACTTGTTTTCTTTTCAATCCCTTCAAAACGTGTACAGTTTATTTCAATAAAAAGTCTACTGGTTAAGAAGCCAATCTACAGATCAAAAATTGTGAATCTACTGGTTTGATGTCCTGGTTCTGTCACATGTATATAAGTGAACTGTGTTGAGCAAAGTTATGACATGGACAAGTATCTTTTGCAACTCACTTGTCACAAGGAGAAGAGCATGAAAAAAACTTGTCCCTGAGACCTGCATAAGTGGATTTTTTAAAACAACAATTCAGTCCTTCTTTTTATATAAACGTATATAATTTTTAAGGGCTACTTGTCAAAATTTAAAACAACCCTTTTCTTAAAACCTTTCTCCATACGAACATATACAGTTAAGCAGAGTAAAGTTGACATTTTTATTCTGTATATTAAAATGAGTTACATGCAAATTTATATGAATTTCAATATTTATACTTGTTTCTAGTGATATATCATGTGGTTTAGTATATGGTCATATGTCTAATTAAGATGTTATGGGAGTGTCTCAAAATAAAAACAGCTCTTGATTTTAAAAAATGCATGTTTTATCAGCAAAATGTTATTTAATTTCATTCAGTATTGTCATAAGTGAACCGTGAAAAAATGAATTTCATCTAGGAAATAACCTGGAAAAAACACTGAACTTTTTGTTTACAAAACAAATGATCTCTTACATCAACCATCAACACCAATCAGGCTCTCAATCAAACCACTTGTATCATACTGTACTAATCGAGATAATTGATAAATCGTTTGAAGACATTGATAAGGATAACATAATAGGGTCAATCTTTTTTACATCTAAAGAAGGCATTTGACTTTGTTGACCATAACATACTTATTGGAAAGCTAGTTTATTACAGTTCAGTGCTAAAACCATCTCCTTGATACAGTCTTATCTTAGTGACAGAACCCAGCAAGTGCAACTAAACAGTACTCTATCAAGTCCTGGTCATATAAAATATGGTGTGCCTCAGGGCTCAATCCTAGGACCTATCTTATTACTCTTTTACATTAATGACCTGCCATTGTATACAGAAAACACTGAAACTGAAATGTATGCAGATGATGCAACATTCCACACATCGGGTCAAAACAGCGACACAATCCAAGAACAGCTGCAGCACGATCTTAATCATATCAGTAAATTGTGTCAAGACAATGGAATGTATATAAATACCAAAAAGACCACTGCAATGCTAGTAGGATTATCAGACAATTATCTATTTGATTGTCTATAAATGATGAATATATATCTAATGTAGAATGCCATAAGCTCCTGGTAGTATATGTTGATGATAAACTAGGAATTATCACATAGATCATATCTGTAACATTATAGCCTCCAAACTTACAGTACTGCAAAGATTGGAGTAATATCTATCACTACATGCAAGTAAACTATGGACTGCTGGGGCTCATGCACAAAAACTAATATTAATAATATATATCAAATTTCAAAAACGTGCAGCTAGAATTATACTAGATGTCGATCCAATGACACCATCTGCTAACATGTTTCAGTCTTTAAACTGGCTCCCTTTTTTGACAAAAGAATTTCATATCATGGATGTATTTTGGTTTATAAAACCCTTCATAATTAACACCTCTTTACCTGAATGATATGCTTGTCAAAGATAGCAATAATGCCTTTATGTAATCTTTAAGATCAGCATCAAACCTATGTTTAAAACTACCAAAACCAAGAACTAATGTATTAAAAAAGACATTTACATATACCGTATATACTCAATTATAAGTCGACCACCCCTTTTCATGGCTGCAAAAAGCCAATTCAGCTATGACCATCCTATAAGTCGAAGTGTTTTTTGCAAATTAAATCCGTCTGCAAGGGGTGACATGTCATCACTGAGTCAGAGCTGCACTTAGAAAAAATAAACGAGCCAAACTGGATAGATAGACATATAGATATATAGGACAAATAAAAACAAAAACCAATGTAGAATAAATACAATTGTATTATTGAGCTGAATATGTACAAATAAATTTAAAACTTACATTTTGTCCATCTTCGTGTAATGAAATCCATATAGCTTAACATTTTTAATCCATTTATATGATAAATCCATGAATTCAATTATAGGTCACATACAGGTATAAAATTGGTATCCTATAAATGTCACTGTCTAATGTCCTCTGGTTCAAAGCCCAAGAATTCATCCTCATCATCAGAGTTACCAAATAAAGTAATAAATTCCTCCAATGTAATCCCGTCATCGTAAACATCGTCCGACTCCGAATCTATTTATATGATAAATCCACGAATTCAATTATAGGTCACATACCAGTATAAAAAGAGAAGTTCAGAATGATCCGATTCACAATATCCGGTAATATGTTAATTCCACACGTCGTACAAATAAACAATGAAAGTTAAGTCCACTTTTTTGTGATTCACGGTATCCTATAAATGTCACTATCCAATGTCATCTGGTACAAAGTCCAAGAATTAATCCTCATTGTCTGATAAAGTTCTGAAATCCTACATCGTTGTCTAGTCATTGTAAATCGTCGTCGTCTAGTCATCATAAATCTCGTCCGACTCCGATTCTCGGCTTTACTGTCATATGCGGGTGCTTATGCAAAGACTGAGCTTGGGCTCTGTGAGTAACACTTTGATCATAAAGTCAGAAATCTATTAAAGGCTGCAACTGAACACGTGTCAGTTGTGCGGCAAGATCACAGGGAGTTCAAATAGCCTCCCTCTGTTACTTGGCACTGAACTCGCGGCTTGATCAAAGGGTTGTCACGTGGGAAAACAAAGAGTCTGGTGTTTTTACAAGCAAAGGGATTAAGGTCAAAATATATGCACAGGAAGTTGTAGAACTCTACTTGGCACTGAACAAGTATAGATTGGTGGCTCGATCAAAAGGATTGTCAACTTTAAAACAAAGTGAGGCTCTTTACAAGCCAAAGGCTTATCGGCTTACGTGCACTGGCAGATAACTTGGGAAATATCACTTGGGAATTAAATCTGACTTGTGGAAAAGGAAAATACAAATTAAATCAAAACTTTTATTGCATCAAGCACAGTCTTTATACAGCAAAACACAAATATTAATACAAATACAGGTTGTTCAGACTTGCACGAAAATGGAGGCAATATACTTACTAGTAAAGACCCACGGTAAACATTGACGGACACTTCATTTTGCGGTAGGTTGTATTTAATTTACCGGTAATATTTTCAAATTAATAAAATCCAAATAACTGTAGATGTATTGTGTAATGAATACCGTCATGAAACGGATAAACACAGTGCATACCATATATGCATTACTGCATAGGAATAGTGGCATGAAAACGTAAAAATATATGAATTGACAGTATTTTTATGTACTGCAAACTTCTAGAGTTTCCAACATTACCCCAACATTTTTTAATTTTTTTAATGTCGCGCTTATAAGACAACCCCTACTCTGTATGAGTCGAATTCTAAGTAAAAAACGTCGACTTATAAGCGAGTATATACGGTACTAGATCTACTGACTGGAATCAGCTGCCACTTAAACTAAAGCAGGCTGACAATCTTGCTGTGTTAAAATCAGGCTATTTCAGCTACCTAAACATATAATGTCTCTCACCAAATATTCTAACAGTTTCTGACCTTTGTTCTTATGCGTATGCATAAATCAGCTACAAACATGTTACACTGATGCACATGTATAAACATTGCAAGTTTCAAGTGAACTATTTATGTGAGATAAACCTGTAATTAATATGTTCATTCTTTTATAACTATTGTGTACATGTATATAATGGTGTATGCTCCTGAGGGCCTCGTGTGAAATTTTCTAAGAATTTTGGCTAAATGAGTTGTATCTGCTGAAAATAAATTATTATTATTTTTATTATTATTATTAGTATTAGTATTATTATTCCCTTGTGTTTGGCTTTTGCATGGTGGTCAGACAGGTGAGCAATCTCTTGTTTTTAAAAATAAGAATCGTGTATGGTTTTTTAAGTATACATGTCTAATTATGCCTTCAATTATATTTTTTTGTTTTTTTATCAAGTTTTTTTGTCAATGTTTGAACTTCACATAACATTTCATGATGTCTTTTTATACAAATTTCTTATCAAATTTAGATGATGAGGTACAGACCAACAACTCTGCATTAGAGAACGTGCTTTTCCTTGGATCCGGATCTTCACAGGAGTCTGACTCCAATTCTCATGACAGCGAACCAGCTTATATATTCCGTGACAGTGGGTTGAGTGGCAAGGAGGAGAGCACCCTACCAGCTAAACAGATGGATCTGCCACTCCAACCAAGACATCTCAATTTCAGATTACAGACAGGTATATTTTTCTAATTTATTTAGTAATACCTGTTTAATTCAATTTGGCAGCTTCAGTTCCAGGTAGATTTCAGATTTCAAAACATTTGTCTTATTTTTATCTCTTGTTTTCTTCTTGTTAGTCATGGCTTTCAGATAATTCTTTATGAGATTATTAAGTGTTAGAACAGAAACAATATGTCCGATGATTCTGAGATTGTTAAGTGTTATAGCTATACTTCGGATAATTTTGAGATTATTAAGTGTTCGAACAGTAGCTAGCATAGATGTGATTCTACCAGCAGTAGGACAAAAAATACCGCTGTAAAGGTCGTCTACCACACATACTATTTTATAGTTGAAATCTACCGCTTTTAAAAAATTAAAAAAATTTTTTTTTTCAAATTTGTACACATTCTATCCCCACATTATAGAAACCAGAGGGAACCAATGTACTGGGGACCAGAAATGTTATACCTGTGCAATGATGTGTGCCCAAGTATTCAGCCTAAGAAGGCTAATGTGTACACAACAAGCTGTTAATTGATTATCTTGTTGTACTGTGGAGAGAGTTTAAGACCAAATGCAGGATGTTTTATTAGGTGTTATAAGTAATAAAGGGAACCAAGTTGATCCATGATGGCTTTCGAGTCTTTGGATAAAAATCAGCTGACCTTTGGCGGAGGTGAGATAAAAAGGAGAGAGCAACCAAAAAACAATTTCAGCAGAAACATTTGAGTTAGTATTTTGAGTTTTCATG
Source organism: Margaritifera margaritifera (assembly GCA_029931535.1). Taxonomy (NCBI): domain Eukaryota; kingdom Metazoa; phylum Mollusca; class Bivalvia; order Unionida; family Margaritiferidae; genus Margaritifera; species Margaritifera margaritifera. The sequence continues at coordinate 895,294 of JAQPZY010001389.1, read as the reverse complement.
TTAGTGGGTTACTCAAGATGTTTTTAGAGGAATATTTAAGGACAGCTCATAAATTTTTAAGTTCATGTCAAAATGCCGAAACATGTGCTTTCTCCCAGTGCTAAAAAACCACTGACTAAGATATACAAGACTCAGGAATACATCTGAAGTCCAACCCAGGAACTTCTTCCTTTGGGTGAACTTAGCTTAGAGTAGTATTGGAGAGTAGTCAGCAGCCTTAAAAACCAAGCCACAGGAAAATTGAAGTTTGAACTTCTTTGCAGGCTGAATGTGGTTGTTTGGTCATTGCCATATTTTAATGCTGGTACAGAGAGTACATTCTCCATTTTTCACAAAATACAAAGTGATTCAGGGGAAAATCTGGACCAGAAAATTATTAAGAGCTTGTTAAGTGTGAAACTTAATAATCACAATGAATGTCATCAGTGGTAACCAGTTAGTGATCTTGTGAAGGAAACTAAAAATGCCTGTGGATTTTATTTTTAAAAATCTTTGCAGTGAACCATGAGATACTGTATGTACTTGCTTATAAGTCGACGTTTTTTACTTAGAATTCGACTCATGCAGAGTAGGGGTCGTCTTATAAGTGCGACATTAAAAAAATTAAAAAATCTTCGGGTAATATTGAAAACTCTAGATGTTTGCAGTACATAAAAATACTGTCAATTCATATATTTTTACGTTTTCATGCCACTATTCCTATGCAGTAATGCATATATGGTATGCACTGTGTTTATCCGTTTCATGACGGTATTCATGACACAATACATGTATCTACAGTTATTTGGATTTTATTAATTTGAAAATATTACCGGTAAATTAAATACAACCTACCGCAAAATGAAGTGTCCGTCAATGTTTACCGTGGGTCTTTACTAGTAAGTATATTGCCTCCATTTTCGTGCAAGTCTGAACAACCTGTATTTGTATTAATATTTGTGTTTTGCTGTATAAAGACTGTGCTTGATGCAATAAAAGTTTTGATTTAATTTGTATTTTCCTTTTCCACAAGTCAGATTTAATTCCCAAGTGATATTTCCCAAGTTATCTGCCAGTGCACATGGTCCGATAAGCCTTTGGCTTGTAAAGGGACTCACTTTGTTTTCAAGTTGACAATCCTTTTGATCGAGCCGCGAATCTAATACTTGTTCAGTGCCAAGTAGAGTTCTACAACTTCCTGTGCATATACTTTGACCTTAATCCCTTTGCTTGTAAAGGCACCACACTCTTTGTTTTCCCACATGACAACCCTTTGATCAAGCTGCGAGTTTGATACATGTTCAATGCCAAGTAACAGAGGGTGGCTATTTGAACTCCCTGTGATCTTGCCGCACAATTGACATGTGTTCAGTTGCAGCCTTTAATAGATTTCTGACTTTATGATCAAAGTGTTACTCACAGAGCCCAAGCTCAGTCTTTGCATAAGCACCCGCATATGACAGTAAAGCTGAGAATCGGAGTCGGACGAGATTTATGATGACTAGACGACGACGATTTACAATGACTAGACAACGATGTAGGATTTCAGAACTTTATCAGACAATGAGGATTAATTCTTGGACTTTATGCCAGATGACATTAGATAGTGACATTTATAGGATACCGTGAATCACAAAAAAGTGGACTTAACTTTCATTGTTTATTTGTACGACGTGTGGAATTAACATATTACCGGATATTGTGAATCGGATCATTCTGAACTTCTATTTTTATACCGGTATGTGACCTAAAATTGAATTCGTCGATTTATCATATAAATGGATTTAAAATGTCAAGCATTATGGATTTCAATGGACTTTATTACACAAAGATGGACAAATTGTAAGTTGTCAATTTATTTGTGACATATTTCACTCAATAATATAATTGTATTTTACACTGGTTTTGTCTTTATTTTTCGTATCTATCAAGTTTGGTTTGTTTATATTTCCAAAGTGCGTTTCTGACTCACTAAGAAGTCACCCCTTCAGACGGATCTGACTTCCAAAATATACCCCGACTTATAGGAGGGTCATAGAGAAAATCACTTTTTGCAGCCCTAAAAAGGGGGGGTCGACTTATAGTCAAGTCGACTTATAATCGAGTATATACGGTATACAACTCTTCTCTTTTCATTTAATTGACAATACACTGACTAGTATTCATTCATTATTATTGTAACATTTTCCATTAGAATCTGATATTCAGAACTTGCTGTTTTATTATAGAGAAGAGAATACAGATCATGGAAAAAGAAATCCACATTTTCTTTTCAGTCTCCTTAAAACACGTAAAATTTAAGTCACTAAAAAATCTACTGGTTTAGAAGCCAATCTATTTATCAAAATTTGTAAATGTACCGGTTTGATGTCCTGGTTTTGTCACATGTATGAGCTAGACTTCAGATAATTCTGAGATTATTTAAGTGTTATCACAGTAGCTAGACAGCTTAATAATGTTTGATTTTAACTTGCTTCACAAAACTAACAACAAAAGTTGTACATTTTTCAAAATATGCTGATGATAAATGCTTAATGTAGTTACTTTCAAATTTAAAGCTTCCTAAACGTATCAATTCATCTACTAACCGAAGTTGAAAAATATCTCACAAAGCCACTCACCTAGTCGGGCAAGTGCTAATAATTTTTACTCGCTTAGAATTAATCAACCAGCTATTATAGAAATATACAAGTTGATGATGTTAACGATCTAGATGCAGTTGTGTGAAAGGTTGTTTTTCCGGAATTAGTTCTCTGATCCTTCTAACACCAGTTGTAAGTAATTACAAACTGAGACCAGCCTTCTGAATATGTTATTTGCAATTCCTTTCATCCATCTATCACACTTTTATTTCAACTCTATAGTTTTAAAGACATTTGAGATCAAAGAATGAAAATTGGTATACTTGTACATCATCATTAGAGGGTGTGTCACATACCACATTGAGGGTCCCATCTTCAAGGTCAAGGTCATCACCATTTTTTCCTTCCACTCCATAACTTTAAGGTTATTTGAGATTAAGGGATGAAATTTAGTATACTTATCACATCACTAGATGATGTGACACATACATCATTGGGATCTTATCTTCAAGGACAAGGTCACTGCTCAGTATTTTACATTGTTATTGCATTTTTCCCTTTAGCTACATAACTATAAATTCATTCAAGATTTACAGATGTTTGAGAATAAGGGATAAGACTTGGTATACTTGTAGATCATCAATAGAAGATGTGTTGCATACCACATTGGGGTCCTTTATTCAGGGTAATTATAAGGCCATGGTTCAGTATTTTCAGTTTTCCATAACAGTTTCTGCCTGCTTTATAAATTTAAAACTGTTTGATAATAAAGGATGAAACTTGGTATACTTTTACATCATTACTAGAAGGTCAAGTATTTGCTCAGTATTTGCAGTTTGGGAATACCCTTTCCTGTCTGTTTTATAACTTAAAAGCTTTGAGAATAAGGGATGAAACTTTGTATGCTTGTGCATTCAGGGCCCCTACACTACTGGCAAATTGTGAAAAAGTCATGAGAAAGAAGAGGTTTGCTCCTGATCAGGATGTACATGGTCCTGGGTGGCCAAGTGGTCTAAGGCACTCACCTTTATAGATCAGTCGCATCTCACCTATGTCTGCATAGGTTCGAGTCTCGCCGTGACCAGCATGGGTATGTGAGAAAGTTTGCCAATAGCTTCCTGTGGGTCAGTGGTTCTTCCTGGGGTCTTCCCAAGTTCTTCCTCCACCAAATATACTGGCCGCTATGTACAGCCTATCGTGTGCTGAATAATGGAGTTAAACCCTACAAAACCAAACCAAACCCAACCAGGAGGAGCTCTTTATTTTAGCAAATATTTATCATGGTTGGGGGGAAAATGGGGAATTATCAGTGACCACTTGATTGCAGAAAAAATACTTAATTGAGTCATAATTGAACTGATCGTGTGTTAAATTTATTGAGTTCTAACCGAAGTTTTGAAGGTTCCAGAACTCTTCAGTCAGTTGAGGTACAATTGCTGTATGGATCATTTGGATGCTTGCCCTAAACATATTTGTATAGACAATCAAAGCACTCAGACAATTGGATAGAGCAAGTCAAGAGACTGGATACTCCGTAATCATCTCCATATCAGTATCTTTTCTTATGCAGATGGTATGAAAATCAGTCTAGCATCACATTGTTCCAACATGTTGTCTGTGACATATGATCTTGAGCAGTTTAAGAGAAACATAATAAAGTTTATCTTTCCCTGTTCCCCTTTTGGTATGTAAAGTTAACAACAGTATATTGGGATATATCTTTGCTTATTATTTATCAGTTTGCACTGGGAACACAGTGTTAAATGTTATCATTAGTAACCTTTGCTACCACTCCCATTCCCAACTTGACTTTGCAATGAATTTTACTACCACTAATTATACGTAGATACGTAGAAATCTACTGAATGCTGCGGCAATTTTCAATGCAAAATCCCATGCTCTGGGTGTCCTTGACAATGATTGCATCAAATATACAGTCCATAGTCAGATTACACTGAAAATACGTTATGGCACCAACCTGACATAAGTATTTTTTTGTAACAACTGTTATACAAAGACATAATTTTTAAGGACTTTTTGTCAAAATTGAAAACATCCCTTTTCTAACAAACTTTCATCATACCAGCATATGCAGTACAGAGCAAAGTTAACATTTTTATTCTGTTAATTTAAATGATTTACATGCAAAATTATATAAATTTCCATGGTTACACTTGTTGCAAGTGATACATCTTATGGTTTAGTACATGGTCATGTGTCTGATTCAGATGTTATGGGAAAGTCTTAAAATAGAAAGAGCTTTTCATTGCAAAAGTGCAGGTTTTTTAAGCCAAACTATTGTTGATTCCATTCAGTAAGGATTATTAGTTAACCCTGAAAAAATCAATTTTATCCAGGAATAAACTGGAAAAGATCTGGAATTTATTTTCTTCAAAAAGTGTGGGAACCTTTTACATCATCACTAGAAGGTGTGTCACATACCCAATTTGGGGTTCTATCTTCAAGGTTAAAGTCATGACTAAATATGATCAGTTTTCCATCACCATTTCCCTTCACTCTGTAACTTTAAAACTTCTTTGAGCATAAGGGATGAAACTTGGAATACTTGTACATCATCATTAGAAGGTGTGTCGCATACCACATTAAAAGATCTATCTTCAGTGTCTAGGTCATAGTACAATATTTTACATTTTCCATCACACTTTCCCTTCTGCTTTAAAGCCATTTGAGATCAAGGAATGAAACTCAGTATACTTGTACAGGGCATGAAAATAGTGTATTTGAGTGGCAGATCCAGGACCTGTCACTCTCAGAGGGAGCCAGATCCGACATACATATTAACGGGTCTGAATTGGGTCTGAGAAACATCAGATTCAATACAAAAGCACAGTTACAAATGTTCTTTGCTTTTTGCATGAGCACAAATTGAGTCAACCTTTCATATTTGACCCATGGACAGTTTTCTTTTTCAAATGTTCTTTAAAAGTTTGCCATAATTTGCATCCTATGTTTGGCTTATTCTGTTTTGTTTGGAGGGCCATTTTCCTCATATTTGCTTCCTTTGGATTTTCGGATTTGCCGCTTGATGAACAGCCAAAGTTACATAAACTCTTGACTCGTCTTGATTGTCAGTCATGTCCGTTGGAACAGAACTATTTGTAAAGGTTGGTTCACATTTTATTGTTCTAGTTCGCAGCCAATTCAACCTCATGATTTGAGTACCATGCAGTCACACAGTATGCACATATATTTTGCATCAGGTGAAACACTGGAATGTTCTGTTTTCAAATAGCAAGACAAAGTCTTTTTGAATGAGAATAATCTTTAGGTTTTATGGTTTTGATATGCTTGTGGACTGGTACTCAAATCAAGAGACAAAGATTAGCACATACTCATACTCTATTCTATATATACTCTATTCTATACACGATGTCCCAGTCTGACTGTCCTGTACACAGCAAAACATAAATATGCTCCGAGTAACATTGATTGGAACGGACTTTTGCAGACATCTCTGTTTACATTTTACACATTGAAGTAAAAACTTTGAGACTGCAGATGAATACTTTTAATTCCCATTCCTTAGAAAACTGTGAGGTCCGATGGTGAAAATTGCAAGTCCGGGACATCAGACCACCACTATTTTCAGGCTTTGTTGTACATCATCATTAGAAGGTGTGTTGCATATTACATTTGGGGCTTTATCTTCAAGGTCAAGGTCATAACTCAGTATTTTCAGATTTTGATCATCCTGTACTTTCTGCTCTGTAACTTTAGAGCTATTTCAGAATAATGGATAAAACTTGGTGTACTTGTGAAACATTAAAAATAGGTGTGTTGCATACCACATCGGTTGTCCAGTCTTCAAGGTCAAAGTCATGGCTTAATATTTTCAATTTTCCATCACCCTTTTTTTTCCATTCGATAAATTTAAAGCTGTTTGAGAATTGGAGATGAAACTTAGTATACTTGCACATCATCACTAGAAGATTTGTGGCATACCACATTGGGGGTCCTATTTTCAATATCATGGACATGGCTCAGTATTTTCAGTTTTCTATCACCTTTTCCCGTCAGCTCAATGACTTTAAAGCTGTTTGAGAAACTTGTTATACTTGTATATATTATGAATGTGCAACCTACAACCCAGTTACATTTATATCATACTGGTAAAGTTATACTTAAAAATCGCTATCAGCCCATGCCCTGAGGGAAGTTGCACATGCTTGTTGTATATCATTGCTGAAAGGTGTGTCAAATACCAAATTGGGGGGGGGGGGCTATCTTTTAAGATCTAGGTCAGAGATCAATATTATACATCTTCCATCACACTTTCCCTTCTGCTTGATAACTTTAAAACAGTTTCAGAGTAAGAGATAAAATTTGGTATACTTTGTACATCCTCACTAGAAGGTGTGTAACATACCAAATTGGGGATCCTATCTTTAAATTTGGTATACTTTGTACATACTCACTAGAAGGTGTGTAACATATACCACACTGGGGATCCTATCTTTAAATTTGGTATACTTTGTACATACTCATTAGAAGGTGTGTAACATACCACATTGGGGATCCTATCTTTAAATTTGGTATACTTTGTACATCCTCACTAGAAGGTGTGTAACATACCACATTGGGGATCCTATCTTTAAATTTGGTATACTTTGTACATCCTCACTAGAAGGTGTGTAACATACCACATTGGGGATCCTATCTTTAAATTTGGTATACTTTGTACATCCTCACTAGAAGGTGTGTAACATGCCACATTGGGGATCCTATCTTTAAATTTGGTATACTTTGTACATCCTCACTAGAAGGTGTGTAACATGCCACATTGGGGATCCTATCTTTAAATTTGGTATACTTTGTACATCCTCACTAGAAGGTGTGTAACATGCCACATTGGGGATCCTATCTTTAAATTTGGTATACTTTGTACATCCTCACTAGAAGGTGTGTAACATACCACATTGGGGATCCTATCTTTAAATTTGGTATACTTTGTACATCCTCACTAGAAGGTGTGTAACATGCCACATTGGGGATCCTATCTTTAAATTTGGTATACTTTGTACATCCTCACTAGAAGGTGTGTAACATGCCACATTGGGGATCCTATCTTTAAATTTGGTATACTTTGTACATCCTCACTAGAAGGTGTGTAACATACCACATTGGGGATCCTATCTTTAAATTTGGTATACTTTGTACATCCTCACTAGAAGGTGTGTAACATACCACATTGGGGATCCTATCTTTAAATTTGGTATACTTTGTACATCCTCACTAGAAGGTGTGTAACATGCCACATTGGGGATCCTATCTTTAAATTTGGTATACTTTGTACATCCTCACTAGAAGGTGTGTAACATACCACATTGGGGATCCTATCTTTAAATTTGGTATACTTTGTACATCCTCACTAGAAGGTGTGTAACATGCCACATTGGGGATCCTATCTTTAAATTTGGTATACTTTGTACATCCTCACTAGAAGGTGTGTAACATACCACATTGGGGATCCTATCTTTAAATTTGGTATACTTTGTACATCCTCACTAGAAGGTGTGTAACATGCCACATTGGGGATCCTATCTTTAAATTTGGTATACTTTGTACATCCTCACTAGAAGGTGTGTAACATGCCACATTGGGGATCCTATCTTTAAATTTGGTATACTTTGTACATCCTCACTAGAAGGTGTGTAACATGCCACATTGGGGATCCTATCTTTAAATTTGGTATACTTTGTACATCCTCACTAGAAGGTGTGTAACATACCACATTGGGGATCCTATCTTTAAATTTGGTATACTTTGTACATCCTCACTAGAAGGTGTGTAACATGCCACATTGGGGATCCTATCTTTAAATTTGGTATACTTTGTACATCCTCACTAGAAGGTGTGTAACATGCCACATTGGGGATCCTATCTTTAAATTTGGTATACTTTGTACATCCTCACTAGAAGGTGTGTAACATGCCACATTGGGGATCCTATCTTTAAATTTGGTATACTTTGTACATCCTCACTAGAAGGTGTGTAACATACCACATTGGGGATCCTATCTTTAAATTTGGTATACTTTGTACATCCTCACTAGAAGGTGTGTAACATGCCACATTGGGGATCCTATCTTTAAATTTGGTATACTTTGTACATCCTCACTAGAAGGTGTGTAACATACCACATTGGGGATCCTATCTTTAAATTTGGTATACTTTGTACATCCTCACTAGAAGGTGTGTAACATGCCACATTGGGGATCCTATCTTTAAATTTGGTATACTTTGTACATCCTCACTAGAAGGTGTGTAACATACCACATTGGGGATCCTATCTTTAAATTTGGTATACTTTGTACATCCTCACTAGAAGGTGTGTAACATGCCACATTGGGGATCCTATCTTTAAATTTGGTATACTTTGTACATCCTCACTAGAAGGTGTGTAACATGCCACATTGGGGATCCTATCTTTAAATTTGGTATACTTTGTACATCCTCACTAGAAGGTGTGTAACATGCCACATTGGGGATCCTATCTTTAAATTTGGTATACTTTGTACATCCTCACTAGAAGGTGTGTAACATACCACATTGGGGATCCTATCTTTAAATTTGGTATACTTTGTACATCCTCACTAGAAGGTGTGTAACATGCCACATTGGGGATCCTATCTTTAAATTTGGTATACTTTGTACATCCTCACTAGAAGGTGTGTAACATGCCACATTGGGGATCCTATCTTTAAATTTGGTATACTTTGTACATCCTCACTAGAAGGTGTGTAACATGCCACATTGGGGATCCTATCTTTAAATTTGGTATACTTTGTACATCCTCACTAGAAGGTGTGTAACATACCACATTGGGGATCCTATCTTTAAATTTGGTATACTTTGTACATCCTCACTAGAAGGTGTGTAACATACCACATTGGGGATCCTATCTTTAAATTTGGTATACTTTGTACATCCTCACTAGAAGGTGTGTAACATACCACATTGGGGATCCTATCTTTAAATTTGGTATACTTTGTACATCCTCACTAGAAGGTGTGTAACATACCACATTGGGGATCCTATCTTTAAATTTGGTATACTTTGTACATCCTCACTAGAAGGTGTGTAACACATACCACATTGGGGATCCTATCTTTAAGGTATAGGCTCATTTTTGTTGTTGTTTTTTTCTTTCACTTTACCATCACCCAGTCCTGTCTGCTCTATAATTTTAAAGCTGTTAAAAAATATGGGATGAAACTTGGTATTCTTGTACATCAAAAGTAGAACGTGTGTTGTATACCACCTTGGAGATCCTTCAAGATCATGGACACAGCTTAATATTTTATGTTTACCATCTTACTTTACCTTCAGTGTTGCATATAGGATCCCAAGGGCAGATGATACTGTGCCCCCCCCCCCGCCCCTCCAAATTTGGTGGACATGCAACGTTTTAGATGGACAAAGGAAAATAATAATTCATAATGCACTAATAGTGCTATAAAAATAAGATAATCTTATTTGCTTTGAAAGTTTTGCCACCTTAACTCTGTTGTCTGCACTGTACTATCATATTTTCCTTGGACTCTTACATTATTGTAATAAAAGTTTTATCATGTGCGTAAGTAACTCATGAAAACATTATTATGTTTGAATATCAGGTTAACCTGAAATAAGCTGCACATGGAATTTTCCATTCCAGATCTTGCTCTCATTTAACTTGAGTGTACACTCATTATCTACCAACATTTATTATAAAAAATCCCTATGTTTTCTGAATTACTTTTTCTTTCCAAACTAAGAAATAATTCATTAAATGAAAAATTGTGTATTTGCAAGAATTTAGTTTCTGTTATTATTTGAACGTCAAAATAAATTAAATCTGCCGTAGGGATACTTTACATTAGAACTGGCCGACTACAACAAACCTTAAATGTTTTCATTGTCATATACATTGTTTTAAAATAGATATTCATTGCCTTGTTAGAGTTTTCATCACCTTTCGCGACTTTGGCTATTTCCTGCGCCAACATAGACATGGATGGACATCCACTAATGAAAAGTCGTTGGCGTATTTTTCAATTATTTTCCGAAGAAAAATTATGCCTAAGGTCAAGATTTGGGGGACATGGGACAAAAAATTGCTTGAAACCTGCAAGCCCACACTCAATGTGCAACACTGTTCCTTCCACACTAATTTTATAGCCTTTTCAGATTAACAGATGATAACATCACCATGGTAGGCAGGGTACAACAATTTCCTAAATTTGCTTGTTAGTATTGAAAAGTAAGAGCAAAACACTTGTGTGAGTTTGAGCAAAACAGTCTTCTTGTTTCAATGAACAAAACTGGCAAATATTCCTGGCAGAACATCCTTCTCATTAAAAACAAACACTTTTAATTAAAAACAAACACTCTTCAGCCCTGAATCAGCACTACCACAGTCTGATGAATGAATGGAAAATTCACTAGACTGCCAGAAATTTTCACTCACCATCCCGAGTTAAGCAGGTGAATTTTACAATCGCTGGCTAATTAAAAAAATGCACAATCCATATTTACAAGATTTTTGTTAACACATCAGGGTGGGATGGAATTCAAAATCATGTACCCTTTCAGGCTACCAAGAAAGAAAACTTTTAGCTAATTAATTTCAGTAGTTTAGAGCAGGCACTTTAATATTGATACTGATATATTTAATATTGATACTGATACATTTAGGACATCCTGCTTCCTTGTTATCAGTCATTTAAAAAAATAATGATTATTTTCTTCATTACAATTTTGTATAGTTATTTTTTATAAAAGAATTCAGAACAGTGATTTTACCCAAATGGGTTTGCTGGATTCAATATATGGTAGTGCAGATCCTGCAATTTCGTGGCCCCTGGGCCCCAGGCACAAGATTTGTTGGACCCTTCACATGCTGATAAACCTACATACATGTATTTTGAAATGACAGTTTTTTATTTGAGCCTGTGTTAAAAGGAAGCAAGACACCCTTCCAACAGCTGCAGGAGTGGCATCACAGTTTGTTAAAGTTTCATTCAAGTTCATTTGCATATATTTCCTATACCCGTTAATACATTTCTCTTGGGATTGATCATTATGAAGCTAAGGTAGTTCATTCTATGACATGCAGCCTCACCCCTTTGACCTTGGGGTCAAGGTCTCAATCACAGAAAATTTGCATTAGGTTTTGGTAAAGTTTTTTCATTTCTTTATATTACCTAATCCACTTCCTGGATTTTCTTCATCCTTTGGATGAATCATTATGAAGCTAAGACAATTGATTCTTCAATGTACTTACTCAACCTTTTGACCATGCGCTGGACATGTAGGTCATGGCCTTCTTGTTTATAAATGGACTTTATTTCATGGTTGACTTGAGTACAAAGTGTTACATTATAAATTAACTTTATTTCATGGTTGACTTGAGTACAGAGTGTTACATCTTGTTTATAAATGGACTTTATTTCATGGTTGACTTGAGCACAAAGTTACATCTTGTTTATAATGGACTTTATTTCACGGTTGACTTGAGTACAAAGTGTTACATTTTGTTTATAAATGGACTTTATTTCATGGTTGACTTGAGTACAAAATGTGACATCTTGTTTATAAATGGAGTTTATTTGATGGTTGACTTGAGTACAAAGTGTTCCATTATAAATGGACTTTATTTCATGGTTGAATTGTTTATAAATGGACTTTATTTGATGGTTGACTTGAGCACAAAGTGTTACATTTTCAATGGACTTTACTTGATGGTTGACTTGAGTACAAAGTGTTACATTTTGTTTATAAATGGACTTTATTTGATTGTTGACTTGAGTACAAAGTATTACATTTTGTTTATAAATGGACTTTATTTCATGGTTGACTTGAGTACAAAGTGTTACATTTTGTTTATAAATGGCTTTATTTCATGGTTGACTTGAATACAAAGTGTTTCATTTTTATAAATGGACTTACAAAGTGTTACATTTTGTTTGTAAATGGACTTTATTTCATGGTTGACTTGAGTACAAAGTGTTACATTTTGTTTATAAATGGACTTTATTTGATGGTTGACTTGAATACAAAGTGTTACATTTTTATAAATGGACTTTATTTCATGGTTGACTTGAGTACAAAATGTGACATCTTGTTTATAAATGAAGTTTATTTGATGGTTGAATTGTTTATAAATGGACTTTATTTGATGGTTGACTTGAGCACAAAGTGTTACATTTTCAATCGACTTTACTTGATGGATGATTTTCTTGAGTACAAAGTGTTACATTTTGTTTATAAATGGACTTTATTTCATGGTTGACTTGAGTACAAAATGTGACGTCTTGTTTATAAATGAAGTTTATTTGATGGTTGAATTGTTTATAAATGGACTTTATTTGATGGTTGACTTGAGCACAAAGTGTTACATTTTCAATCGACTTTACTTGATGGATGATTTTCTTGAGTACAAAGTGTTACATTTTGTTTATAAATGGACTTTATTTCATGGTTGACTTGAGTACAAAGCATTACATTTTGTTTATAAATGGACTTTATTTCATGGTTGACTTGAGTACAAAGTGTTACATTTTGTTTATAAATGGACTTTATTTGATGGTTGACTTGAATACAAAGTGTTTCATTTTTATAAATGGACTTACAAAGTGTTACATTTTGTTTGTAAATGGACTTTATTTTATGGTTGACTTGAGTACAAAGTGTTACATTTTGTTTATAAATGGACTTTATTTCATGGTTGACCTGAGTACAAAGTGTTACATTTTGTTTATAAATGGACTTTATTTCATGGTTGACTTGAGTACAAAGTGTTACATTTTGTGAGAAGTCTCTATATTTTATGTCTACCCTGAGCACAGAAAGGGAAATACTTTTCAATTACAAACTAGTATCTTGTTTTTCAGACATTGAGAAGGCAGAAAAGGATGGAATTAAAGAGAAAACGACTAGCACACCTATTACTGGCCATGGCATTTTCCAGTCTCCGAATAGAAGTGGTAAGCCAGCAATTAAAGTAAAGAATGTCACTCATTTTGTCATGGATAAGACAGAGAAGGAAAGCATAGATCACAGAATTCACAGAAGAGCTCAAACAGAGAACGGTTTTGGCACCAAAACTAGAGTTGAAACTCACAAAGAGTGGCCATCAAACTGCAACACAAGACAAAAGGAAAACAAGGATACATGCCATGAGACAGTGCAACATAGATATATTGTCGAAACTGAAGAAGGTAAAGGTGATTTGTTGATGTACAAAGATGATATGGAAGAGCATAGAGAACGAAATGATGCCTTTAAACAGGGACTTCAGATAGTTCTTCAAAACTATGCAAAGGGTAAATTAGACTATGATGCAAGTGTGAGAAGTGTCATGCATGCAGGGGCCTTGTCAGGGGAGACCAGTAAGGTGGATGATGTGTATAGGGTGAAAGAAAAGTATACAGCTGCTGTGACCAGTCCAAATCCTTTAGCCTCTTCAACAATTAGGCAGGACAATGCTAAGTTCAGTACAGTCAACTCGGATGCCTCGCCCTTTTCCGTTACATTCAGAAATGATCAAAGCATATTTGAAACTAGTCACTGCATTTCTTACTCAAAAATTGCTCTGAACAGCTCATCGAAGATAAACGGCGGTGGCACTGATAGTGGAAATCTGCACAAAATTTTCATCTCACCAAATCAAAATAAGAGTGGACAATTGCATGCTAGTAATATGGAAACACATGTGAGTAAAGTGTCAGTAGACAGAGAAAGAGTGTGCTCTGAGAAAGTGTCCTTAACACATGTAACTGATTTGCCTGTAGGCCAGACATACAATAGCCTCTCACGTGACCTTCATGTCATGCCTGTTGAATCCAAGACATGCCGATCTGACGGTATCTTAGCAGGTGCAGCTGAAACATATATCAGTAAATTTTATGCCTCAAAAGAGTATTTTGAAAGTCAGAGTAGTGAATCTCAAGGTACAGCTCAGTCAGCCTATCAGAAATCAAAAGAGTATTTTGAAAGTCAGAGTAGAGAATCTCAAGGTACAGCTCAGTCAGCCTATCAGAAATCAAAAGAATATTTTGAAAAAATTAACTTGGATCATATTGAGTCTAATCAAGGTAACATAGACAAGAAAGGTAAAGACAACCATGACGGAACTTCATTAAAGAGGCAGTCCTCTGGTGGCTATGGTAAGCCTGTCATGGTCATTTCACCAAGACCAGGGGATGATAGCCAGGATAAAAGCTCATCTTTATTCGGCACAACCATGGGTCTACAGAGTTTAATCGAAGATCTTGAGAGAAATTTGCCTTTTAGAGCTCCGTTTCAGAATTCATCAAGCCCAAGGGCAGAGGCAACAAGGAAAACTAAGGAGTGTAATTATGCTGATAAAGATTGCAAGGAACAAGGAAAGGGAGTCAGGGATTGTAATAGACATTGGAGTTTTGAGTCTGACAAGCAGAACATGGATATAACACTTAAAATGGAGATAGGATCAGGGCAGATAACCTCCACCAAAAACAAGGATGACAGATCTTTAGCACAGTCATGTGCAAAATCAGAGAGTAATGGAGTCGATTGCGGATTTGAAAGAAGCGAAAGAGAGAAAACAGAAATTGTACCAAAGAGAATTCCAGATGAAGAAGAAAAATTTGCCAGTGCTGATCATGTACTTTTTATGATTGAGCCAAGTGTGCAAGCTGCTAAATGTGAACTGCAGGAGTCATCAAAAGAATCAGAGGCGAGATTCTCTGGAAGAAGTGTTGCTGATAAACCACCTTGCCCTGGTAAAATAGAACATAAAGGAAGTAAGAGGAGCCAAAATGTTGGCATCCAAGCAACAGAATTTGGTGCATACAGAGTGAAAGAGAGATTATTTAATGCAAAGTACCACTTTTTGAATTCTGTGGGAATGGTGAAGATCTGCTCTCCAGAACTGAACCTTATATCAGAAAATCTGGCCACTCAGAGTAATGCCATTCTTGAAAATTCTGGCACTAGTGAAGAAATTCTGGAGACTGAATTGAAAACTGTTTCTACCAACAGTAGATATCTTTTTAGAGATAATCAGGATATAGAACAGAAACAGAGTAATTTGGTAGAAGAATCTGACAGTAATTTGTGCACAGATGGAAGTGATGAGGTTGAATCTGAGTCAGATGAAATGGTAGACAGCAATGCATTACAATATAGCAGTGATGAGGGACATAGGGAACCACAAATAGATGATAAGGCACCAGAAACAGATGATGATGCTAATCATGGAGAGTTACCTAATGGATGGGAGATAACCTGCAAGGAAGGGATGATATCTGAAGATCACAACATAGTAAGCAGCCATTATTCTGCAGCTAAAGCTATTGACTCAATGGAAATCAGCTTCTCTTCACAGGATGGTATTCATAAAATTTCAGCCAACACAAATGGAGACTTTGTTAAGCAGGAAGGGGAGTTGATTCTAGAAGGGGATGGAATGATGCAGCAAGTGGAGGTAACTCCTTCTGTAGATGAGAATCTAAGCACAAAAGAGATGTCACAAATCTCTGAATCGGAACAACAATCAGAAGGTGGCAGGGATGACAGCCAAGAAGCTAAGGAGATGGCCCATTTGGACCAATTTAATGAGATTTTAGATCAAGGACTGAAAAGCTGGGATCCAGTTATGCAGTGGGTCCTAAACCAACAGTATGATCCACATGTTCCAGAATTACAAATGATGTTGCCCAAAAATATGGATCTTTCTGATAATCAAGCTCATTTTAGGAACATGTCTCCGACAGAAAGGGGATTTCAAGTCCCAGATATGATTCCCTTCCAGCAAGGTAGCATAGGACCTATGTTTATACCCAGCCCTGATATTGGAGGTGATAATAGTGGTGTGAACCCTACATTAGAGGGATGTAACAAAGCAGACATCACTCATGATGAAACTGTTTACTACAGCATGTGAGGTTTGAGAATGAAAATATACAGTTTTGCCTTCTTTTAAATGTCACTCAGTGCTTAATATATCACAGTACATAGTAAACAATTCAAAATGTGAGCTTGTCCTTGTGAGGTATATATTTCTCAACTGTACAAAACTACATTTTCTGTCATTTAAATAGGTAAAATATTTGTAAGAATCATTCCTTTGATTTATGTCAGAAGAAATGTTACAGATCATTTGAAGTATCGTTAGATAGTTCAGTGCATGCTTAAGTTTAATTTTTTTGTCTTAAATTTAATTATAGCACATACATTAAATTAATTAATTGGTTAATTTAAAATGTAGGATGTAGTTTTATTTGGATGTTGAAAGTGTTTTGAAAACTTTCATTCATTTTCTACTAATAGTGAAGATATTTTAAAGATGAAGCATCAACCACTTAGAAAAGTTTCAAAACAATAATACAGCTATTATGCAATATGAAATTTTAAGATAACATTTTAAATATAACGATATTTTATTTAAAATTATACTGACTTGCTCCTTGCTAAAATAGAATATTAATAAATTATTACTTTCAGAGTTGCCTGCTCCAAAAAAACCCCACCTTTCTTTACAGTATTTCTTCCATGATAAACCCAGGGGGCCAGCCTTATGTATTTTTCTAAAGGGAACAGTAGGTTTTTGACGAGACGAGACAAAGATATCTTGGGTTAATGTTAGCCAGAATTTTTTAAAAGTGGGAGTGTTGTTAATATTGAGCACAAGTATATTGCTTAATAAATGCGATACAACCTTACATCAGCTAGTGATGTCAAGACAGGAGTTTATCATGGAATAAATACCGTATAACCTTACATCAGCTAGTGATGTCAAGACAGGAGTTTATCGTGGAATAAATACCATACAACCTTACATCAGCTAGTGATGTCAAGACAGGAGTTTATCGTGGAATAAATACCGTATAACCTTACATCATACTAGTGATGTCAAGACATTTTTTTTAAAATTAAAAAGCCAGTAATATTTGGAAGAAAACTTCTAACTGAATATTTTATATTCAATTATATTAGATTGAAAGAGTTAATAACAGTGCACATTGTCCTGTGCCAGTTGAAGGTAGTTTTTATTTATGTTTATTTATGTTAGGTGCTAAATTATAAACTATATTTGGATGGATATATGAAGTTTTTTTGTTCTTAGAAATTTATACTATATTATATTTGTTATTGTTATCTTTTTTGTGGCGACATATAATTATTATGCAGTTAAGTTTATCATTTTATTGTTTCTTATTCTAATTTTTATATGTGGTTCTTATTCTTGCCGTGATGTCCATTTTCAAATTTATCTTTTATCATTTGTTGTATTGTTGATTGATTTCATTTTTATGTTGAAATAGAGAATAAAAAGAATTTGTTGTCAAATAACATCAATAATTTGGCAGACAAACATAAATGGCAGTTGTATGATTGTGAACTTGAGTAAGTTGAAAGATGTACAAATGTTGACTATTGATTGTTAGATTTGTTTTTAAAGGTTGGAATCTACACATGTTATGTTTTGAATAATCAAAGTGTGTTCTAAATTGTTTAATACATGGAAACAAATTACTCTGAAGAAACTTGTGCTGTATTACATGGTTTGTACAACTTTGAAAAATCATTGAATTTGAGGGGTTGCCTTGAAGACTCCATAAATTTTTAAAAAGCTGATTTTATCCTTGAAAAGTTCTTGAATTTGTTGAAAAAAACGTTTTTTGAATTTGTCCATTAACTCCTTGAATTTGTCCATTAACTCCTTGAATTTTTCTGAGGGAGCACAAAATGTTAAAACTGAATATATCACTATTCAAATTTATAATTTGTATTTTTCAAAAATAATAAATAACATGGGATGAAATTGGGTGAATCAAATGACACATGAGCAATGTTTATTTGCTGTAGTGGTGCACTAGTTAGTTCTGCATTTTTTCTTCTACTTTTGTACCTTTTTATGCAGTATGCAATGATAAAGTAATATAAGAAGGAAGTTCAATATCCATAAGAAAAATACTCCTTGAAAACTTTTGGAAGTCCTTATAAACTCCTTAAAAATCAGCTCCTTGGGGCTGTATGAACCATGTATTAACACATAGTTAAGATGAGGATAGATGGCAGCGCAAGATGGACAGTAAGTGGCCATAAATACAGTGAAACCCCGCTATAACACGATATTTGGGGTCCATAAAATTCGATCGCGGAAAAGGCGGGGTCGCATTATTGCGGGGTTTTAATATATATTACTTTATTCAGAGAACAACGTATACACGTCTAATGTATAGCATGAATAGGGTATCAACACCGTTTACTATCTGATATCGATCCGTCTTTGTTTTCCCACATGACAACCCTTTGATTGAGCCACGAGTATGTTCAGTGCCAAGTAACAGAGAGTGGTTATTTGAACTCCCTGTGATCTTGCCGCCCAAGCTCAGTCCCTACATAAGCACCCACATATGACAATCTTTGATCTTGCCGCGCAAGCTCAGTCTCTACATAAGCACCCACATATGACAATCTTTGATCAACCACCGCATTGTCTGGTGCTTGGTTGTGTATGCAGTTAAAGAAGAAACGTAAGTCGGCTATTGTTTGCGCAATGATTGTATACAGGATGAATTCAAGTCCAGCGCACGTGTTGGCGGCTTACGTTTTTTGATGTTTATGAAATCGTGAGAATCTTGTATCAACCACAACATTGTCTTATGCTCCGTTGTGTATGCAGTTAAAGAAGAAAAACATGCCGGCTATTGTTTGAGCAGTGAGTGTATACAGAATGAATTTAAGACAAACACAGAGAAGACTTACCGACTTTACTCATGGATCAGTAATAAGTAACATTTCCGATAATGTTTATTTGGCATAACACTTCAAGAAATTGGTGAAATTGTTAAATTTCAGAAGCCACGCCATGATCGAATTCATACGTGATCTCTTCCCCAAAATGATAATAAACTTTTTATACACTATTTCTCGTACTTAAAAAAAAAAAAAATTCCATGTACGAGAAAAATACATGTACATGTATATAAATTTCAGGAACCACGTCACAAATGTATTATACTCGAATTCATATGCGATCTCTTCCCCAAAAGGATACTGTAACATACACATTTTATACACTATTTCTCGTACTTTGAAAAAAAAATTCATGTGCGAATGAATACACAAAATTTTGGGAGCCACACCACGATCGCATTATATCCGAATTCGCGTTATAGCGGGGTTTCACTGTACAGTATTTCTACTATGATAAAGCCAGGGGGCAAAGTTGTTAGCCTTTCTCTCTCTGACATTTTAAGTTAAAAATTGAATTTGATAAATGTACCAAATTAATCTCAGAAAATATAAAAAAATTGAGTAACCTTAATTTGTGAACCTAGAAAGAATCATATTTCCAATATCTACTGAAAAATTCCAATTTTGTTCAGTCCCCTATTTGGAAAACCAAGCATGTGTGCATATGTTTTGGACCCAGTATTTGGGAAACCAATCATGTGTGCACATGTTGTGGACCCAGTATTTGGAAAACCAAGCATGTGTGCACATGTTTTGGACCCAGTACACTAAAACTTATCAAGACTCAAACCCCTCTGAACCAAATTAAAGTTTTGGTTTTGAGGGTTTTATGGTGTAGTTAGGTGGTTTTGAGGGTTTTATGGTGTAGTAGGTGGTTTTGAGGGTTTTATGGTGTTAGGTTCTCTATTTGCTTGTAAAAATTAGATGTTATCAGGCATCCTCTCACATACAAATAAATGTTTACATGTTGAGAAGATGCAGTGGTTAGTGTGCCAGACCAATGATCAGAAGGGTGTAGGTTTAAATTCTGCCATTGGATTAGCCCAGGTTGGCTATTATTGCCTTTCCTCGGGCAAGGCACTACACTCTGATTACCTTAACATTATATGACCTACTTGTGTTGCTGTGCCATAAAACACCAACCCAAACTAAACATGTTGTAACAAAAAATCAGTAAACAGTCAATTATGAAGTTACATATATATGACCTTTATAATTTCATAGCAGTATATGCTTGCATGTGATATTTTATTTACTCTGCATGGCTTTAGACAGTTTATAGACTATTGGCTGGTCTCATGCTGTGATTAAGTTTCAGCTTTATAAGGTTTATTTCAGTCTTAAATTTACATTTAGGACCAAAATTTATTTCAGTTTTCAAAGTATTGGGTTTTCAGTTTACTGAATTAACATTTATTTTAATCAAACAAGGAAAAATTCAGCACTAGAAACATGATGCAGTTTGAACAGGATTTTAGTTTACCAAGGTTTCGGTCTTGAGGGGTTTCAGTGTGATCAATTGCCTTGACTGAACTGTTAATTCCTTCTTTGTTTTAGCCATCAATGTCATTTTACCTGACTGGGAAGCTGCAACATGTAAGCCGAGTGTGTTTAAAGCATACTGTATTCAAAATTCAATCAGAAGTTTCTCATATGTTTTACTTTATTCCATTTTGACATAATCTGAGTATCAGAGGATTTCAGTTTATTAAGGTTTCAGTCTACAGCATTCTCTCATTAAAATGCTGTCCATGGGAGTCATGGAGTATACCACCTAATAGTGAGACTTCCGTTATAATGAAGTATATGATACATGTAATTCTAGTACTGAATTATGAAAAGTGATACATGACGATACCTGCTGTATAACTTATCCTGTCAAAATGATGATGAGTATACCACACTAATATTATATCAGTTGACATCTAGCTGAATATTAAACACATCCTTTAGATCAGTGGTTCCCAAACTCTGGGTTGCGACACAAATGATCGGTCTTGCATTTTGGGTTGCAAAAGCTGGTATTTAGGGTCACGATCAAAAAAGTTTGGGAACCACTGCTTTTAGATGTACAGTTGTTAATGCCCAGCCCAATCTCTCATTCAGTGCTCCTGCTTTTCAAAAGTCTTTTTAATTTATACAGTCTGCAGTATAAAATTATGGTATATGATTGGCAATTTCAATCTAACATTACCAAGGAAATAATTAGGATTGACATTTAATTGCACACTATCCTTGGTCATTTGAGCCAGATGTTCTTGAACTTAATGTTTATTATATCAACTGTATCTGAATAAATGTGTGCTTTCTTTTGGTTGGTAATCCTAGGGTTTACAGCATAAGAATTACATTTTTATTATAAATATATAACACATTTCTAGGATAAAGAAATCTGTTGTGCAGTACAACATGTTGTGATTTTTTAAAATCACCTTCACAGTCTTTCTAGCAGCACTAGTTTTTCCTACTTTTTTGTCAGACTCCTTGTTCTTCGTTAATTTTTTTTAAATGGCCCCACTATCCCTACTTTTTTTTCTGCAATTTTATGTTTAAAATCGATTAAACACTCTATGAATGGTCATAGCAAAGTGAATTCATATAGGGTCTCTGTGATGTGGACCTGGGTATTTAGGAAGACAGATCAACTTGGATTAAAGAGATTGCTAATATGTCATTCAGAGCATGCTTTTGTTGAACTTTACAAAGGTAAATCAAGTAAAGGTTTTCATTTTTCCATAACTTACATAAATTACATACTATTTTTATTTATAAAATATCCTTATTTTCCCCTGCTTTGTTCCCACTTTTCCTTTTTTTAAAAAGTAGCCGTACTTTATTCCTTCAGTATCATGAAGGGTTGCTGGAAAGACTGCTTTTATCCAACAGAAAAAATAACAGGCTTGTGAATTCTATGCAGTTTGCCATGTCAGGAGTAATCATTTGTACCCATGATTACTTTTTAAAAGTAGTACTTGAGTACTATAAAAACTACTCCACCCCATGTCTGTTTATGACTTGCAAAGCATTTGTGTTGAGCCCACCTAAGTGGAAACTCAACATAGTGATCATTGTGGAAGTCTTGGAAGTTTCAGAAGTGTAAACATATTATGTCCTCTTTAAGACAAGTATGTGATGTTTTAGAAGTGGAAACATATTTATGGCTACTTACATTATGTACTCTTTAAGACAAGTATGTGAAGTTTTGGAAGAAATACAGAAGAGTTGCAAGATGACCATGACAGAAAAATCCTGTATTTTCAAAGTTTAATAAATGTACAAATGTTGAATATGTTATATTTCTTGGCTAATTGTTTGAGTGCATGTTACATATTTAGTCATATTCTATATTGTTGCTGAAAATTTTATGGGAAATAATTATGATCTCATTAATGTTGTCTGTACCTTATGAGTTAGATCCCCTTCTTGACTGAAAGCAGTGACTGTTGTGTACAGACAACTCGCTCAGTTTTTGACTGACTGCTTTGATGTTTGGTAGACTTTTTTTGTACCATCCTATGACAATGGGCATTGTGTTCCACAGTGTGACTCTTAAAATTTTGGTAAGAGTTATGTCACTTTTTAACTTAGGGCACTAATTAACTGTTCTGTATATTTTGTGTTTTTAACATAGGGCACTAATTAACTGTTCTGTATATTTTGTGTTCATAACAAGACATTCAGTTTTTATACCCAGATTTTTTTCAAAAATTGGGTATAGTAGGTTTGTTACTGTTTCCGTCCATATATATATATCGACACATATATCCATGACATTCCCTGTAAGCAAGAAAACTTTTGTTACCATTGATGATGTAGCTTTCAAATTTGGCATGTGACTTCCTGATGGCATATAGATTTGCGGTAAGGTTTGCAAATTTATCTGCAACACTAGGGAGCCCCCAAAATACCGAGGAGGGTTAAAGGTCAAATATATGTAGAATTTGTTTTTTCTCTGTTGATTATGCTTTTCATTTTCATTTTGGTACAGTTCTTAAATTACTCAAAATATTATGATACTCGTTACACGTTGTTCATGATTGACCCCAGGGGCCCTGTGGCAGGGGGTTAGAGGGGTCATTTGGTTTAAGATATAAGACATCACCAAGACATGTTGTCATGCTGGTGTCTAATCAAAGGCCTTTGAGAATACTTTAGCATGGTATGGATTTAGTTATTTCCATGGCAAGTGGAACTCCTAGTCAGGGGTCAAATTTTTTTAAAAACAAATATGCTGTCACTCTAAACCATGTTGTCATGGGTATTAAATTCAATGCTTCTTTTTAGATCTTGTTAACACAATTAATTTTTACTGTTCATAATACAGCATTTAAACTTCCTAATGAAATGTAGGTTGGCAGTCAAATTACCTTCTCGGAGCCCTCTGGGCAGAATTCCCATAAGATCAAAAATACATATGTATCTCTGCTTATTTCTCTGCTAATGAAGCTTTTTATTTGTCCATTTGGTACAATTCCTAACTGACTCAAGAAATAACATATACTATATATACTTGCTTACAACTCTAGTCCAGCTGCAAACAGCACAGACCCAGATCTACCGTCGCATAATGCACTGGCAGATCTGGGTCTATGCAATTTGTTAGGAGTAATCAGTAGAACAAACAACATAGACCCTGATCTGCTGGCACATTATGCTATGGCAGATCAGGGTCTATGTTGTTTCCAGTTGGAGTTGACTTATATACAGGTATAGATGGTATGTATTGCCCTTTTTTTCTGTTCCAAGGGACCATTGAATAGGGTAATAGGGTGTTAAAAGAATCAAAAATAGGAAGTCACTAATGTCATAAAGACGGTAAAATCAAAACATTTTGGCGTGGAATGAATTTTAATCATTAAATTTAACACAAGGTGAAAGGCAGAAGGTGTGGCATATTTAAATTTGTTACAGTGCTGTATTTAGATGGTTTATTAGGTATTTTTTTTATCAAACTTTGGGTATGGGGTTATGCCGTGAAGGCATATATATGTAATGGATTTTGGGGTTTTGGCCTCTACATAACTGTTCAGGAGAGGGCTTTGGGTCAATGCTGGAGGAGTAAATGTGGGAATATGCAATGTGAAGCCATCAAAGTTATGGTAGTTCAAATTGTTTTGAATCTGATAAAGACTAATCCAATAACCAGGTATTTGTGAAGTCATATCATCGACTTTCCTCTTGTTAAATACATGTTGGTTGTCTTGATATTTGGTTCTTATTACAAACACCTGAAGATCGACAGATTGTTCCATAATGATTCAATGATGATTTTTAAAAAATATGTGCCCTCTACTTTGACTTGGAACAATGCATAAGTTCGAGTCTTGCCTCGACCAATGTGAGTATGTGAGGAAGCTTGCCAGTAGCTTCCAGTGGGTTGGGGGTTCTTCACAGGTTCTTCCTCCATCAAATATACTGGCTGCCATGGATAGCCTATCGTGTGCTGAAAAATGGTGTTAAACCTCACAAAACCAAACCTTGACTTGGAACAAAATTGAAATGTGGTGAACTAGTATATCATGTAGGTACAACTAGTCTCCTGGTTTTTATTGTTTGTTGTGACATTTGACAATTTTTTTTTTTACCTTTTATACATAAAATGGCATATTTTGTATCCTCACCCCTCTGACAGACACAGGTTCTGTCATATGCACCATCTTTAAATGTTCAGAATTCAGGGGACTTGGACAATATTAGTCACAACTACTTTTTTTTGTTGGTAATGTGGGTTATTTTGTATTGTTTTGTTTTATTACAGAATTATATATTTTAATATTTACAGAGATTTATAATTTTTTGTTGCCATTTTATCATGTTGAAATTCGGTTATAAGAATATTTTTTTTATATTGTTAACATGCCTTGCCTCAAAACTTGTGCATCTTGGGGATCTTCAAGGTTATTGTATGTCACAAAATATCGTGTATTACAACCTCGAGAGCGAAAAATCCATTGCAGGTCAGTAATGTTTCAGGAATTGCATGCATTAGAAAAACAGTTGAAGCACAGGTTACCAAGTTTTTTGCAGCTTTTTTCATAAAGATTCAGTGCTTGACACAACAAAAGGAAAAAGAATGGTGGACTTCTTGGTAACAAAATTATGTATGATACTTAAATTTAATATATTGATTGTTATTTGTTGAAGTGTATATATGTTCTGTTTCAAGTTCGAATTTTTGAATATGGAAAATAAAACTGTTTGCTCTATTTTGTGTTCAATTTATGTGGTTCATTTCAGAAATAATAAAATACAGTGAAACCCGTCTATAAAGGTCCCCTGTGGGATTGGCAGAAGCGGACCTTTTTTTGTACATGTAAATGGTCACTTAAGGTTGGACTTCATGTACCTGACTTATTATGCAGGTGACTGCTGTAACAGGTTTGATTGTAATAAGTAGTAGCTCGCTTTAAAGAATGTTGGTGTCATAAATCGTTAATCAAAAACAAGGTGTCCATATTATGAAGGTATGTGTTTATACGCATGTGCCACATGTCTTCCCAAAGAGACATTTGCATTATTCAGGAGTTTTGGGGGTGCAACATACTAGTATTTTGGAGATAAATGTGCCACCCATTGTCCCCAAAAAGATACCAAGTCATGTTCAACAGTTTTTTTTTAACTTGGACTGTACTCCTTTGATTTCTTTCCCACACTTATAGCCAATAAAGTGGGTGATCCCAGTTCTTCTCTCAACGTTACCGGCAAGCCTAAATGTTCTGCCACCCTTGATTTTTCATCATTTTACAATTTGCACAAAAATGGAAGAACAATCGGGGAGCACTGTACCTGTTAATGTAATTTGTCAGTCCCTTTATTTGCTATATACAGGTACCAGTAGAAGTAATTGAAAATCTAGCTTGCCATAAAATATTTATTCTTACAGAAATACATCCATGTCAATGTAGATCTGCAATTCCCAAATCTGTCCCCTTAAGTTTAATTCAATTACATTTACAGGGAGAAAAATCTGAGGTGGTCTCTTGACCTATTTAGGTACTGATTACACTGGTCTGCAATTTTTTTGAAATCATCTGCTTCAGAGATAAAATGTGCTATTTATTAGGGATTTTGATGTCCTGGATTCAAATGTGACAATTGAAACAACTGATTGGCTACTGTTTCCAAGATATTTAAGTTTTTACATTTTACGTCTGTGTATATTGTGTACATAGTAGAGTTTTAATCATAAATTGTAAACCAAGGTCTTTTCGTGTGTTTATGGTTGCTTTACATGATAATATTTCACCTGTCCTGTTTATGTAACACTTTAAAAAACAGCAAAAGGGTTATATAAATAAAAAATATATTGAAAGAAAAGCTTAAAAAACTAGTATGTATATATAAGTACATAGTTTAGTCCTTATTCAGTGTCTACTAGGCGCTTCTTGGCTTGTCTCTGTATTCATTAAATGGAGCATCTCTTGTCACTGTCCAGCAATAGTCTGCTAGCATTGATGGGCTCCATTTGCCCTGATAACGTTTCTCCATTGTTTCAATGTCCTGGTGAAATTGCTCGCCGTGCTTGTCACTCACTGCTCCGCAGTTCGGTGGAAACAAATCTAGATGAGAGTGCAAAACGTGTATCTTTAGTAACATGTTGCAACCAAGGCTTTTGTATGCCTTGAGGAGGTTTTCCACCAACTCTCTGTAGTTGTCTGCCTTGTTGTTTCCGAGAAAATTTTTTGCCACTAACGGGAAGGCTTTCCATGCCGTCTTTTCCTTGGCACGCAGTGCACGGTGAAATGCATCATCTCGAAGAAGTTCACGAATCTGAGGACCAACAAAGACACCTTCCTTTATCTTAGCTTCACTTAATCTTGAAAATTTTCCACGGAGGTACTTGAAAGCTGCTTGTGTTTTGTCCATAGCCTTGACAAAATTCTTCATCAGATCCAGCTTGATGTGCAAGGGTGGTAACAAAATCTTCCTTGATTAAACAAGTGGTGGATGCTGAACACTTGTCATCCCAGGCTCCAATGACTGTCAGAGTGGTCATCCTCTCTTGATGTAGCGGGAATCTCTCGCACGACTATCCCATTCGCAGAGAAAACAGCAGTACTTTGTGTATCCAGTCTGCAGACCAAGCAAGAGAGCAAGAACTTTGAAATCGCCACAAAGCTGCCACTGATGTTGGTCATAGTTTATGCACCTCAAAAGTTTTTTCATGTTTTCATAGGTTTCCTTCATATGGACTGCATGACCAACTGGAATTTATGGCAAAACACTGCCATTATGCAGCAAAACAGCTTCAAGACTCGTCTTCGATGAATCAATGAACAGTCTACACTCATCTGGATCATGAACGATGTTGAGGGCTGCCATCAAACCATCGATGAAGAAGAATGGGACAAGATCCTTTTGACAGTCACGGAACATGGAAACCCTAACATCACCTGCCAGGAGATTACACTGCTGTAGTCTGGAGCCCAACAGTTCTGCCTTATTCTTGGGTAGTTCCAAATCCCTGACAATGTCATTCAGTTCACCTTGTGTTATGAGGTGTGGTTCAGAGGAGGAGGATGGGAGAAGATATGGGTCATGTGACATTGATGGTTCAGGACTAGAAGTTTCATCCTCTTCCTCTGAACCACACATCTGACTCAAGTGAGAATGATTCTGGTGCATCAGGAACCAGCAGTCCTTCTCTGGGGTACTGGGCGTATAGCTGATGGAATGTTTGGATAATGCACAGTCCACTTTTTATTCCTTGACACACCTTTCCCAACTGGAGGCACCATGCATATGATCTGTTGGCTCTCTCCAAATCATTGGCACTGTAAAAGGCATAGATTTCCTTTTCCTGTTCAACCAATGGCGAAGATTTGTTGCACAAGTGTTGCAACATATGCGTGGGGCCCACATCTTGTCCTGATCTCCAATTTTGCAGCCAAAATAAAGGTGATAGGCTTTCTTAACCATAGTGGTTATACTGCGCTTTTGTGATGCAAAAGTCACTTCGCCACAAACATAGCAGAAGTTATCTGCGTTGTTCACACAAGTACGAGGCATCTCTGCTCACTTTGGCTAAACAGAAATGTGTCCATTTGCAAAATCAAACACTGACAAATAAGAGAGCACGACACTGTATGATTTGTAGAGCTGATATAGGGCAATTTCTTCAGCAGAGTGATGTAAGCTTAGTTATGATTGCATCATCCATGACTTCTAGGAATAACATGATGCAATTCATATCATGTATGATGCAATACCAGCTTCAGATTGCATCATTCATTGTTCTGCCTAAAAAGCAAGTACTGTCCAAACCCAGTCATAGATTTATTCATAGATCCAGTCAAAGATGTATTTTAGTCATTTCTGGTTTAAATTGAGATCCCTTCCCTTTATAACTCACTTATTCTCCGCCATTCCCAAGTCAAGATCCTATATACTGACCTAGAGTAATATCTTTAAAACTAGAGCCAATCAACAATCGTAAGCATCATTTTCGTTCTCAGTGACCCAGAATTAGTAAAGTTTGACAACATTTATTGCAGAAGCATTTTGGCTGTAGACCAGTGTTATGAGATAATGACCTAATTATGTGCTTGGACCTGACGGAAATGATACCTATTGACATACCACCAGACTTGCAAAATGACAGCACATCCCCAAATATCATGTGTGGAATGGGCAGAGGGAATTCATAATATGGGTTAATTATAGCAAAGGAACATTGTTATGATTACATACTATTAATTTGGAAATGATTGCAAGATGGGACTTGTAATTCTAGAATATATTCTAAAGCAGTTTTAATGCTTATGAATATGTTAAGACTATAAATAATATTCATTCTGTTGAAAACAGTGGCAGGTAATATAAGCTTAAATTTGCATTTTTGCTTATGTAGGAACTTATTATTTCAAAACATGTTGAATTTCCAAATTTACAGTATCTTCTAAAAACGTACCCCACTCATGCACCAGTCGATAAATCTGTACATATATTGTCATGTGAAGAGGTATTGCAAAGCAATGTTGCACATGTACATTTGCATGGTATACAAATTACACCACTAGAATGTATAGTAAAATATACACATGCATATTTTAATCAAATATATAAAACAAAGTGTTTTTAGAACTTATTCAGTTTGGATGACAAGTATGTCTGTTTATGACTTCAGTCCTGGCAGCATTTTTTGGGGGACCTCAACTGGTCAAAGACCAGAAGAGCTTATGTGATCTGCTGTATGTCTGTACGTTATCTGTTAGCCATTGTTTTATTATCACAGCTTGTCCTAAATAACCTGGAGAAAAGTCACTAAACTTGGCATATAGTTTCATCCTGATATCTAGTTGGTCATAAATGAAAGTGGCGTCCCATGGACATCCTGTATCCAGTATTATCACTACTGCTCTTAATGGATGGTCAAATTGACTGTGATATCCAATAAAAGACTTCTTATTATTTGTAGGTGGTCCAAAATGAATATGGTGTAAATCTGATATCCAGCACAGCCACCATGGCAGCTATCTTAAATACTTATTACTATTCCTCCTGAATTACTGGTTGTATTGACATGGGGTTTTCACTGAAAGATGTTTGATGACATGTAGATAGTCTGAAAGGAAAATGGTGCTGATCTGACATACAACATGGCCATTATGGTACCATCTTGAAATCTTGTTATCGTTGCCTCTTCTGAACATATGATCATATTGACATGCGGTTTTCACTAAAAGACTTCTTATGACGTGTAGATGGTCTAAAAGAAATATGTTGCCGATTTGACATCAAAAATTGCTCCATGAGGGCAGTGGTGTACTGGCCATTGGGCATACCGGGACAAATCCCGGTGGGCCGCCGCAAAAAAAATCCGTTTTTACCGGTGTTTTACTGGTGTGAGCAAAACCCCGGGCCTGTCCCGGCAGATAAGTCCAGGGCAGAGTTGCTTATCCAGTACACTCCTGCATGAGGGCGATCTTGAAGATCTCATCATTGCTGTTGTTGTTCGTCCTTTAAGTTCAAAGATAACCATGACATCACTAACTGGTTTGATTTCTGTGAGTACATGAGTGGCTGATCAGGACAATTTGTGCTCTGAACTGTCTGTGGTACACTTGACAGGAGATGCCGCTTGGGTTTGCTTGATCAATAGAGGACGTGCTGCAGTCCTGAGATGTATGCTGCTCATGCTTCTGCACTGCCTTTGCAGTTCTCCTCTGTTCAAAGTCTGTAGATCCAGTATGGAGGAGACTCCGCCAGGTGGAGCGATCATTTGCGAGATATCCCAGACTCGGGGGTAAATTTTGAAACGTTTCAAGGATGACTTGATGGAATCGTTGAAGCGTTTCTTCTGACCACCCTGAGATCAATTTCTCTCCCTCAGCTCGCCATAAAAGATCTTTGGTACTCGCTCTTCTGGCATCCTGGTGACGTGGCCTGCCCATCTCAACTGGGATTTCATCAACAGAGTGGATGCTTGGAATGCCTGCCCGTGTGAGAACCTCAGTGTCTGGGACCCTGTCCTGCCATCTTATCCTCATCAGTTTCCTCATGCAACCCATATGAAAATGGTTCAGCTTCTTGGCATGGCGTCTGTACACCGTCCAGGTTTTGCAAGCATACAGCAGGGTCGGCAACACAATGACTTTGTAGACCTTAAGTTTTGTTTGTAGGCTGATATGCCTCTGTGCTCCCATACATTTGCACATAGTCTGCCAAATGCCACACTTGCTTTAGCAATTCTGGCGTTGGTTTTATCATCAATGTGGACTGCATGTGACAGTGTGCTGACGAGATAGGTGCTCTTGTCTGCTGCCAAGTGGGTTTGGCCATTTACTTGTGATGGTAGACTCTATGTAAGGCTTTCCTGGTGCAGGTTGGTGCATCACCTCTGTCTTCTTGATACTGATTGTGAGACCAAAATTGTCACAAGCTGAAGAGAAATGGTTCATACTGTGTTGCATGTCAGACTCAGATTTGGCATTCAGGGAACAGTCTTCAGCAAATAGGATATCACGAATAGTCACTACCTGTAACTTCGTCTTCGCCTGTAGTCTTCTCAGATTGAACAGCTTTCCATCAGTCCAGTATCTGATGTCGATCACAGTGTCATTGTCAGGGAAGGCATCAGTAAGAATGGCAGAAAACATCATGCCGAAGAGGGTTGGGGCCAACACACAGCCTTGCTAGACTCCATTGATGACTGGGAATGGTTCAGATGACTCACCATCATCGACAACATGAGCGAGCGTGAAATCATGGAATTGTCAAACCATATCACGATGAATTTCTCTGGGCAACCATATTTTGACGACCTCCACAGCTGACTGTGTCAAAGGCTTTTGTCAGGTCGATGAATGTTGTGTACAGGTTGGAGTTCTGTTCCTGGCATTTCTTCTGGAGTTGACGAGCTGCAAACACCATGTCTGTAGTCCCTCGTCCTTTCCTGAAGCCACACCGACTCCCTGGCAGAAGCCCTTGATTGATGTGATGCACAAGACGATTCAGCAGAATTATGGCAAGGATTTTGCAGGCTATTGACAGCAAGGAGATGACCGGATGATTGTCGCAGGATTATCTGCTGCCTTTCCGCTTGTACAAGTGGACGATGGATGCACCCTTGTACTCCTGGGGTGCAGTTCCCTGAGTCCACATTGACTGGAAGAGTTCAGTCAGTTTCTTTCCCATGTGCGAGCCTCTGGCTTTGTTGACTTCTGTTGGTATAGCATCTGCTCCAGGTGCTTTGCCATTTAACAGCAGGTCGATTGCTTTCTCAGTTTCAGTCAGTTATTGTATGTTGATTTCCACTTCGGGCAGGCGATCACTTGCCTCCTCGCTTATCGATGACAGTTGATTGAGGATGTTATTGAAGTGTTCTGCCCATCTTTCAAGTATCTTTTCTCTGTCAGTGAGCAGCATGGCGCTGTCAGCATACAGTATTGGAGATGTTCCTGATGACCGTGGCCCTTAGATTGTCTTCAAAGCATCATAGACGTTCGTCATGTCATTCCTGTCTGCAAAGGACTGAGTGTCATCACTGCTACTGCATGGATGGTCAGATCAACAGTGTTTTCAGTGAAAGACTTCATATGGGATGTACATGGTCTGGAATAAAACGTGACAATCTGACTTTCAACATGACCATCACGGCTGCCATCTTCAAAATCTTGTAATCTTTATTTCTGAAAGGATGGTCATATTGACACGAAAATGGTTCAGATATCAAATGTTAACAAGAAAATCATATTATGATTACTGCTCCTGGATGGATGGATGGCTATATTAACATGGGGTTTTCGCTAACACTTCTTGCAATATATGGCTCGTCCTTTATTACAATGATGCTGATCTAACTTCCAAAACGACTTCTTAGGCGACCATATTCAAAATGTTATGGCTACTTCTCCTGAATGGATGGTTGTATCAACATGTGCATGTCACTAAAACAATATAACAGTATGTAGCAGGTTCTTAATCATAATTGTGCTGACCTCGCCGCCAACATGCCAACCATGTTGGGCAGCTCTAAAACCTTGTTATCACTACTGCTTTTAAAGAATGGTTACATTAACATGGGGTTTTCACTAAAACACCCATTGCAATATGTACATGTAATTGATCTTGAATGAAAATGGTGTACCATTAACATGTCTACGCTAATGGGAACAAGTTTGAAAACCAGACCTACTTGACTTTGTGGTAAAGTCGAAGGGCACTGCTTGCATGTATATGTACTTTATTTATTTACTTCAATGAGCTTATGAACAGTGTACATTTATTTACAAATGAATTTTAACCAGACTTTGTATTTTGCTGTTTTCAGTAAAAAGTTGATAGCACTCTGACATAGATATCAGAGTTAGAACTTGGCTCTTGTTTTTATCTATTACGGCGTCTGAGTATAACAAACACAAATACAGTATGAATGGATTTTTTTTTATAAAACTAAGGTTCTTGAACAATACCATAAATAATGCCTCGTGACTCTTGTTTTTATCTATGATGAGATCTGAGCTTTATAACAAAATCAAGTACAATATGAATGGATTTTTATAAAACCAAGGTTCCGAAGAATACCTTGAATAATGCCAGTTTAATAACTTGGTTTATTTATTTTATTTTTTAAACTGGATTGAACGAACTGAGCATGTTGGTATATCTTTTCTGTATCTGAGACAAGTTCAATGACATTCTATCCATTAGATAAGGTTCAAGGTCAAAGACAATGACAGATTGTTGTACTAAACTAATCATGTAAACAGGTTAATTAAAACATACAAGAAAACATTTTTGTAAAAAAAATTTACATGTTGGAGTTTCTTAAGAATATGAGAGATGATATCAATACTCGGCAAATAAAAGAGACAAAAAGAGGGAAGAAAGGGACTTGCTGTGAATTTTCTGCAAATTCTTTTCAGCCAGTAGAGCATCAGCCCCTTCGAGGGACTTTCGATTTTTGCTGATATGCATTATCTATATGCACGAGTGTCTATCCTTTGAGGCATTGTGTCAAGACGTGGTAGTAGTTGGCATATTGAGAGTCATATCACACTTGTAAATTTGAAATTATTATCATTAGGGATATGAGAACATTTCTAGCCCACTTGTAAAATTCTTAATTATTATCATCTCGGGCAGGGACACAAGACCTTTTCTGGCACACTTGTAAATTTTAAATTATTACCATCTCGAATAGAGTATGAAAAGATTTCTAGCACACTTGTAACATTATAAATGAGTACCACCTTGTATAAGGGTATAAGAACATTGTTAACCCACTTGTAAAATTTAAATTATTACCAATCAGTGTGGGGTACGAGAAGATGTAAAGCTCACTTGTAACATTTTAAATTATTACCATCTCGTGTGGGGTATGAGAAGTTTTCTAGCACACTTGTAAAAAATTGTAAATGATTACCATCTTGTGTAGGAGTACACAAACCTTTCTAACCCACTTGTAAAATTAAATTATTACCATCTTGTATAGGGAATACGAGAACATTTCTGGCACATTTGTAAAATATACATTATTACCATCTCGTGTAGGGGTACAAGAACATTTTTCGACAACTTGTAAATGTTAAAATTGCACAATCTTAAACCATACACAGTAAATGAGAACACTTATTATTATATACTACTCTACCACTGTTACAAAACTACTGAATGACTCCGTCGTATTTTTCACAAATATTTTATACATTGCTGAAACTATTGAACGACTTGATGATATTATTGCACACAAACTTTTAAAATCTGCTGGCCAGTTATAGAACTATTAAATGACTAGAGGGTGTTGTTTAAAAAAAAAAATTCACAATTTCCAGCACAGTTATAGTCTTGAGTGTATTAATTCACAAATTTAAACATTGCTGGCAGTTATAAAAGTATTGAATGACTCTTAGATATTATTTCACACAAATTAACGAAAAAGCCAGCACACTTGTAAATTTAAATTACAGCTAGCATGATCTTTGTTCTGCACAATAAATGAAAATGATCACACTGGTAAATGATGTATCTACTCTAGATAGTACAAACATACTAAAATATACTGCCCAATAGAAAACCGAAATATCACGATATATGGATGTGTGCTAGGTCATGAAAAATACAACAGCAAATCAATAAATGACACAATGCAAGAACACGCTGTTGTTCTATGATCCATTACATGATACACTAATACCACATATACTGGCGCACCAGCAAAGCACTTATTGCTGAGTGAGATAGTTATAGAGACAAGAATAATAGCAATTTTTATCATGAGATTATGCAAATTATGTCTGATCAGGCTTCACACACACTAAATGAAAAACAATGTATCACATTGACAAATTAAGTCGAGCAGTGTCTAATACACACACTATATCAAACACAACCTTACTATCGTTCTACTAACAATAAAAGGAGAGTGTAAAAGTGGAGAGATACTACACTACAAACAGAAAATCGCTAATATGGGGCCAGTGTTGTGAGACCAAATATCACTTTGTATGTTATTATAGAGTAACAGTCACAGTGTTTTGTGTTTTGTGTTAGTAAGTAAGATCAGTGAATGAAACGTAGACGCATTGAATTTCAAATCAAGAAGTCAGCAGGTCGAATCTTTGTTGTGGAGAAAACATTTTCTATATAAATTGAGAACCACCTCTATGTGTAAAGTTGGCCACACAAAACATTCATCAAATATATACTCTACAAGGAAAACAAATAGCCCAAGAAATACATCCGGTAGGGTTTAAGCAAGACATGCCAATAAATAAATAAAAATACATTGTGCGGCTAACGAACCAGAAACGTGGCACAATAAGGGGGGGGGGGGGCGGAGCACATGTAAATAAGACAAAATTCGTTGTATGGCTAACATAAAAAGTGTGACAGTCTCTTATATACACAAAAACGGAGCACACCATTCTATCCCAGAGCGTAAAAAGCTACAAATGAAAATATGACATCTCACTGACGGTGGTAAATGGTGAAGTTCCAATATAACCAACCACAGGAACAGAAACTTTAGACACTGAGGTGGGCATTTCGAAAAATATTATGACAAAAGTTAAATATACTATTTTATTCCCCAAATATCTAACCAGTTAGTAGTGCAATATATACTGAAATATTTGTTTTTAAACAAAATCAAAATTAAGTAGTATTTCTGAAAGAGAATGAATCCTTCGATAACCTATGCGCAAAAGGATACTTAATTTGCCCGCACTTAAGATGGCCTTATTTGATAGGTTGCACAAAGCAGAATACACCATCTACACAAATTTGGACAATATCGCAATCGTCTCAGTTGGCATTATCAGGGAACACTGGGAATGGAAACAACCCCAGAAAGAAAAAAAAAAAAAGGAAGCATATCTGTCTTGGGCGAGGAGCGAATTTTTACATTTGGGTGTAAACGCCAGCCCACCCCCTGTCGGGAAGGCAGACTATTTGATCTCCCTGTTTTTTTGTTTTACCTCGCCCACGTAGAGGTATAGGTTACATTCACTTCAATACAGGTTTATTGTTTATACATTTTTAGTAGCTTTGCAATGAGAAACATAAACATTATTCTTCAATAATGATCACATTTAAAGCAGAACGAACCAGAGAGTCATCCCACTGTTTTCTAAATCAATTTTTGTTAAATGTCAGACATTACACATCCCAGGCCTTTTTCATAATACTTTGGGTAATGTATGATTTACTGTTAAACTTGCCTTGAAGATATTTTGAAAACGATTTAAAATTTAAATATATCTAATCACTAGCAACAGAGAAAGGGGTAGAGGTGTGAAATCGGCCTGAATTTGTGCTATAACTTTTCAGAGAAGTATATAACCAGTTTTATTCACCATAAATTTGCCAAACAAAGTAATACACGACACAAACCTTTCCTTCTGCTTTCTAAATCAGTTTATATTGGTCTAGCATTAAACGTACAAAAGAGGTTTTGCAAAATTCGGTGGGCTGTTTATAACTTACGGCAGTTCGGCAAATACATTGTTAGAAGAAAAAATCAACAACAACAAACAACAGCAAATTTTGAAACATCAAATTACTGACAACAAAGAAAGGAGTATATGTGGGGAATCTCCCAGATGCTACACAGTTGTTATTTAAGTTAATAAATGTGAAAAAACAATGAAATGTTGGGGTATATATTCAAATATTATGAAAATAGCAATTAGTTCTTTATAATAAAATAAATATTATTCATACAAAACTTGCCAAACTTGGCAACAGAATTTTATCCAGGTCCGCTGAGAGGTCGGGGGGGGGGGGGGGGGGAAAAATTGCCCAGGGGCCCGGCAATTTCTAGGAGCCCACCGTCAACTCAGTTAATAAAAATAAATTAATCTTTGCAGTAAATATTAAAATTTGTTCCTTGCAAGAATCTAAATTATGGTAGATTACTACAGGATTTATAAGCAAAACTGTACACAGGTTTTATACAAAAAAATTAAACTAGTTTTGGGGCCTATGACTGCTCGGAATTTCTGTTGGCGGGCCTGGTTCTATCCTTCTGCTATCTAAATCATATTTTTGTTTTCATTTGTCACGCATTAAACATGCCAAATCCTTTGTAAAATTGTCTGGAATGTCTTCAACGTGGGGCAATTCGGCATGAATACGTTTTAAAAAATAATTGAAATTTGTTAAAAATCCAATACATGTGCTAGCAACAAAGAAAGGAGCACATTTGGGGAAATTTCCAGATGTTACAAAGTAGCAATTTCAGTTGAAATGTGTGGGTCTATATTAAAAAGTTATGAAAATTACAATTAATTCTTCACTTCAATGTTTTATAAATTTTAAATAAAAAAAAGAAATATTATTCATCAAACATTTGTCATCCAAAGTAGCATATGTCCAGTCGTCATAAAGTTGCTTCAATTTATACATAATAAAAAATAAAATAAAAAACTGGAAAATACAATTTTTTGTTTTAAATTTTAAATAAATAAAATAAATATTATTTATCAAACATTTGCATACAAAGTAGATCTACCTTTTAAATAATTTGGTATTTATGTTTCAAACAATAAACATGCCAAAACCTTCTCAAAGAATTCCTTCAGCTGTCTATTACGTGCGGCAGTTCGGTATAACTGCATTTTAAAAATAATTTTAAAACATTTACGAATCAAACTATTGGCAACAAAGAAGGAAGTGAATGCGGGTTTAAATTCTATATGATATAACTTATCTATTTAAGCTAATACATGTTTTTAAAAAAGTTGAAATTTCGAGGTAAATATTCAAATATTATAACAATTATAGTTCATTTTTAATTGAGAATCTTAATAAAATTTAGATAAATAAAATAAATATTATCTATCAGTAAAAAAAAAAATTTATTTGACTCTTGTACATTATAAATGTACTAGGCAAACCAGTTTGACGGTTACTCCTGAAAACTGTTTGAACAATTTCAGCGATAACATATATTTGCGCAGAACGTAAGTGACACTTCTAGGTTGGGTTTCATTCATTTAAAAAAAAATCTTTGACTTCTGTGGAAATTGGTGGGCATCTCAAGTAAATACGGGTGATTTCCATATACGCCTGTACCATTTTGAGTGAATTATGATCAAACATTTATATAAACTTTAAAGTTGTCACCAAAGTGAATAAAGCTAGGAAATATATTTTCTCAATCAGGTGTTTACATACCATTGAACTCGGTATGCAGCATTACAGTGAGTGGAGTGGGTGGGGTAGGGATTGGGGGGAAAGACCTAAGTATTCATACAATTGACAAGTAGCGATTTAGTAAAAGCTCTCATCAAAGACCACTGCTATGAAAGATAAAAGGTCTTGAGAGACACAGTCCTCAATGCACAGATTTATTTATTATATAGTGTTATGACCTGTCAAGAGAGATCACCTGTTTGAGGGAGCATGATTTTTGTCAGATGGGGTGGTCTTTCAAGATAGGTTACACTGTACTAGAATTTATCCTATGTTATGTTTACAAATGACGCAATGAATTAAAAGAGTCCTGTATTATGTTGGTAAAGCTCTGACAACCGAAAGAGTTATTCTCAAATGGTAATCTTCTCTTAAAATCCTGTTAAATTTACTTTTGATGTCTACTAATTGAACTGTTGACCCTCCAGTGTATGGTTCTTGAATGTAGGCGTTATGTATAACACATATCTACAGAAGGAGAAAATATATGGAAGGCATCTGTAATTTGTCTCATGAGTTAAGGTATAGAGATTCTCTTGGATGTGTTCATATACTATTCAGGTACCGTATTTCTTCCAAAATTACTCATGCTGTAATATTGACCCATCCCACTATTTCTGCATTGACAATTTACAAATTTTGGAATTATATTTTAAAATTTTCATAGTCAATAATAATCGCTCTACCCTAATTATTTTGTCGTCTCTTAGAATCTGAAACTCAACTATGAAGTAAATGAATCTCATACCGTCTTCACAATAAAATGTATGGTAAAAAGTCTACAGTAATTTTCAATAGCAATATTCTATCAAATACATGTAGCCATGTATGACTACTAATATTCACCAAGACTGTGTTACCCTTTGAACCGGAACACTCGGCTACAGTACCCCGAATATCACAAATGGACTTACACTGCTTCAATACCATGGATATCACAAATGGACTTACACTGGTACAATAGCACAAATGGACTTACACTGGTACAATAGCACAAATTGACTTACACTGGTACAATAGCACAAATGGACTTACACTGGTACAATAGCACAAATGGACTTACACTGGTACAATAGCACAAATGGACTTACACTGGTACAATAGCACAAATGGACTTACACTGGTACAATAGCACAAATGGACTTACACTGCTGTGAAACTAGCAAGAGTTAGCTTAGTCACCATGCAAAGTCGGTCGCAAGATGCATTTACTGATTCAAAATAAATGCATATGAATGACAATGACAATGACGATGATAAATTCTTTATTACACTCAGACTGCAATACGCAACATATGAGGTAAAATATTAGTATCTCACTTTCCATGCGTGTACATCAGCTATGGACGATATGGTGTTTTTCACATCAATTGCAATTTAACTCATATTGACAGCAATATCACAGTCAATACTCCAATCGAATACGAACAAGTTAAAACTCAAATACATGCATGTTGACATAATTGGAAAGACAGGATACACATTACAATAAATGGAATACAAATTAATCTGTAGTAAACTCATTATGTTACAATGATGAACCTATGGTACTTTTCTCTTCCCGAAAAAAAATGTAAAGAACAACAAACACATCGAGTAAAGTTGATTTGAAATTAACGAAATTTTGATAAAATAATATCAATCATTTTAGAGAGATTTCTGACAACGCCAACTTTCTCAGAACTCAATAATTCTTTAAACTCTTGTACATTTGGTCTGATATAGAAGTGTTTGGGTAGTAGTTGCTTTCTTTGTTTTCTGAAATAGCTACATTCAAGGAGATAATGAAATTCATCACCCAAGCAGGTTTGCATGCAAAGTTTGTATAATCTTTCATGTCTAGGCAAATGTTCCCATCTTACCTTCTCTATAGGTAATCAATGATTACATTTTCGAAATTTTTTTATATTTGGTTTATATTTTTTTATGAGTCTTTTAACAAATAATGTTCTAATTTTAATTCCGTTTTAACAATTTTCTATGTATCAGCTTTTGTCGAGTTATTGATGGATGATCCCCATGTCTGTATAAACTGATCATGAAGTCTTTCCTTACAGATTGTATCTAACCAGGATTTATTGGGAATATTTTGATTAACCCAAATAAATTGAAACCTAGTTTCCGATAAGATGTTATGAATGCTCTCTATACATTTACTTCTGCCTAGACCATTGTTATAATCCTGCAATAGTCTCAGATACATGATATAAGATAGTTTCGTTTGTTAACCATTAATGAGATTTACCCCATAGCCAACCATTCTCCTTTTTATTTGTAAATGTAGAGGGGTTCTACCAAGCTTACCATAAAGCATATACGTGAGGGTGGGGTTTTTTAAAAATAACTTTTAGCACATATTTTAGAAAGTTTAAATAAACTCGTTCCATCATATCTAATTTTTCAAAACCCCAGATCTCAGCTGCGTATGTGAGAATTGGAACTATTGTCATATCAAAAAGTTTAAGCTGACAGTCAACAAGCAAATTAAGATTTAATATTCTTTTCTTAATAAGGTACATAGCTTTCCTGGCTTGACTAATTATATTCTTAATTCCCAACATTTTTCCTTAGGATCAGTCCTAAATATTTCTAATTTCTGACAATTTCAAGTTCCTAATATCCTAATTTGAACTTCACATTTTGTCTATTTCAACATTTCCCAAAAATCATAACTTTCGTTTTGCTTGTGTTAATGATACGTTTGTGTTTTTTGCAGTAATTAAAGAATACGTAAAGATTATTTTGCATGTCTCTTGGATTATCTGAAAATAGAACGGTATCTTTTGCATAGAGTAAAACAAATAGTTCTAAATATCTTACTAGATTTCCATCCAGTAAATCAACTGTAATGTCATTACAATTCGAGCTCAAAAAGTGATTCTCGAGGTCATTTAGATACAGGGCAAAACATACAGGAGAAAGATTTTCGCCTTGTCTAACTCCTTGGTTGCAAGTAAATAGCCCTGATTTCTTTCCATTGTGGAAGATACAAGACTTTACATCCATATACATGTTTATTATCACCTTGAGTATTTTCCCATTTATAGCAGTGTTAATCAATTTTCTCCATAAACCAACTCTCCATACCCTGTCGAAAGCCTGAGACAAATCCACAAAAGTGCAAAACAATGTTTTATGTCATCTATTTAAAAGTTCTATTCAGGAATATAAGACAAAAATATTATCAGTTGTGGAGTATCCTTTACGAAAACCTGCCTGTGCCTCAGATAGTATATTGTTTCCTTCTAGAAAAAGATAAATTCTGTTGTTAAGAAGAGCAGTCAAAACCTTACTAAGACAACTCAGTCGAGTAATAGACCTGTAATTGGTAGGATCTGATTTATTTCCCTTGTTTTTAGATATCGGTTTAATCAGTCCTGTAGTCCAGGTTTCTGGAACAACACCTGTATTTAAAATCAGGTTGAGAAAGCTTACAAAAACAGGAAGAAAAACTTCTCCTGCACATTTCAAATATTAATTCA
Organism: Margaritifera margaritifera; assembly: GCA_029931535.1. Taxonomy (NCBI): domain Eukaryota; kingdom Metazoa; phylum Mollusca; class Bivalvia; order Unionida; family Margaritiferidae; genus Margaritifera; species Margaritifera margaritifera. The sequence continues at coordinate 853,366 of JAQPZY010001389.1, read as the reverse complement.
AAATGGAATCTTCACCAGGCAACTTATTAGATTTAAAATTTCTCAGTACTTTTAGTATTTCCTCTGAAGACAACAAGAATAGTTACATGCTCAGTTCAAATAAGAAAATTTCAATTTCTTTCAAATTAAAAGCATTGTTACCGTGCACTTGACAGTTGCGATTTATGTAAAGGTAATTTCTACCTAACGTTCTCTATCAAATAAAAACAATATGTAAATATGCCCTTTAGGTGCCTCCAGATGCATAATAGAATAGCAACATAATAAAAGATACTACAAGTATCATTTGAAATGAAGCGACTCTAATAAATACTTTGTGTAGTTTTAATTTAGAAATTTAAATGTGTTGATGGTCTAAATTGAAAATGTGAGTTGACATTTCATCCATATATTCCCCGTAATCATGATCTGATCTAAAAATGAATTTTTATTTATTAATCACCATTGATATATATCTTAAAATCTGAGGTGGCACATTCGGATCTAGGTATTTCATGCATACGTAAAACGGTCACGTGACCGGTCATCTGGAACAAAGTCTGGGTGGCAAAAATACGGAGACTTAGTGTGGACAAGGGAGATATTCGCTCACATTTAGCAAAACTAATAAATTGTTCTAATTCTTTAATGGGTTGAATTAAGCTAAAACGTCCTTATTTGGCAATTTGATTAGAAGAGGTGTGCAATTCTGCCCCATTTTATAAAAAAACATATTTAGCTTTATTTATCACTGCCCTTCACTGCTCCCAGCTATTTGGCCACCCAGTGCGGTAATGCGGTGACGTCATCAAGGTCAGTTATGAATTCCCTAAGTATGCGTTAATAGTTAAGTAACTTTATTATATATTTCATAAATGGACTCATTAGTTTAACGTGGAGCATCCTGCACCTCATGACCTCGGATCCAATCATTTTTTTTTTTTTTTTTTTTACTCAGTCAATATCATTTTTATTATATACTTAAAAACAAGCAAATTAATCATTCTGTTATGTTATAGGAATAACACAATTGAAACAGAATATATTTCAACGTTTTATTGAACATTTTACACGTCGTTCAGTTAATGAATGAAACCTGAACTCGCGCAGTAATACACGCTACTTTACTGCTATAAGGGTGCTCGCGTACATGGGGTGATTCTCATTCAACACTGAATGAACTATGTTTGTTAAAGAGGATGGAATGTCAAGTAGCCAAAGAAACACAACAAAATATTGATATCAGGAAAAATGACGCAATACATCAATGAAAACTGAAGATACCGTTATGAAAAGATGAACCAGAAAAATATTCAGTCTAAGGTTATTGTTGAGATTGTCTCAAGGCTGCTGTCATGGTCGCGGGAAAATTTGAAAGTGTGCTTCATGATCGTTGCCAGGGTATTGTGGTCTCACTGTCTTGGATAATACCTCAACAAAAGGATATAGATTCATTTGGAGTTGCTTGTGTTTCATTACATTTCGAGTAAAGGATAAAACAATGCCATTCAGAGCGGATAAAAGTGCACTGTTTACGTGAAAGGGAAGTTGTTGACTTATATACATTGTATCAAAGGTCAGTTGCATACACACACACACACACACACACACACACACACACACACACACTCTCTCTCTCTCTCTCTCTCTCTCTCTCTCTCTCTCTCTCTCTCACACACACACACACACACACACACACACAGTGCAGTACCTTGCGATCACTAGCCCTTCATTTTCAATATTTTTATAAATCATATTTTTTTTTCTCCTTGCAATTTAAATCTGTGGATGTATTCAGATTTTCTTTATTTAATGTGTCTGATAGATATTTTGTTTTTGGATGAGAGCTAGATTTACTGATTTTCTATCATTGATATAGGTAGAAAGAGTTACAATTTTGTCGCTATCTGATCGCCATCAGATTCATGATTCGTTCAGCGCTCCACGTCAATTGGAATATCCTCGGCCTTTACTATCCTTTGCAAGGAAAATAAAAATTTGATGTAAATAATGGTCATTTTGAACTTCCTTCAAGCCTGTAGTTGTTATTACGTCATAATAACTTAATTAATGTCACAACGAATAGATGACGTGTCATCACCAAGAGCAACGCAAGGAAAAGTTGTCGACAATTTAAACTGAATTTCTTCAATTTTTTTTATCAAAAAGTGGTAAGAACAACATTAAAAATTAAATGTGCAGGTATTTAAGAAACGTATAGTTTATTAACTGAGCATTAACAAATGTTGAGCCCTCGTTCATGTGGCGTAGAGCCCTCGTTTGTGGGCCACATGACCTAGGTTCCAATATTTTTTTATTCTAAGTAGATAACCACCTATACCTTTCTGACATTGGTTGCTATGTGTCAGATAACAAAAAAAGTACTACTGGCCAGTCAAAACCACTGATTTGATGATGAAACATCACTATTGATACCCAATACGTTGTTATGTGCGGTAAGGGGTTGGGGACAAGTAAGTACAGAGGTGACGACAAAATCTAATCAGGGTATTATCATTTGGACATGCCCTTTATATAGCTTTGCCTACTGAAATATGAATACTACAGTATAATGCCTATACTGAAATATGAATACTACAATATAATGCCTATACTGAAATGTGAATACTACAGTATAATGCCTGTCTGAAATATGAATATTACAATATAATGCCTGTACTGAAATATGAATACTACAATATAATCCCTATAGTGAAATATGAATACTACAGTATAATGCCTGTACTGAAATATGAATACTACAATATAATGCCTATTCTGAAATATGAATACCACAATATAATGCCTATATGAAATGTGAATACTACAATATAATGCCTATAATGCCTGTACTGAAATATGAATACTACAGTATAATGAATATACTGAAATATGAATACTACAATATAATACCTGTACTGAAATATGAATACTACAGTATAATGCCTGTACTGAAATATAATTACTACAGTATAATGCCTGTACTGAAATATGAACACTACAGTATAATGCCTGTACTGAAATATGAATACTACAGTATAATGCTTGTACTGAAATATGAATACTACAATATAATGCCTGTACTGAAATATGAATATTATAGTATAATGCCTGTACTGAAATATGAATACTACAGTATAATGCAGAACCATATATTGTAATGGCGGCTGTTCGTGAAAAACAAAAATAATAATAAATAAATAGACAGTGTTTGAACGCTAAGTAGTCAAACTATAACAGCCAGTTCTGCTGAATAAGCTCGAAAATAAGATACACAATCGTTATATTTCACCTATCCGCAATGTCAACTGCCATGTCTCCGCAAAGCGCGGACTAGAACATATGACACCTCTTCCAAAATCTGTTCATCATTGTGTACCCCCTGTCAATCATCAGAGGAGTTTTAATTACTTGAGCTTGTTAGCTGCATGAGATTGTTGTAGCGACTCGTCGTCTCAAGCTGGAAATCTGGAGGGACATCAGTAGACGATGATGTTGGGTCCATTCCTTGTCTCATCTACACCCGTGAACTAAATTAAACATTATTTCAGGACTCAGATACATAATCCATTTCCAAAAAATTTTAAAAACTTAGTAGGTATAAAATATTTTGCGTCACATTAAAACTTCTTTCAATATTTCTGAGAAATTTGTACATGCCTTTCACGTTCTATTTGTTCACTGGGAACTGGGTCTGAATCAACGGTAAGTTTATTTAGACCACAACTGCAATGGCTTGCATTGTACACGGTACACTGGGTTAAAGCCCTTTTACATGTACCATTATCTTGTCTATGCTGCAATTAAATCCATTTATCATTAATCTAATTACTAGCCTCGTGCTTTCTCAATGCCCTTTTGTTTATGTAACCATTTCCACAGTAAGTGGAACGTTTAATGTCTTGCAGAAAGTCGACAATATATAGTAATTCATGTTCCGTTTTACCGATGAAAGAATTCAGTTCCTTTGCAGTATTAATTGTGTAGGATGTTGCTATGATACCAAATAAGACTATTGCAATTGTTTTTGTGTAGATGGTGTGTCCAAATTTGTGTAGATGGTGTGTGCTGATTTGTGAAGATGGTGTGTCCAAATTTGTGTAAATGGTGTGTGCAGATTTGTGTAGATGGTGTGTCCAAATTTGTGTAGATGGTGTGCTGATTTGTATAGATGGTGTGTCCAGATTTGTGTAGATGGTGTGTGTAGATTTGTGTAGATGGTGTGTCCAAATTTGTGTAAATGGTGTGTGCAGATTTGTGTAGATGGTGTGTCCAAATTTGTGTAGATGGTGTGTGCTGATTTGTGTAGATGGTGTGTCCAAATTTGTGTAAATAGTGTGTGCAGATTTGTGTAAATGGTGTGTCCAAATTTGTGTAAATGGTGTGTGCAGATTTGTGTAGATGGTGTGTCCAAATTTGTGTAAATGGTGTGTGCTGATTTGTGTAGATGGTGTGTCCAAATTTGTGTAAATGGTGTGTCCAAATTTGTGTAAATGGTGTGTGCAGATTTGTGTAGATGGTGTGTCCAAATTTGTGTAAATGGTGTGTGCAGATTTGTGCAACCTATCAAATAAAGTACTTTAAATTGTATTAGATATTCTTTAACGCATCAATTATCGAATTCTTCACTTTCTTTCAGAGATGCTACTTACTTTTGATTTATTTTACATATCAATATTTCAAAATATATTTTACATCTTATTGTTTTAATGCGTGGTGGAAAAGAATAAAATATTTAACTTTTGTCAGAATGTTTTGCAAAATGCCTATCTCAGTGTCTACAGCCTTTGCCTCCTTGGATTGTTATATGGGAGTTTCAATACTTACCACTCCAAGAAGGAGACCACGCTTTCTATAGCAGACTTTTTTTCTACGCTTTTGGATCAAACATTGTGCTCCGTTTTATGTTGTTTTTGTTGGGGTTTTTCGTATACAAGAGAATGTGCCACGTTTTTATATATTAGCCATACAACAAATTTTGTTTTACTGTTTACATGCCTCCTATCATGCATGTTTACGCACACTAGAGACTGTGTCACATTTCTTGTACGTTAGCTAAATATATATTTTATTTGTTTATTTATTTATTTGTGCGTCTTGCTTAAACCAAATCGGAACTTTTCTTTCGATCGCAGAGTATATATTTGATCTGCTTTTTATGTGGTCTACTTCAGACAATAAGACAGTTCTCGATTTATTTAGAACATTTTTTCTATGAAATAAAGATTCAATCGGTATTTGAAATACAACACTAATACGTTTCCATCACGGATTTTACTTGCAAACACAAAACACAAACACTGTAATTGTTTCTCTATAATAACATGCAAAGTAACTGTATTTAGTCTTCGCTGCACTGAACTTTCGTTTGCGATTGTCTGTCTGTATGTCTCGTTTGTGTTTTAGAATCTCTACACTTTTAAAGCTCCATGTATTGCAAGTAGAATGATATCAAGGTTGTATATTACCTAGTGTGTATATAAGAAAGTGCTGGAATTAATTGTCAGTGTTGTATTTTTGTTCTTCATTTATTGTGTGTTTAAAACGGATTCGAAAATAATTTGCACAATCTTGTGAAAAAAATCGCTGTTGGTTCTGTCTCTATAAATGGCTCAAACAGCAAGAAGTATTTTACTGACGCGTCAATGTATATTATATTAGTGGATCATTGATTGATGATACAGCAACAATGTTTTCTTCTGTCATGAATTGATTTTCTGTTGGGGTCCTCGTGACCTGGCACACTTCCACCTATTGGGATATGAGGCCATCCATATACGACGTCATGTAATTTTGGCGGATTTTCACACACACCCCTCCCCGCTCGTCACATTTCGTAACAAAAACTCAGACCCCCTAATATATGACGTCATAAAGCTTTGACCCCACCCACAAAAAAACAAATAAAATATTACGTGCCAGCAGAGAAAAAACATGTCGAGACTGATGGGACTTTATCTCTGCGTGGGGGATAATATAGTTGCCACAGCGTGGGAACGGCAATGAGTATTGTTTCTCAGCAAATCGATCAACCAATCAGCGTTTAGCACCACTGCGCAAGTGCCTCCGGTACAGCGCACTTTTTCTGCAATACTGCGATGCTACGTAGTTTACATTTTCTCCGGTAGATGGCGCTGATGTTGCTTTGGTGACGTCACGTTTTTCAAACCCTGCACTCCCCCCAACCCCCATTGTCACACATCGTCACACAAGTCGGACCCCCTCCCCTCGGTGCGTGACGTCATATATGGACGGAGGTTTTCTGTGGGGCAGTATGTATTAGTTTTTTTTGTACTGCCAACAGTAAATACATAATTTATCAGTGTGATCACTTTCATTTATTGTGCAAGAAAAAATATATCGTATCAATGTAAATTTACAAGTGTGCTAGATCTTCTTTAAATTTTGTGAAATGATACCCACGAGTCATTCAACAGTTCTATAACTGTGCCAGTAATTTTAAATGCTTGTGAAATAATACCTTTAAGTCATTCCAGTGGCGTACTAAGGGTAAATGGCACCCGGGGAAACGATGATGGCCCAAATGGCAGAATACGAGTCCCGAATTTTCATTAGCTGTTTTTGCGCCCCAAGACCTCTGGCCCCCCTCCTCCCCCCCCCCCCCCTAGTTAGTACGCTACAGAGTCATTCATTATTTCTATAACTGTGATAGCTTTTTCTAAGATTTTGTGAAATAAAAATACCACCGAGTCATTCAATAGCTCTGTAACTGGGCCAGTAACTTCATTATTATTTTTTTTTGAAATAACACCCTCAACTCGTTTAACAGTTCTATAAATGTGCTTGAGTAGATATAGACTTTATCAGTATCATCGTTTATTGCGCATGGGTGAAGATCGTACTATTTTAAATTTTCCAAGTGGGCTAGACATATTCTCTAACCCATACAAGAGGTGGTAATTGATTTAAATTTTACGAGTGGGCTAGAAATGTTCTCCTACCCCTACACGAAGTGGAAATTAATTGAAATTTTACAAGTGGGCTAGACATGTTCTCGTAGCCCTACACGAGGTGGAAATTAATTAAAATTTTACAAGTGGGCTAGAAATGTTCTCGTAGCCCCTACACGAGGTGGTAATTTTATTTAAAATTTTGGTTCCACTCCGTAGTGCAGGGCTCAAAATTAAAAGAAAAGATCTTTCTCTGATTTTTCTCACTGGTAATAATTTTTATGACATCAATAAATAAATAAATAAATAATAATAATAATAATAATAAATATGTATATTCTAGTGAAGGTTTAAAGAACCTAGAATTTTCTTTATTTTTATATCTGAATAATGGGGTTGATCCTAATTTGAGAGAGCATACAACAGACCTTACTTCTGATGTGCATCTCATAAAGTATTGCTAGCTCTGCATGGTTATTTCCACTTTAGGAACTTAAGAGGTTTACGATTTTTTTTAAAAATAATAAAAAATAAAACATGACGATACTTGTGTTTTTTTTCTATTTTGACATTTTTAAATTTCATGTGCACTTTCAGAAAATAATCATGCCTACACTGTGAAACTTCGTTTATGTATTTCAAGCTCGATTGTGCTATTTCAAGTACATTTCCCCTGCATACAGAAGCAGTTAGCACTAATTGGATCCTATATCTATTAATGGAACACCTGGGTGTGATTCCACCGGTGTGTTTTTTCCCACATTTTCGCTCATGTTCGCGACATTGCATACATGCTATTACAGACTAAAGTTTCCTTAGTTTGTTCCAGCTAAAAATATAAAAACAAATGCATGGTCTTACCAAAAACCACTCTAAGTGTCCTTCAAACAATCAAAGCGTAATAGGCCGCCATTTTGAATACAGCATCTGATTGGATGAGCACGACACACATCAGAAACTTTCCGTGTCATATAGACGCTCATGATTTGTAAGAAGAGACACAAATTGTTTGATAACTTGGACTGTAATTTTGTTGCAAAAATCATACATGGCTATATGAAAAAGAGAAAAGTAATTACGAAAATGTTAAATTTGTTTTTAGGTTCCGTTCAGAAGTTTTGCATTCTTACACATGGTTCAGAATTTGAAAAAAAGGTGTTCCCCTAATTTTTCTCTGCTGGTAATCCTTGTTCTGAAAAAAGGAATATGTATATCATAAGTGAAGTTTTAAGAACCTATGTTTTTCTTTATTCTGATATATGAATGATGGTAACGGATTTGGGTTTCACAGTATACAACTAAGTCTTACTTATGATGCGCATTTCAGAAATAATTGCTAGCTCTGCATGGCTATTTACAATTCCTGACTTCAGAAACAATTGCTATCTCTGCTAGCTATTTCCACTTCCTGAACTTCAGAAATAATTATAGAAAATAAGCCGATAACTTATATATTACAATTTCACAAGTGCACTTTCAGAAAATAGTAAAATGCCTTCACTAAGGAAATTCGTTTCTTTATTTCAAGGACAAGCAAAGTTAGTGTATTGTGTGCTATTTCAAGTGCATTTCCATATTAATCAGAAGTAGTCATTTTCAGCAAGTGTCAGAGCACATAGTTTTCCTATTAGTGATCAAAACAAATTGTCAATCCAGATGAAATACATGTAATTGTATATTAACTCTCTCTACATTGTCAGAGTTGTATAACAAACATTTTTGCCATGTGCCTTCCCCGTATTCAACGATGCACCAAAACCCATGTGTGGAACCTTCACAAGTGTCTTTGAAATGTTCACGTTCTCCTATACTTGACGGTAATAATTTAAAATTTACAAGTGTGCCAGACATTTTTTTTTTCGTTCTCTACACGAGATGGCAATAATTTTCATAATTGCACAACTTAGAAAATTTTCTCGTATCATACACGAGATGGTAATAATTTAAATTTTGCAAGTGTACTATAAATGTTCTCATACCCCTACATGAAATGATGATAATTTATAATTTAAAAGAGTACCAGAAATGATCTCGTATCCTTACACGAGATGGTACTATTTTAATTTTTTCAAGTGTGTTAGGATTCTCAGTATGCTAACTACACTTGGTCTGGAATGGATTGATAGATGTATGGATGGTCGGTGTTTAGATGAATGTTACGCGTTATAGGTTTAAGGCAGGTTTGATTGCAATCTTCTTCATACCAAAATTCGGGCGATTGAAGGCAATACATTTAAAATTTCAGGACTGAAAAACAATACTTTTTTTTCATTTTTAAATGTTTCATGATACTTTTAATAACCTTTTTCTTCAGTAAAAGGATAAAGTAAACTAAAAATGTGTCCAGAGTACACGAGTACCCCTGCCAGTGTAGCAAAACTGAAGAAACTTTGGTAAAAGATGTAAAGACACATTTGTAAGTCAGAGATAAGTCATGAGTAAGTCAACGTTATTGAACTGGATGTATTTGTATCAATCACTAGTAGAATTATGATTTAAATCCATTAAGTTTAAACACTCATGTTCAGGAAACGATGTTTGTGATTTATGGTCAAATTCTAAGTTGAATAGGGGCCATAACTCTCAAAATTGTGACATGCAAAAATATTGAAATTCAACCTAGACCTGTGGCTGCTCAATATTAAGCCTCGTATCCAAATTGGTTTCAGTCTATGGAGTCCTTACAAGTTTTTGAACATACTACATGTACGAAAGAATGGATGAATTATATATGGGTAACAGTATATAACCTGCAGATAATATTGTAGGGCATAAAAAATAAACAGATCAAGGAAATTTACCAATCATCTTATACTGTGACTCACTTAACAACAAATCGATGAAAACGTAAAACATTTTCAAATTTATGGTAGAGGTTATTAATGGTATCTAACATTTTCTCCTTGTGTGCATGGATATGTAGATTGATATATATGATAACTGTGGTTGATGTATGAATGAGTAAGTACGGTATTGAATTGTATATATTGCCAAAAATGAATTACATTTTTTATATAGGTTATTTGTCTTACTAATATATGATGATGATAATCGTCACCATCATCATCATCATCATCACCTCTATCATCAACATCATCATGACAGTAACATTAGATGCCTTTATTAAACAACATTCTTTCATTTATTCTTTCTTTTCTTCTCTTCTAATCATCATCATCATCACTGTCGTCGTCATCATCTTCATCGTCATCATCATCATCATCATTAGTGTTGTGTTCATCACATATTCTCTGTGTATCCCCTTATGATGACTATAATTAGTAATCCCCCCACAAACACACACACCTTTGTAACTCAAAATGCATAATTTGCATACCATCTTAAAACCCATGTGAACGCGTTGAAAATTTGCGCATATGGTGTGCAAGTCTGCAATGTGTTCACGGTGTGCGCATTTTCAATGTATTTTTATGGGTTTTAAGATGAGTATACAAATTATGCATTTTAAAGTAGAAAGGTGTTTTGTGTGTGTATGCATGAGAATGAGGTATTAAATGACCTCTATTTACATCGAGTACATGCTGGACTTGTCCGAGTTTTCTTACTAAATTCAAATGGGAAACTACTAAAACTAAGAAGAGTTATATTTGACAGTTTCGATGGTTAAATATATAAAATCAGCTTACAAAACGCAAAGTAAACCCTTACATTGACTGAAGATGTACTATGACCAACGTACTTCGAGGACAAGCTGAAGGGCAATAAAAAATATTGCATAATCAAATCTATAAAGAAAAGAAAAGAACTATTGCGAGGACACGGAACATACGGCAGGACTGTATTCATATATATATATATATATATATATATATATATATATATATATATATATATATATATATATATATATATATATATATATATATATATATATATATATACTTGGTTACAATGGACTATTATTCACAATTGGAATTATTCATATATATATATATATATATACTTGGTTACAATG
>JAQPZY010001389.1:600000-840000 GCA_029931535.1 Margaritifera margaritifera | reverse complement strand
ATATATATATATATATATATACTTGGTTACAATGGACTATTATTCAAAATTGGAATTATTCATATATATATATATATATATATATATATATATATATATATATATATATACTTGGTTACAATGGACTATTATTTACAATTGGAATTATTCATATATATATATATACTTGGTTACAATGGACTATTATTCAAAATTGGAATTATTCATATATATATATATATATATACTTGGTTACAATGGACTATTATTCAAAATTGGAATTATTCCTATAATCTGCATCAATCCAGTGTTCTACGTTGTCTTGGGCTTCACAAACTTCTAGTTGTGACATCTAGTCCTCATCTGAAGAAAAAAACAATGGATGATAATGACGATAATTGTTATTATTATTATTATTAGCATTTTTATTATTATATATGTTGCTTTTCTTCTATAAACGCACGTTTATTAATATCTGCAAAGTACAAACGCAGTCACGCATTCTTGTGCAAAGAAGAAAAAGAATAAACTGAGAGTTATCACTGATGGTCATATTTATGATCTGTAACATTTACCTGTTGTCTCTTTGTCCTAATATAATCCCTTTATTTTTTTACGACTTGTTTTCATGGAAAGCACTACAACAATGAAATACTTTAGGATCTTACCTATAAACTAATCATTCTTATTTTCAATTATAGTTAAATGCACCTCCTAAATTTACTCACCGTGTCATTAGCCTTACAGCCACACCCAGTACATCCTACATGACAGATGTCTAAATATTTCAGCACATGGGGCAGATAGTATTGTGTCGCTTCAATGCCTTAAAAAGAATATATATATATATATATATATATATATATATATATATATATATATATATATATATATATATATATATACATACAGACACTAATTGTATTCTAGTAGGAAATGCAATGTATACACAAATTATTCTATTAAACTGGCACCTAAATACCATACGTGCACGCGCACACACACACACGGCAAAAAATTTGCAACCATGTATCGTGTGTCATTATAGGAAAGAGAATTTATACATGCAAGGCTATGCATAATTAAATGGTACGTGCACTGATAATTTATTATCGCAATAATGTCCTATTGATTACTTCAAGCATACCAATAGGCCATATAAAATTTTAGACGGCAATTTTTTTAGCCTTCTAGATAAAATGTTGGACTTTCCTAGATTCACTTGTTTTGTTGTAAATATTTTGGGTGCCATAAACACAATAGTGCGGCAGTATTTTTTTATTCTTTATTTTTGTATCCCATTACCAGTGTTCTGCTGACTGTTAAGTAGCAAATCCACATTGATTTCCCATAATATTTAAAAAGCAACTAGAATAGAAGTATCTACTCTCAGCGTTTGACACTTAATAAAAATACGTACTTGGGTCATAAAAATCGTATACCCGACAACGGACGGGCTTCAGTGCTGCCACCGCTGCTGCTCTTAGCATATAGACGCTTAGGCATGTTGCTGTTTCCGGTATCTGGTGAAAGATCAATATCAACTAAGTAGAGTTAAAATTTAGTTTCTTCAATCAAATATTATAACGCAGATCTATCTATCTATCTATCTATCTATCTATCTATCTATCTATCTATCTATCTATCTATCTAATCTAATCTAATCTAATCTAATTAAACCTTGGTCAGTGAGTGCCCACATGCGTTCCATAGACTGGTCCTTTGAAACATATATACAGCAAAGTCCTGAAGGGAATCTCGTAACATTCTAAGAGTTGATGATGAAACATTTTAAATCACCCTCGCCTAACATTTATACCCGTATTTGCCTATTAATATTGGTTCTTTATCACTCACATCTTGATATTGATTTTGTCTTTCTTTCTAAACTTCTAGTTAACGTATTTTCTTACCATTCTCATATACAAAATGACTTTTCTCGCGGTTGATTCTGTTTTCTTGAGGTAATCGTGCTGCGTTACCGTCAACAAGTCTGCCCTGAATCCTGATGGTATCCCGATTTCAATGATACTCAGTCCACTTGTACCATCTCTTAACGATCTGGAGGAAATATTCAGGTCTGCTAATTAGGTAACAAATGTTAATTTTAGACTTTGATACTTAATTTACTTTGAAACACTGAGGGAGTTGTCAACTTTGTGAATAAATGATTAGCGTATATATTCAGTATGTAGTTCGAATTAGAATACGAATATCTAATATGTACTCTGAATCTTGCATTGATACGTGATGCAGTGATGGCAGCCATGATGCTTGATATTGTCTGTTTATGTACTGTACACTCTATGGGTATGTATCGTTTTAGAATACATGCTGTACACTGTGTTTATGTACTGTACACTATATGGGTATGTACTGCTTTAGAGTACATGCTATACCCTGTGTTTATCTGCTGCTTTAGAGTATATGATGTACCCGGTGTTTATATGCTGCTTTAGAGTACATGCTGTACCCTGTGTTTATGTACTGCTTTAGAGTACATGCTGTACCCTGTGTTTATGTGCTGCTTTAGAGTACATGCTGTACACTGTATTTATATACTGTACACTCTGTGGGTATGTACTGCTTTAGAATACATGCTGTACACTGTGTTTATGTACTGCTTTAGAGTACATGATGTACCCTGTGTTCATGAACTGCTTTAGGGTACATGCTGTACCCTGTGTTTATGTACTGCTTTAGAGTACATGCTGTACCCTGTGTGTATGTGCTGCTTTAGAGTATATGCTGTACACTGTGTTATGTGCTGCTTTAGAATACATTCTGTACACTGTGTTCATGTGCTGCTTTATAATACATGCTGTACTCTGTGTTTATGTACTGTACATTATAGTGGTATGTACTGCTTTAGAGTACATGCTGTACACTGTGTGTATGTGCTGCTTTAGAGTACATGACGTACCCTGTGTTTATTTACTGCTTTAGAATATATGCTGTACACTGTGTGTATGTGCTGCTTTAGAGTACATGATGTACCCTGTGTTTATGTTCTGCTTTAAAATACATGCTGTACACTGTTTATGTACTGTACACTCTATGGGTATGTACTGCTTTAGAATACATGCTGTACACTGTGTTTATGTGCTGCTTTATATTAATTTTTTAATTATTAATTATTGTTTCCTATGTCAATATAAATAAGAGTAAAATGTACACTTTCACAGACACGGAGTCTTGGTGAGCTTAAGAGCTTGATGCAAACTAGAGTTTTGAATGCCTTGTGTATGGATGTCATTGCTTGCTTTCCACTTCGACACTATGATTGAACGTTCGAAGCATTTCAACCAAAATTTTGTTGCAGACTCCCGAATCTAAAATCTGCTATGTATATTTAACATAGGAAGTTAAACTCATTATCGCACGGAAACCAAATTTTAACGTTCGTACGGACGGACAAACATGGCCATTAAACAATAAGTTTCGCCATAAGGTGTACGTATAAACAAGCACGTGTGAACAGACTACTTTGAAAAAATGTACTATGTAGATTGAATATCAATTAATTATTTCTTTTTTCGCATAACATGTACACTATTATATATCATGATGGATTTTGTTGATGATGAAAAGTGAAAATTTCTAAAATAATAGTTTAGTTTACCTGGTACAGATCTCAACCATAAATCGGCTCAGTGTAAAGGACGTCGTTTTTATGTCTAGAGTGTAGCCATTGCTCGTTGGTCGAAATATGTTGTAGCTCAAATTAATCTTAAAAATATGACAATTTTATTATAATGGATAACTTTACAATGTACTTCTTCCACTTATATTTAAACACACACACAGAAGGGTTAGGATTGTGTACATATTTTGTATTTTTATCATATATGTCTTTCCTTTGCTTACAAGAAAATTAGAGTATATTAAGAATGTATTAAAGATGGTACTGTAAAATATGACATATATATATATATATATATATATATATATATATAATATATATATATATATATATATATATATATATATATATATATATATATATATATATTGTAATCATTGATCAGTTAATAAATTATTCATTGTTGTTAGTTATGGAGGTTGAATGACAAATACCAAGTGTACTAATCCAATAACTGTAATAATACATACTTTGATGCCCCAAATTTGTCTATACATGTATATTATATATCTGTGTGATTCAAGTTTTGCAAATACCTGTTTGGGACAGTATCAGAACAACAAGAAAAATAGAGATGAACGTAACACAGGGTCTAATAATACATCTGGGAAATTTGTAGCATGTGCGGCAGACATAAAATTTGCGAGAAAATTAGTTTTTGAGGTGGTTTTCATAAAACATGTATCAATTAGATAATAGATTCTTTTAAAAAGAAATTCAAGAAGTTTTAGAACCACTGGGTTGCCTTCGGTTTACAAACATTGTCTTCGATTAAAAGTCTGTCCTTTTACAATTGACGTTTGTACTTCGCACAGCGTACAGTACCTATATAATGCTAACAGTCATTGACTCTAAGTGATAATTATATAAGACTATTTTTTGTGTTGAATTTACCTTAAGTCAAAAACCTTGAACAAAATAGAATACAAGCTAAGTATGTGCTGTAAAGAGACCAGACATTCCTCTCCAATCCTGTCTCGTCAAAAAACAAAGAAGAACCATAGGGAGCGGATTTCATGCATTTATGGATCCACAAGGCCTCAAAGGACGAGTCCACCCAGTGGGTAGGATACATCTCATAGTAATCTACTATACTACCTACCTACATACCTTAGTATTTATATAAAGATGTCAGCGGCGGGTTCAGAGAAGTTATGCGAGGTTCAGTATACCCCCTCCCCATCTATTTTCAGAGCAAATTGGCCATTTTAAGCAAAACGTACCACCTCTTCTCAAAGTCAACCATCTCAGAACTAGAAATGTATTTAAACAGCACGAATACCTTGCCAACTCGCCCACCCCCACCCCCTTCTTTTTTGCTACAAGCCTGCAGTCAAATGTGCGTGAGAAACTTACCGTACAGCCTACTAATCCAAAGTCATTGAGGGTAGACTATAGGTCATATTGACTTAATTTTTATAAGTTGCGCTGCACTCACCAAGCACTCACACAGCAGTTGCATGCCACTTTAACCAATAGTGCCTTAACAACTGACCTAAACTCAGTTGGTTAATTCATCCAAAGCCACTGAAGTGTGAAATATAGGTCATAGTGAACTACTTTTGAAAAAATAGTTTGTGCTCAGCATGACATATCTGCATGTCAAGGTGAATAACTTTGTGACTAATAACGCCTGAAGAACGGACCTGAAAGCAAAACTTAACCGAATTCATTGAAGTGCAAAAATGTTGGTCACAGTGACCTGTTTTGTGCATTAGCATCGTACTCACAAAGATGCATCCTCAAAGCTACATACCTTTGTTACCAATAATGACTGAGAACTAACCTAAACGCAAAACTTAAACGCAGTCATGGAAACGTTAAATATTGGTTATAGTGATTACTTCAGATAAGATGGTATTTTTCCCGAGGAGACGCATTTACATACCAATCTGTATGACTACGTGACCATTAATTCATGTGAAACTGAACTGAATGCAAAGCATAGCTGAAGTTGGTGAAGTGAAAAATATAAATCAAAGTCAGTGACCTAATTTTGGTAAATTGGCTTTATACTGATCAATACAAGTGTACATACCAAGTTGCATGTCTCTCGAAAAAACAATGTCTGAAAAACTGACCTAAACACACAACTTAACTATGTTTGAACAGACAGACAGACATAACATTTTTAATTTTTCTTGAAATTCTTTACTCTTGAATACATATCTAAGAAATGTTCTAGTGAAGCAAACCGTCATTTACCAGCACTTTATATATTCTACCACAGCTTACCTGCACGAGGACTCTCGACTCTTCATCCCTCCAAGCACGTACTCTGCCTTTCATAGTGTCCAATGGCAGCTTAATAATAATAATAATAATAATAATAATAATAATAATAATAATAATAATAATAACAATAATGGGAAAGGGAGGAGGAGCAAGACGACGACAAAGATGACGACGATAATAACAACGAGTTCTTTTTTTAAATCTTTAAAACAAACAACACACTGATAATGTTCTAACTAGAGTAAATTCCTGGAGGTGAACCATTTAGTCCACTCAAGTATGGGTGCTCACGCTTCCTAGATCACAACTTTGTATTGTTAACTCGATCAAACACGATCAAAGGTATTGCACGGTGTTTGTATTCATTTTATACATGTTAAATATTTACTATTTTTAAAAGTCTGAAATTTGAACCTTTTAAGTTTTTCATTTGGTTCCATTCCGATTAATCGATTTGGTCAAACATGGGTTACCTACAATGAAAGTACCCATAAGCAATTACTAATTATGTGATCAGTTCCCGCTGTTGGCAAAGCATCATGTAGGCTAATTGATCTGGTTAGCAGAAACTGGGAAGCTTGCATGATCTTTTTGCCCGATTCCAAACACTAATTTGAATAATTAATCACTTAAATATACCTCTTTACATATCATTTTCCTTTGGACCATTAAGGAGTTTTTGTCACTGACGACAAACATTTGATGCCGCTTTCTGAAGCCAACATGCGCAACCTTCACGTTGACTTTATTCACTGTGTCTGATAGCAGTTCTGCTGCAGCAGTCAATGCTTGTAGGCCAACCACTGTGTCCTACAAAGAAACTTGAGATGTAGAACATACAGCATTGTAATGAAAGAGATTCAAGTGTGCCTGGTAACGCTCACCAGGTTGATATAGACCTAAAGCCAAATTTAAAAGTAATCTGGGTTGAACAGCGGCCATGGCACAATGACCGCCATGACAGGACGACTGCCATTATGCAGCCTTTTCTTTGCACGAGTCATTGAAAGGTTCCTTTCTTTTGGTATTAACAGCATTCTTTGGTGGCGATTTCAGATAATTTTTTGCAGTAACTGAAATGTCGTCACGCTTTAAGGCCTGCAGCTTAACTAGTTTTAAACTCATGACAAATTTTTCAAAACATTGAGTTAAACGGTTGCTATATTCTTAGTTACGGAAGCCATATTTGATGGGAAATGGACAGCATTATATAAACTTAGACAGTATTAATAGTACAAGTAGATAGATATGCTAGATTTTCTATTTATACATTATTCATATTTGATTCTTAGAGTCCCATGAATGTACAAATTGTTGGGTTTTTTTTGTTGTTTTTTTTTTGTTACGTCAGACACTGTTACGTTCAGAATGAAACTAGTAATTTGCATATGACTAGAGTTAAATAAGTCTTTGTTCACTCAAAACCATTGCAATATCTAGAAATGTAAATACTGTAATTTTAATACTTATAATTATACTGAAGTTTCGGGCCTTAAGACAAAATAGATGTCACATATGAATTCAGTAATTATTTTCCAACTACCTTGGAAATGTACTTGTTAGAATACGGTATAGTGCTTTTATTGAAATCCTGGCCTATTTTCCAATTACCTTAGAAATAAAATAGTTGAAAAATGTCATTATTTTTAATGAAAAAATAAAAATGGCTGTGGTTATATAGTGCGCTCCAGCACTACTCCTGTTTCCACCTATCACCTTTCTGAGCACCAAGTTTTACAATTTTCTACCTAGTTTATTACCCAATATATAATCAGAAAATCTGAAAAACACTGAGATAAAAATTAAAATCGAGAAATAATAAGATATAAACAGACCTAAAATTACAAGAAACCTTGACAAAACCCTGTCTCATTTTCAATTATCTTAGAAATATAGTAGTTAAAAAATGGCCTGATTTTGTTATGAAATATAAAAATGGTGGTGGCTAGCTATATATGGCGTTCGACCATTACCTTTTTCCAACTACCAAAAGGTAGAAAGAATTAGAACATATACAGGAAAAGAAAAGAAATAACAAATTCTAAGAGGACTGAAGGGAATGTTTTGAAAATAATATAAGCTTAGCACAAGAATATAACGATACAAAGTTTTTGGTACAGTTGATAAGGACTGTAAACATTATTATAATTTCTAACCCCCCCCACACACACACACACACATATTGGAATAAACTAACAGACAACATATATATTAATATCATTTCTTTCTGTACACGAAATGGGGATTATTTTTATTTAGCCGGCAGATAAATGTTATAATGTCTATAGTTCCAAAGTATAAATTACCTTTATTTAATTTATCTCAAGTAATTATGGCAGGGACATGTATAAATTATCTATTTTTAAATTTATATCTAGTAGTTACAACTAGGACATGTATAAATTATCTCTTTTTAATTTATCTCTAGTAATTATGTCTCGGACATGTATAAATTATTTCTATTTAATTTATCTATAGTAATTATGTCTGGGACATGTATAAAATATCTTTATTTAATTTATCTCTAGTAATTATGGCTGGGACATGTATAAATTATTTCTTTTTAATTTATCTCTAGTAATTATGGTTGGGACATGAATAAATTATCTTTATTTAATTTATCTCTAGTAATTATGGCTGGGACATGTATACATTATCTTTACTTAATTTATCTCTAGTAATTATGGCTGGGACATGTATAAATTATCTTTATTTAATTTATCTCTAGTAATTATGGCTGGGGCATGTATACATTATTTTTACACAATTTATCTATAGTAATTATAGCTGGGACATGTATAAATTATCTCTATTTAATTTATCTCTAGTAATTATGGCTGGGATATTGAGATATGGAGTTTTTACGATTATCGGTTTATTAGACATCTTATTTAATTACACGATAATAATTTTAAATAGAGGGATGGATTACTTTAGAACCTAAAAAATACATTCCTATAATAAACAATAATTCCAGTCATTACTATAGGCCACATACATTCTTCTACTGATTCCATTTTAAAAGGATTTATTTTCTTTTTATTCTCTCTTGCCAATCTTTCTAAATTCTCACTTTATTTGTCCAAATTGTTTTATATATCTTCTTTTCGCTTCTTATCATGTATTAGTTCCCCATGTTGCATTAAGGTTGTAGAAAGTTAATTAGCTTTTATCTTAGTGTTCCTTTTAGATTTTCAGATTATATATTGGGTAATATTTTGTCTGAACAAGGTGTAAAAATATAAAATATTGGTCCTGAGAAAGGTGGTAGTAAGAAATGCAGTAGGTGGAAAGAGGGGTAGTGGTCGAGTGTACATAGCCACTGCCATTTATATTTGTCAACTGTTGTATTTCAGTTCTGACGTAGTCGGAAAATGAGCTGGGATTTTTTTTCAAAAGAACATTAAGTCATTTTACAACTACTACATTCTAGGGTAGTTAGAAAATTAGTCAGGATTTAACATGTACACACCCACCCCCACCCCCACCCACACAAAAAAACCCAACTAGACCATTTCCTAACTACTACATTTCCACGGTAGTTGAAAAATAATTACGGAATTAATATGTGACATATGTTTTGTCTTAAGGACCGAAACTTTAGTATAACTTAGTAATTTTGAATTTATTTAATTTTGGCAAATGAAAGTTGGTCTTTAGAACTATAGCTAGAACTTGCTTTATTTGATATTTAAGTGAATTTAGTTAATTATTTGAATTGCTGAATTAATACGTGACTTTTATGAGACTTCAGGGCTCGTCATTTTCAGTATAACTTGGTAACTTTTAATTTCTTTAAATTTTTAAGACCTTTAATCGTTATCTCTATCTTCGATGTTTAGGTTTAAATATTTAAATGATTTTCATGCTTTTGTTTGGATTAATGGATTAATAGGTGACTTTTGTAAGACTCCCGGGCTCGTCATTTTCAACATAACATAGTAATAAAAAATCTCTTAATTTTTAAAATAACTTTTTTTTATGACTCTATTTTCAGACAAATATGTCCATATTTTAAACAAGGTGAGCCAGGTTTTCTTTTCTTAAAAATAATGTTGGGGGGGGGGGCACAATTGGTGAGCTAGGGTTTTTTGAAAAAGAAAAATAAATATGTGGATGGTCAAATGGTAGTGAGATTTTTTTTTAAAATTGCGGATAGTAATATTCATACCTCCAGGCTCTTACTTTTTGAATAATTTTTAAAACGGGGAGGGTTCACTTTGGTAAGCCAGGTCATACCATATGTATCTACTGGTACATATGAAATAAAAGGAAAGTGGATTTTCGGGTCGCAAGGTCTAGAAATGAAATCTGCAAATTGGCCACACTTGAACTCAGTCATTTAAAATTACAGTACTTAAGTGTCTAGATTTTTTTAAATATTGGTTTTGAGTTAACAAGGCTTGTATTTATCTCTAGTCATATGCAAATTACGAGTTTTGTTCTGAATGTAACTGAGTCCAACGTAACATAAATAGAACTAACTTTTAAAATTCCTGGTACTCCAGGAACCAAAAATGAAAAGTTTATAAATAAAAAATGTAGCAATGGAAAACTTATCGAGTCTAATATTGCATGAAGTTAACTCCGTAAAGAGTCAGTGGCTCTTTCAGTTGCTACAGCGAGTTAAAGGCGACGGGTTGATAGTTCACCTTAGGGGAAGTTCAATCTCCTGTCTTTTATTTAGAGTGTGTATTGGTACATGAATGTTTATGACTGTCGTTTATTTAGAGTGTGTATGGGTACATGAATGTATATGACTGTCTTTTATTTAGAGTGTGTATGGGTGCATGAATATATATGACTGTTTCGCAGTTCTAGCACTCGCTTATATATATATATATATATATATATATATATATATATATATATATATATATATATATATATATATATCGTGCCTTTCTGGTCAAACAGTTTGTCGAATGAACGTGTACTGAAAAGGCAAGACTGCGTGTTGTAATTTATGTCAAATCTCTGTGTACCGAAAAGGGATGAGAGTGAGACTGCGTGTTGTAATTTAAGTCAAATTCTACTCACATGTCTTTTAGTAAAAAGTCATTAAAAAGTTGGGGGGGGGTTCTAAAGCCAAAATTGGTAGCCTGGTTGGATGGCGGATGGACATAATGAGTAATTAAAAAGGATGAGCGAATCTTGTAACTTAACTGTATTGATCTCTGTCAATTTTGGTCTAATTCTGCTGAACAGATTTTAAGAAGTAATTTAAACGTTGTTCTGTTGTTAGAAAAGGCGGCCGAACTTGATGGTGGAATGGCATATAAAATATACAAACTTATTAAGGTATTGGTGCCAGAAATTTATCTGACATATTTTTCAGACATTTAAAACACTTTATACGTTTTATCCAGACACTCAAGATCCTTTTGTGCAACGTAATTTACAATCGATATAAAAAACAATAACAAAGTCTGAATAAAATGTAATTTACAATCGATATAAAAAACAATAACAAAGTCTGAATAAAATGTAATTTACAATCGATATAAAAAACAATAACAAAGTCTGAATAAAATGTAATTTACAATCGATATAAAAAACAAGAACAAAGTCTGAATAAAATGTAATTTACAATCGATATAAAAAACAAGAAAAAAGTCTGAATAAAATGTAATTTACAATCGATATAAAAAACAAGAACAAAGTCTGAATAAAATGTAATTTACAATCGATATAAAAAACAAGAACAAAGTCTGAATAAAATGTAATTTACAATCGATATAAAAAACAAGAACAAAGTCTGAATAAAATGTAACAATGGAATATTATCTATTGAGGTATTCATAATGATGATAGAAATAGTATCTGACATTGAAAAGTAACATGGAGCGTGACATCATCTGAATTTTGAGAGCATTTTCTTCACAAAATGTATAACATTATAAGAGTAAGTAAATCAGTAAATATATATAGTTAAAACAATCGAATGTTGATGAGCACACAATGCAAGATATACATTGGACGAGATCCATATCAAAAGCACTCAACATTCAAGCATACAATAAGCAGCAATCACTCTGTCTTGAAGTAATTTTCAACATTGTTATTTCTTAGTATCATTACATTTAGCATCTCTCTCCAAACTAAAATGTTCAAGGCTATGTTCTTGAAACTTTTGTGAGTCATGAAACCTGAAATTAAGCTCCAGTCTTACAAACTTTACATAGTTGTTTGTTACTTAAAATCATTTTGTCACATAGTTATTTATTATTTATAATCATTTGATTACATACAACAAATTATTTTCTAAACTTTAGAACTAGCCTATTTGTGGTGGAATATTTAATACCCAATTTAAGAGAATGAAAGTCCCTAATTAGCTGAACATAATTGTAGGAATTTTCAAATGCGATCTTTTTCGGAAGATGCCAATATATGGGTGAATTGTACACAATAGCAGCCTGGACTTGCACCATTTTCATTTCTCGATGCTGCACAATTACTTCCGAATTTAAATGGGGATATTTCTTGGATCCTAATTACGAAAGCGGGCACCTAAAATTTTTTTTTTTCCCTCAAAACGAGCCGCGCAGCGCAGTGGCAGCGCGAGGGTTTGAGGCGTGCGGGGGCAATGCTCTTTAGTGGCGCCCCTACTTTGCCACAGAGAACAGTTTTTATGTCAGTTGCCATCCTCATCCCCCCCCCCCCCCCATTCTAAGCCTTGAAACCGGGGGTGTGGTGGTGTGGCAAAAAACGTTCACTACGGTGCCCCCCCCCCCCCCCTTGTCCGGTACCACCGACACACACACACACCCTTGCGCCGCCACTGGCGCAGCTTATAACTGTTATCATTTTAAAAGGTTACTCTTGGTAAATCGTGCATTAGATGTAAACATGTTTTGTCGACCTTACAATGAAGACAAAGTTCTTTTGCAAAAGAATAACATTACGGTCTTTGGAAATTGAATTAATTAGTTATATGTGCCCATTTAAGATAGAATTAGAATCTCAAATTATTTTGTATAAATTGACATTGGTTGACAGTTTCATATATATATATATATATATATATATATATATATATATATATATATATATATATATATATATATATATATATATATATATATATATATATATACACATACATACATACATACATACATACATACATACATACATATCAAGTTTGTGGATTACAATAGGCATTCTTGCAAGAAGATACTATCTTTTATATCAAAATACGTTTTTGTTTTCCCGACTTACTTGTATGGATAAAAATCCTCCTTTTGGAGAGAGTTGTTCCAATAACCACAATTGCACCATTCGTGCATTGGCTATATCACCGTCCAACACATACTTGAGAAGAACATAGGCAGACGTTTCGATATCAATTGCCGGCGAAGAGACATCGAAAACTTTACTTGAGTTTCCACCACTGGGAGACCAGTGTTTGGTGTTGCCATATTTGTGGTCTACTGAAAGTGAAACGATAACAGTGATTTTCTTTTCAAATTAAATACAATTGCAAGAAAGTGAAAATATATATCGGAACAAACAGATGTAATAATATGAATGGTCACAATGATCTTGTCAAGTGTGATATAAAATTCTTCAAATATATTAGATAAAGCATGTTACCAAATGAAAGCTTGGTAATTTTGATCCTACGATTAACGGACCAGAATTTATATAGTAAAATAATGCACTTTCACGCTTCTACAAAGTGTGAGTTAATGGCAGCTTTGGTTTGTTCTGATTACCTGATATCGATGACCACCAAAAGAGTCATTATAAATCCAAATCATTACTTTACGGCTAAACCAGTATAACCCTTCCAAAGAAAACAGAGAAATAAAAATTCTCAAAACTGTATACAAGAATATTGCATAGGATATTAACGTTGCATTCCTTCCCAAAACCAATTTTAAGCTGACACTGTTAAAAAAAAAAAAAAAAAATATTGTCTTACCTCCAAAATCAACCCCGATCGTCCAGTTCGACCGGTTTGGTTATTGGAAAAAAGGTAGTGTTGCAGACTAAATTTAGTATCGTTTACAGCCAGTGACGTAGCGAGTTTGAAAAAGGAGACCCACTTTTATGTACAAGTCCCATATCTTAAAAATGTATTAGGTTGATATTTGATTTTCTTTGTGGTTTGTAATTGTGTATATTTGACAATGTTAGGTAGAATAGTTGTGGTCCGAGACGATAATGATGCAAATCGTCAGATAGTCCAGTCTTTCTAATGTCTAATGTTTATTTTCTATTGGGGCACCGAAACCTCGTGCTCTACACTTTTGTTGTGCCTTCAATTGAGGTAAATATGGGTAGACTTTTTTAGAATTGCATGTGGGATCATATTGTCGGTGTGTTTACATAGATTTGCATGTAGCTAAAGGACAAAAGATTAGAAACCACCGTCCTTATTTACATGCTAACCCGTCTGCCCTGACGGGTACCGTGTCCCCTGAGATTCACCCAACCCTTTTCCACTTTTCTTGACTCTGGTGCACATTTTGAAAAATATATTTCATTTATCTTAGGAGAGTCACAAAATCACATCATGACATTATCTCATATTATTTCATATCACCATTTCTTCTTTATCGAGGGAATACAACTTTAATTATCACAAGGAACCTGTCATTTCTCTTAATCATCATACGCATCATCAATATAGAAAAGATGAAAGTTTGGAAACCTCCGTTGCTATGCCACTAGCTCTGCACCCTCCGAGTCCCGGGTTTGATCTCCTATGCTCACACTCCCCCAACGGTCAGTGGTCTCTCCTCAGGGCTTTCTTAAGGATCGCCTTTTTGTTAATCAACCCCAACATAGGATAAAACATTTCTGAGACAACGATATTTTTTTCATTCATACTCACAGGTAACAATTGCGTCTTTTTCTAACAAAGCTAAAGAAATGTTTTCAGCAGAACTTCCGACAAGTGTTAGAACATAACTTGTAATCGCCAGGGCGTAGAGGTTGGACTCGTATTTTAATTCGGACTTTAAATGGCTCACTGCATTTTCTATTGCCCTCTCGAGGTCTGACTTAACCTTATCTTGTAGAGAGACACTGTTGTTGACTTCAAGCAGGCATATCAGTATCGAAGCAGTGAACGCACGACTGTTCATTCGATCTGTCCCCTAAAATATAAAGGAGCATGGCATCTAAGGGAAAAGTCTGAATATTTTAGAAAACAAATATTTTTTCAGCATTTCATTTTAGTTATCTGTTCTTGAGAAACCAAAATCTCCTGAACTGACCTAAGCATTATATTTAGTTATTTGACACGCATAGAAAAAAAACGATGATTATCCGAATGTATTTCATGCGAACAACGACGGTGTGTGTGTGTATATATATATATATATATATATATATATATATATATATATATATATATATATATATATATATATATATATAAGTTTACTTTGTTAGAAGTTCAGTGAGTTAAGTGCCACTATTATTCAACTGACTGATATACTTTTTTTCGGATATACATCAATAACACGTTATGGCAGTCAGGGCTGCATTACCCAATTGCCAGACTAAGCACGTGCTTAGGGCACCAGCAAAGCAGGGGCATACAAAAAAAAAAAAAAAAAAAAAAGAGAAATGACGGGGTTTTTGTTTTAATTTAAGGGGGGGGGGAACACCATAAGTTTTTGAATGATTAGGGCCTCTAAAGGTCTTAATCCGGCCCTGCTGGCAATCTATCAGATAATTAAGATATGTTGAGACATTACAGATTTGTGTGCACCCAAATATGATTTTTTTATGTAAATTTAGAAATGGTTCTTCTAATATCAAAATTAGACTGTTCAAATCTTATTTCTGCACAGTATATTGCGCACCTATCTAGACAAACTTTATTGAATGTAAAAGAAGAAAATTAGTTAATTGTTGATAACAACAGTCTTCGTTTACTATTAGGCCTTCAAGAATGGGACAGTGTCTGGCACATATAATGTATTTAGTTTTGAAACATTAATGAAAAAGGATATGTTTTCAATGATGAAAAGAATATCCAATAGTAAGAACTGTATATTGAAATCTCAGTGGAACTATGATATCTATTGTAATTCTCGGATTATAGACAAACGGAACAAATTACTCTTTAAATATCTTACTTAATTTTGTTCTTAATAATGACATTCAGTAGTTGTGTATGTGTCTATATTGTACCTAAGACACCTATTTTTTGTTTAAAGTTAAAAATACATTTAATTTTAAAAAATAGATGTATGGACCATAAAGTCTGAAATAAAGAATTTTATCTTATCTTTACAGCTTATTAAAAAAAAAATGTACTTCAACAGCGCTGCTGAGTATCTGCTAAATATGTTGCTGACTTTATGCAAAATGGAAATCCAACACGATGAATTTGCACACGTTATATAGTTTAAAAAAAACAAAAAAACAAACAAATGCCCAGGTACCAGGGTTCAGTCATCGATAACTCGGACAAACCGGAGACGTATGTACATAATACCTGTCATGTATCTCGCGATCTTATCGGACACCGGTACACTTAGATCTCCGACAAGCAGTAATTGATTTAATAGTCGACGATAGGCCAGTTTTCACTATGTCCCGACAAGCAGTAATTGATTCAACAGTCGGCGATAGGCCAGTTTTCATCATGTCTATAAACACTTCTTCACGCGTTATTTTTATTGTTTCTAAATTAAAGTTTTTACTTTTGCAGCATATAAAATCCTCAGTTTTATCATAATTACTTGCGAAGGTCGTGATGTAGTGCCAGTGGTGTCAAGAGGGGTCCAAGGAAAGCGGCTAGCAAGCTCATTGAATCCGCCATCCGTATTTTGCTGAGGCAATATCCATGTCAGAGGATGTGTGATGGATCGACGGGCCACGTACGTATATCTGCTGGCCATGGCCAATGACCGTACCACCATTGAAGTGACCCTAGGGAGGAAAATGTAATTGATTGATTAATTTCTCTCTCTCTCTCTCTCTCTCTCTCTCTCTCTCTCTCTCATTAGCCTCGTCATATGGCGCCAGAAATACCTAACCCATAAAAAATCCAACAACAGATTGACGACGGTCACAGTAACGTTTATTGAGAAACTTCATACTTTACATGTTTGGGGTTTATTTACTTTGTGAGTGATTAGGTAAAATGTACACTTCGATAAATACCCAACCATGATTAATTACTCCTATTTGAATCTTTGGATCTTCCCCTCAGTAGCCTCAAATTTAACTGACCCAGTTCCCACGGTATTTTTGTTGTTGTTGTGCAAGGCTTAGGTGACTGAGGTCATGTGAGGCTACACGAGGGATTCATTATTTTTCTGTTGTACTGTTTTATGTTCGAGGCTTTTAATATCCATTTACAATATCATCAAATCCATCTACATCTTTCTCTAGGGCTTATAGTATTTCTTCTAGCTCCTTGTCATCTAATTATTCCAAATCAGAGAAAGTTGTAGTGAAAAATTACCGGAAAGGGCCATGTTTATGGACGATAAACGAACGCCGGAAGTATAAAGTAGTTGAATGAAAGGATTTTGGAATAGGAGAAAGAAAAAAAAGTAATTTCTATTTATTTGCTGAATTTCAAATTTCAAATAATAATAATAAAAAAAACCAATCCTTTTTACTATGCCGTAACTGCAATGTTTGTTTACATTGCAAACAGTACTGGAAACTGAAAGTAGTCCCAGAATTTACCGATTTGAAAAAATTTCCAGACCAACAACACGTGTCAACAATGAATGTTGTTTGACCTGGATCGTCTTATCATAAAACGTAACACTTCGTTTTATCGACAGGTAAATTGAGGTATCAAAGACCGTGGAGTCTGAATTGCTCAGATTCAACAAGCTCGTTTTGTATTTCTGTTGTCTCGGGTTTGATTTATAATTTTGACATCTGCAAGGGTACGTGGTCACCTGTGCACCTCTGGGCTCTACGATTTCCTCTGTCTCGAAGACTACAAACTGGACAATATCTGAACTATCAAGATCGTGTTGATAACGTTTTTAGATCTTGAGAAGAGGTACATTGGTATATAGTACTTGACGTAATACCCACAGTCTTAGCTCAAATATTATTATTTGGTTAAGTTTAATGAGATTAAAAGTCATTATAATAAGTACACATATATGAATACACAATCACTCTGGTGTACATACAAGAAAGTTAGCCCCCTTTTTCTATGTTGGGTGCTCTCCACTTAGGAGGTTTGTAAGGGTGCAAATTTCTGTCGATGTATTTCATAGAGCGCATTATTGCCATGGTCAGTGTGGCACGTAACAATCAGATTTATGAAGAAAAGTACCGTATTAAATCGCTAGACTGTGATGGTTTAATGTCCCTGTTTGGGGCACGATTGATTCTTAATTAAGCATTTGTTTATATAACGGTCAGAGAGACGTAATAGACACGTTACATTTTTGGGTCTAAGTATCGGAAATGTCAAAGTTGAGAGGATGCAGAGACTATTTGTCAAGCCAGCTGAAGTAGCGTCATCTTTTCAAATTTCCCAGAATCGGTTATTTTAATAGCGAGAAATCTAGAGGGGTATGCTAACCACGATGGGCGTGTATTTATAAAAGGCGGTAGATATGTTTAATTCTGATTGGCTATGCTAAATAAGGGGTGTGTTTTCCAGACGAAATTTCATGTTTTAAATATTCCACATTGCAAAATTTAGTCAGTCTAAGTTTCCTGCGAAAGGCCAGAAGATTCTTGATACCGAGCAGAATAAGGCGAAATTCTCTCGTAAACAATTGTTCAAGGGACAAGTGTCTGGAAGTTGAGGGACACGATTCTGGCGGTAGAAGCGAGCGAGTCTCGAAAGCACAAGGTATTTGCATCAATCTCATGCTATTCGTTGATATCAATATAAATATTTGTTTGAATTTATTTGTTTAAATTAGTACAACCATTTTCTTTATATGAGTTTGACGAATTGTTTGAATTTGTCGTCTTGATTGTTTTACGAATCATGTATTCTAAGAATTTCATACATTACTTTATTTGATAGGAGTTGAGAGAATCTGTGTGCATTTACCTGTCTCAAATGATGTGAATTATGTATGCTAAAGAGTTGAGTGAGCATTCACTGCCACTAATGTAGTTAAGCCATGAAGTGAATTTCATTGATTCATTTGTATAATTAAGACGTGAACTGTTATATCTTGTTGATGTTAGAGTGAGTTAGTAATGAAATATCCGTTAGAAAGTACATTAATCTTCTGAAACTAGGTTTGTTTATCGTCTGTCATGTTTGGTCTGAGAAGACCTGTTATTAGTCTTTGGTATCTGTTTGAATTCCGATAGGACGATATCTGACGTAACGAGAGTTGGATAATATTCTACTCCCCAGAAAGAAATCTGACATAATATTTAGGTTTTTTTTTTATTTTAAAAGGGAAATAGCTCCACCTACCTACACACCCACCCATCCATCGATACACGTAAACGTGAACACTAGGAGGGTAGAGAGAAGAGGCATCCCATACTAAGTTTGAAAGGAGGCTGAATAAAAGAGAGAGGGATAGAAGCAAAAGGGGAGAACATCAACCTTGACCTGTTATGCAGGCATGCTGGGCAATTGATTCGATTGTTCACTCGATTCCATGATGAACTGAGTCTTATCGATATAAACAGATCGGCTAATTACATAATTACATTTGTGTTGAAATTCGGTAATTGATTTCCAAAGAAGTGTATCTTTCAAATGTTATGTACTATTTCAATTTGTTTTATGTAATTGATTAAATTGTTATATTTCACATATGAGGGCTAATGTTATTTTATTCTATATCTCTTAGATATCTTTTTATTCCATCTATAAATTTCATATTGTATTTTATTATTTACTCGATCCGGGCAATAACACCGAGGTCGATCATCCTCTAGATAACGATAACCAACCAATTCGTACACCTGTTACAAGAGGTGCGTAACAAGGTTTATTATCTCTCTCCCAATATGGTCGCATCGAATAAAACACATGTTTTGAGACTTATTGATCACAAAAAGTTGTTGAAGCACAAAGCAAACATGGTTGTAATTTCCAAATAAAATAATGATGTACTGCGTTGATTTTAGCAGCTGCTTCCATCCCACAAGGCATGATGGACTCGAGACACTTGCGAATTGTAAGAAACATTTTATATCCAATTTGATTTTTAAAAATAGGTCTGTACGCTTATTAAGGGATGTGTGGTTTTTAAATCAAATACGGTAGATGTGGCATCTTGTATATCATAATTTAACATCAGTCTTACTGAACATGTCATATATTAATGAACTTTTAGATGAATCTTAATTAACAACCAAATTATGTATCATTAACTTACTAGTATATTGAAACATATTAGCATAAACTGTGTTGTTGACAATTTCATCAACGTATGTTTCATTTCTACTTATATATATATATATATATATAATATATATATATATATATATATATATATATATATATATATATATATATATATATATTACAGATATGACGAATACAATATAATTTGACACATTACTTCATGCTGTATGTTTTCAAGCTGACTCATCGTAGTAGGAGTGGAACACTTTTTATGTATGTGAGCTTACTTACGAGACTTGATTGAAATCTTTAGGATCTGATACAAACGAGTATAACGAGTACCCAACTGGGACTGGCACATTTTCAGACTACCATAGACGTGTACTCATACCCCAGATCTTGAAGTATGAGGATTACACCAAATGTAGTGTAAAATTGTTAGGTGCAAAGACACCTAATTCTTTCACAATGAAGAGCTGGCAGACCAGGATTTACGCTGTTCGTTCTACCTATATTTTCGAACTAACAGCGTGGACTCTAATCTGCCGGCATATTATACAAAGGTATAGCTAACGTCGAAATGGTGAGAACATTCGAAGCCAGACTTAGCCATAAGATCGATGCATATGCATAGATGGTAGATGGTAAGACGCTTTAGTTCAATCGCGGCACCGACCTAACACTGTGCGACTAAGTGGTGATTGGATGGCTTCGATTTTATGATTGTGTCAGGCATTTCTTGTTCTCATTAAATCGCAGTTCGCTGCAGATCTAGAAAATGCTGTTCACAGAAGGGTGTATCATTACTAGGATAAATACGGTACAAACCACGTGCTTCCGGCTGTATCGTTATTACCAAACGCACTGTACCATACTCCCCAGTCACGTTGGTATTGCATCTGCATCTGGATGCCTGATGGGAAAACATAACATGAACTTTGAACAGAAATTAGGATTTATTAATAAACTTTAATTAAAATGACTAAAACTGTTATTATTTTAATATAATCTACTACTATGTGGAATGGAACTCAAACTATTATTTTAATATCATCTACTACTATGTGGAATGGAACTCAAACTATTATTTTAATATAATTTACTACTATGTGAAATAGAACTCATAACTGTTATTATTTTAATATAATTTACTACTATGTGAAATAGAACTCATAACTGTTATTATTTTAATATAATTTACTACTATGTGGAATGGAATTCATAACTGTTATTATTTTAATATAATTTACTACTATGTGAAATAGAACTCATAACTGTTATTATTTTAATATAATTTACTACTATGTGGAATGGAATTCATAACTGTTATTATTTTAATATAATTTACTACTATGTGAAATAGAACTCATAACTGTTATTATTTTAATATAATTTACTACTATGTGGAATGGAATTCATAACTGTTATTATTTTAATATAATTTACTACTATGTGAAATAGAACTCATAACTGTTATTATTTTAATATCATCTACTACTATGTGAAATAGAACTCATAACTGTTATTATTTTAATATAATTTACTACTATGTGAAATGGAATTCATAACTGTTATTATTTTAATATAATTTACTACTATGTGAAATAGAACTCATAACTGTTATTATTTTAATATAATTTACTACTATGTGGAATGGAATTCATAACTGTTATTATTTTAATATAATTTACTACTATGTGGAATGGAATTCATAACTGTTATTATTTTAATATCATCTACTACTATGTGAAATAGAACTCATAACTGTTATTATTTTAATATAATTTACTACTATGTGAAATGGAATTCATAACTGTTATTATTTTAATATCATCTACTACTATGTGAAATAGAACTCATAACTGTTATTATTTTAATATAATTTACTACTATGTGAAATAGAACTCATAACTGTTATTATTTTAATATCATCTACTACTATGTGAAATAGAACTCATAACTGTTATTATTTTAATATAATTTACTACTATGTGAAATGGAATTCATAACTGTTATTATTTTAATATAATTTACTACTATGTGAAATAGAACTCATAACTGTTATTATTTTAATATAATTTACTACTATGTGGAATGGAATTCATAACTGTTATTATTTTAATATAATTTACTACTATGTGAAATAGAACTCATAACTGTTATTATTTTAATATAATTTACTACTATGTGAAATGGAATTCATAACTGTTATTATTTTAATATAATTTACTACTATGTGAAATAGAACTCATAACTGTTATTATTTTAATATAATTTACTACTATGTGGAATGGAATTCATAACTGTTATTATTTTAATATCATCTACTACTATGTGACATGGGACTCATAACTGTTATTATTTTAACATCATCTACTACTATGTGACATGGGACTCATAACTGTTATTATTTTAATATAATCTACAACTATGTGGAATGGGACTCAAACTATTATTTCAATATCATCTACTACTATGTAGAATGCGACTCGTAACTGTTATTATTTGATACTAGTTTGTGAAATGGGACTCATAAAAATATAATGATGTTATGCAACTGTTATTATTTTAATATAATCTACTACTATGTGGAACGGGACTCATAACTGTTATTATTTTAATATCATCTACTGCTATGTAGAATGGGACTCATAAAAATATAACGATGTTATGCAACTGAATATTTATCAGAAACTATATAATTTATTTGCTTGCACAGAATGAAAAATAATTAATGGTAGTATCATTTCCAAAAATAACTTTCTAAAACAAAAGTTTCCATTTTCTTTGGTAATAATTAATGTAGTATTATAAAAAAATTTCATCCACAGCGCTATTTCAAATCATTATCTGACCAAAATGTAAATCATCCATACATAGTTTTCACATTCCTTGAATTACACATACCGATTTTATGTTCTGTTAACTTTTGTATATTTTGTAGTCTCTTTTATTTACTATTACTTCAAATATAGATCTACAAGTACACACATTAGTAAGTTACGGTATATAAGTCGGATACAGCTACAAGCAACATAGACCCAGATCTGCCCTCGCAAAATGCGCCAGAAGATCTGGATCAGTGCATTTTATTAGGCATAATCAGTAGAACAAATAATATAGACTTTGACCTAGGTCAGTGCATTTTATAAGGCCTACTCAGTAGAACAAATAATATAGACTTTGATCAAGATCAGTGCATTTTATGAGGCTTAATCAGTAGAACAAACAACATAGACTTTGATCTGGATCAGTGCATTTTATTAGGCCTAATCAGTACAACAAACAACATAGACTTTGATCTGGATCAGTGCATTTTGTTAGGCCTAATCAGTAGAACAATCAACATTGACTTTGATCTGGATCAGTGCATTTTGTTAGGCCTAATCAGTAGAACAAACAACATTGACTTTAATCTGGATCAGTGCATTTTATTAGGCCTAATCAGTAGAACAAACAACATAGACTTTGATCTAGATCAGTGCATTTTGTTAGGCCTAATCAGTAGAACAAACAACACTGACTTTAATCTGGATCAGTGCATTTTGTTAGGCCTAATCAGTAGAACAAACAACATTGACTTTGATCTGGATCAGAGCATTTTATTAGGTCTAATCAGTAGAACAAACAACATTGACTTTAATCTGGATCAGTGCATTTTATTAGGCCTAATCAGTAGAACAAACAACATTGTCTTTAATCTGGATCAGTGCATTTTATTAGGCCTAATCAGTAGAACAAATAGCATTGACTTTAATCTGGATCAGTGCATTTATTAGGCCTAATCAGTAGAACAAATAACATAGATTTTGATCTAGATCAGTGCATTTTATAAGGCCTAATCAGTAGAACAAATAACAGACTTTGATCTAGATCAGTGCATTTTGTTAGGCCTAATCAGTAGAACAAACAACATTGACTTTGATCTAGATCAGCGCATTTTATTAGGCCTAATCAGTAGAACAAACAACATTGACTTTAATCTGGATCAGTGCATTTTATTAGGCCTAATCAGTAGAACAAATAACAGACTTTGATCTAGATCAGTGCATTTTGTTAGGCCTAATCAGTAGAACAAATAACATTGACTTTAATCTGGATCAGTGCATTTTGTTAGGCCTAATCAGTAGAACAAACAACATTGACTTTAATCTGGATCAGTGCATTTTATTAGGCCTAATCAGTAGAACAAACAACATTGTCTTTAATCTGGATCAGTGCATTTTATTAGGCCTAATCAGTAGAACAAATAACATTGACTTTAATCTGGATCAGTGCATTTTATTAGGCCTAATCAGTAGAACAAATAACATAGACTTTGACCTGGATCAGTGCATTTTATAAGGCCTAATCAGTAGAACAAATAACAGACTTTGATCTAGATCAATGCATTTTATTAGGCCTAATCAGTAGAACAAATAACATAGACTTTGATCTGCTTGTGCATTATGATCATGGTCTATACTGTTTGTGGTTGGATCTGACTTATACGGGGTATATACATGTATATTTTTCCATGACGGCACTATGTATTTTGTCCCCGATCTACAACCAAATTTCAAGATAACTATGTTATTACTCACTCAAAGATGATTCATTTTCCAAAAATATATTTTTTATCTTTGTATCGAAAAACGTGCTGTATATTATTACCAAGATTTATATTAAGCAGTAGTTTTTCTCGAAATTTGTCTGTCAGTTTTCCTTTTGATGATATATGTTTTAGGAGATACACGCTTGGTGCCACTTTTAGTAAGATTTGCTCGCCAGTGCCTTCGGGTACATCAACAAGATTGTGAAGACTTTCCATAGTCAATGCAAGGGGGTCGCCTGAAATGGAGAAAGTCGTTAATTTTATTGAACTGAGCACTCGTGTGTGCTACTGCTGAAGAAAATATGCATAAAACCCAGTTAGCTGTCCCTATTCACATTCTACCCAGGAGGTGGTATTCGACCCCTCCCCACAACAGACGGAAGTAACCTTGCTCAGGATGCCTACTCCCTTTCCAAGATAGAGGATATTGACGTTTGAGGGGAGGGATTGGGAAGCCAGTAGGAGGGAGGGGGGGAATGAGGTCAGAGCGGTAACGCCATTCAACAACCAACAACATCGAAAGTGTCGCAAGATACTTAGTTTACTACTGTAACTTAAAAGTCATATTATTGTCTACTACTTCCCTTCTTATTCATACCTGTAATATGTACGTTCAACTTCTCAGATCCCTCAGCAGCGTCGGGCTCGAAAACGATTTCTACACTTTCATCTATTCCTGGAAACCTAACAAGGTCCACTGGAAGGTTCTTTAAAAAGCTCCGAGGAACACCCTTTGGCTTAAAAAAGGAATTAAAATTTCAATGATTCATTTTCAACTTAAGTCCTCTTCATTAGAGAAAAAAACAAGGGCTCTAAGCCGTATGTCATTAGAGCATTCAACGATGTTCAGAATCAAAGGGTATGGGCTTTACAAAAATATGTAGACCCAGGTCATGCCATTTGGTCGACAAATCTTGACTTGTGACGAACCCAAAAGTCTTTGAAATAAAACAGACTGTTAGACAAGCAGTCGGACGTACAGACAGACAACCACGCAGATATAGGTTAATGTTATCGAAACAACACTTACATTTTGTGTGTATGTGTTTGTGTGTGTGTGTGTGTGTGTGTGTGTGTGTGTGTGTGTGTGTGTGTGTGTGTGTGTTTTTGAGAGAGGGAGAGATAGATGTTCCATATAGTTATATTTAAGAGTTTTAGATGCATGGATAGATGGATGGATTGATGGATACAATAATATTCTCACGGGTAATGTTACAATATTATGTGTATTTTGTTAAAGAACTGGACTCCTTGCTTTCTCTTTTGCTTCCTTGTCAAAAGAAGAAAGAACGTTATTGGAAGAGCATTTTTAAGGACAAAAAGCAACGTTGTAGGTGTTCTTGAACGAAAAGGACCCATACCTTTTTGGGCAATGCATATACACAGTGGGAACAAAAATTAAGAGTGCATACCTCAACGGATATAAACTTAACAACTTTGTCCTGTGCTAAGGCAGATTTTGCATGTAGAGAAATGTCCAACTTCCCAGTCTTCTCGGGAACGATTGCTAAAGATACTTCCTCTCTAGCCTTGGCCCCAACCTGTTAGGAAAGGTTTTGAATATGTCTGTAGCTATTCAATAAAATAATAATAATAATAATAATAATGCCTACCAATTTTATAATGAAAATACCTGAATCATTAATATTTAGGAAACAAACACATTCACGACGATGCAGAGAGTGAAATACGTAATTCATCGCTGATGTATCTCATGTTACCAAATTTCATTTAAAGAAATACATTTATATTCATGAAATGTAATATGTGTACATGTCGAATAATTAAGAACGGGTTGAGATTGTTCTCTATCTCAGATAATGCCCTCCGACTTCTGATGTTGACTACCATTCAAATGAAATGGCTTACCATTATGCATTTTGTTATGACACTGCATCTCTTCTCAATAATACGATTATCTCCCTCTTGCAATACTTCTAATGGTTTGTAGAACTGAGACGCCGGCATTTGTATGGTTACCTGGACAAATTACATGAAAGAAAGTAGACTGTCACAATCAAGTCAGTAAAAGTGTGAATGTATATATTTGGTTTCGGTAAACAGATATATATCTCTCACTATTACCACTGGAGGGTATCTATGTTTCTGTCTGCCTACCTATTTACCTGAATACCTTCCTACTTACATACATACATACCTATCTATATATCTATCTATCTAATCGCATCTAATTACTTGTCTACGTATATATCTATCTATCTGTCTAATCGTATCAAATTACTTGTCTACGTATATATCTATCTATCTAATCGTATCAAATTACTTGTCTACGTATATATCTATCCATCTAATCGTATCAAATTACTTGTCTACGTATATATCTATCTATCTAATCGTATCAAATTACTTGTCTACGTATATATCTATCTATCTAATCGTATCAAATTACTTGTCTGCGTATATATCTATCTATCTATCTAATCGCATCTAATTACTTGTCTACGTATATATCTATCTATCTAATCGTATCAAATTACTTGTCTACGCATATATCTATCTATCTAATCGCATCTAATTACTTGTCTGCGTATATATCTATCTATCTATCTAATCGCATCTAATTACTTGTCTACGTATCTATCTGTCTATCTATCTATCTATCTATCTATCTATCTATCTATCTATCTATCTATCTATCTATCTATCTATCTATCTATCTATCTATCTATCTAATCGCATCTAATTACTTTTCTTCGTATATATCTATCTGTCTAATCGCATCTGATTACTTGTCTACGTATATACGTATATATCTATCTATCTAATCACATCTAATTACTTGTCTACGTATATATCTATCTGTCTAATCGCATCTGATTACTTGTCTGCGTATATATCTATCTGTCTAATCGCATATGATTACTTGTCTATGCATATATCTATCTATCTAATCGCATCTGATTACTTGTCTACGTATATACGTATATATCTATCTATCTAATCGCATCTAATTACTTGTCTGCATATATATCTATCTATCTAATCGCATCTAATTACTTGTCTACATATATATATATATCTGTCTAATCGCATCTAATTACCTGTATACGTATATATCTATCTATCTAATCGCATCTAATTACTTGTCTGCATATATATCTATCTGTCTAATCGCATCTAATTACTTGTCTACATATATATCTATCTGTCTAATCGCATCTAATTACCTGTCTACGTATATATCTATCTGTCTAATCGCATCTAATTACTTGTCTACGTATATATCTATCTGTCTAATCGCATCTAATTACTTGTCTACGTATATATCTATCTAAAGTTATCATTATAAAGATCTATCTTCTATATGAAGAAATTTATAAGTAATTGCATGTATACTGAC
Organism: Margaritifera margaritifera; assembly: GCA_029931535.1. Lineage (NCBI taxonomy): Eukaryota > Metazoa > Mollusca > Bivalvia > Unionida > Margaritiferidae > Margaritifera > Margaritifera margaritifera. The sequence goes on along the minus strand of JAQPZY010001389.1, from coordinate 811,913 downwards.
TCTCAGAATTAAGTAATTACATATATACTGATCCCCAAAATTAAGTAATTACATATATACTGACTCCCAAAGTTAAGGCATCATTTTGGAAAACTCAATTCTTCTAGCACAACCCATTTGTTGTAAACATTTTCTGTGCTGTAATGACCAGCTTATCTCTATAGTTGAAAATCACCCGATCTTTCAGAAACGATTGCAAGCGACAAAAAAAAACTTTACTATTAACAGTTTTGAAAATATGAAATATAAATTATAAGGTCGCATTTTAAAAGAATGGTGCGGGTTTTTTTTTTTTCGTTTTTGTTCTTGTTTGTTTGTTTGTTTTGTGTGTGGGGGTGGGGTGGGGGGTAAATATACTTTGAATTAACTTGTGTAGAAATAGAGTAAATAAACTGTGATGAAACATCTTATTAGTTGTCATAGTAAAAAAATGTGTACTGAAGTACCATCCTAATCTATTTCTAATTAAAGTCTGAAAGAATTACAATAATGCTGTGGGTGATTATAAAAAATGTAATGACTTACATTTAATCTTTTCCTAAAATAATTGAACACTGTTACATGAATCACCACGTGCTCCCCTAATATCACTGATTCAGGTAGCTTGACCTCCATGAAGAATTTAGATAATGTTGAAAACTGAAAAAATGAAATATCAAGATCGTACACAACAAAGTATTTTATAAGAAAACAATAGCAAAATATATTAAACTTATAGACGATTATGCGTAAAATACAATATTTTGGAATTAAAAATTATGACCTCCTGAATTTCCTTAGCACCAATGTTATAACATTCAATAATCTGTTAAAAGTTAAAAAATATTATAAACATTCTTCAATCAAAACCTTACAAATTAACTGAAGGTAGGTATTCACTGCAATTTGTAGAAGGCTGGGCGAAGGGGGGGGGGGGGCGATAAAAGTGTCGTCAGTGCCTGGTAATTTCCAATGCATCAGCTAGAAAATGAGTGAGCAGTGAGAGAAGTTATTACATGATCGTAAAGGACAGACAAAGATTGTTACCATCTATACATATTCAAAGCTGTATGAATTGTAAAATTATAATCTCAAACTTATGATTAAATGATCAATTCCCATGACAAGCACAAATCGGAAGTAAGGATATTCAACACTCACCTGCACAGGCGTCCTAGCGGCTCTAATGGAAGACGAAGTGTTGATGGAAAAACAGTTGGCAATCCATGTTGTGAAAGGCGATGGAACGGTTACATTTATCACTCCCTTGCCATTAATTCTGAAATGTAAAGATTAATTTGAGTGAGCATATATGCTACAGTATATAATGATCAATTAGAGTGAACATATATGCTACAGTATACAATGATCAATTAGAGTGAACATATATGCTACAGTATACAATGATCAATTAGAGTGAACATATATGGTACAGTATATAATGATCAATTAGAGTGAACATATATGCTACAGTATATAATGATCAATTTGTTCTTTTATATATTATTGAGATGACTGTTTGAAAATTCTTTCGGGATAAAAACATGTTCAAACAGTCTTACTTCTTGTTTTTGATCCTAACTTTTCACCATCCTCGCTAATACTCAATGAAAACTGTAATCTCAGTTTCTTCGTTAACATTACTTCCAAATACTTGAACTTCAGCCACCGTCGATTTGCAGCCATTTTATTACTGCATGAAAGCTGGCAAAAAAATCGAGAGAGCACTGTATGCTGTTATATTTCCAACTGACGTCTGGTGAATCGTTTCCCTTCCAATAAATTCATATCCAGTGAGTTCTACTAAGCTCCTATGAATTATAACGAGTGTGAAAAGTTACGCGCCAAAACAAAAACTGAAGCCATATTTATTATACACTATATTATGAAATTATGAACGAAAGACTACTCAATCATTCCAACAGCCAAATTTCATATATTAGTAGTTATTCAAGATTGCGTGCGTTTAATAATCCGTGACATACAAGAAATCTTGGCTTTTTATTTTTCTTTTCTTTTCTTTCACCTGAAGGCTGAAAGGGCTGACATTGGGAAGTTTCTGGGATCTCGGCCTCATTTCACGAACTAAACTTTGGAAAGGTTATTCACACAGCTGTCATGTACCGTATCTGAACCGAAAGGTAATCGCACGGACGCCGTTTACCTGACTTCATATGAAACATGCATGCCATGATTTTAAGTTAATCTGACACATCATCTAATATTCAGTATTACAAAATTGCTCACAATCAGATCTTGATGGTGCAACATTGGTCCCCATGTGGTTAACCTTTGCAGCAGTACAGATACACGACTGCCGTGCGAATAGTTTTCGTAAACGTTAGTACACGGCCGTCATAAAAATAGCCACTGTGTAAGTTTTAATGTCTACTTCACAAGCCTCAGATTAATCACCATATTGCTTAATGTACTAGGATAAAAATGTTCTAACCCCATCGATGTCTTGCTGAAGATCCATGTTCTGGGGAAAACAGTCTTCTTTCTTATATAAATCCAGTAGGGAAAGTTTGGTATGGCAGTAGTTGAAAATGTGTAAACTGCATTGTCCTTTTCGGGAGGAATCGTCGGTAAAACCTTTGGATTTTCCAATATCAGCGGCATGGAAGGACCTGCAAGAAAGAAGTCTGTAGTCGTAGGATATTCATTTTATACTAATTCCGAATACTAAACATGAAAAAATGACAATATCCCTGGTATTAATTTTGTACATAGACATACTAGAAAAATAAAATATTCAATTTAATTTAATTAAATTGTTTATTCTACAAGATTATGTTCCTAGTATGAGGAGGTAACTACATAAGAGCAGAAAAAGGAGCGTATATATATATATATATATATATATATATATATATATATATATATATATATATATACTGATAAGTGTGCGAACATGGAGAAGGGAAAAGTCATGATTTACCTATGGATAAAAGTTCGATTAATATTAACAAGATATGCTTGTGGAAGTATTCAGTCGTATTGTGGTGACATGTAGCACTAACTTCTCTTCAGTTGCAAAGCCATTGTATAATCAATCGTCAATTCACTGGCACCTGGCCTAAATTGGCAAGCCAATATCATAGGCATGTAACTAGTACAACCTCTGTCTCCAGACTAATTAGTCATGTAGGGAGTATACACAGCATGGAACCAGACTAATGGGCGTGGTGCATCATGTGGTAACAGGTACGGCGATTCCTTACTTTCACTAAGATGGAAGATGGTAGTTATCTGCGGTCTCACGAGCACCGGAACTGTGACGCAGTTGTCAGCAAAATAATCTGCAATAGACACCGTTCACACTCTCGTGTAAGACGTGTAACCCCCCCCCCCCCCCCCCTTGTCACTTTACTCGAGATATACGCTAAAGGTGTATAGCCACTGCCTGATATCAGTGCGACGCAAAGAATACGGTGACATATCGGTTGTCTCTGAACGCATTAAACTTGAAATGATCATCCATTTAGTCCAATGAGTCTAATTTTTATTTTTCCTTTTTTTATGTCATTGTTTTATTGGTTCGTATTGGATCCATATCGGAGGGTACATCAACACCCGAGGTTAACACAAAGTGTTTCTAGTCACAGAGGAAATGATTGCTCTGTATTCCTCTTGTTTTCTTCAGACAATTACTTTCCCTTTCAAACAACTTATCTCGAAATTTCTTCTTTGTTCTATACTAACTGATGTATTGTTCCGTAAAGAACTGTTTGAAAATCTCAGTTTCTCGGATCAAACACCGTTGATTTTTCCTTAACCGTGTTGCCGTGTTCTCACTACTAATAATAAAGTCATGCAGCTGTTGAAAGTTACACTGAAGAAATAATTTGCGGTGATTAGGTAATGTAATAATTGTATTTTAAAAATTACTATGGGAAATTTAATTATATAAAATCCAAGAGCACGTCACAATCACTCGAGCTGTTGCCCTCTGCGATGGGATAAAGACCAGACTACCTAGCTATTGAAATATATGTATTCACGGATACTTTTATTTGTGTATTTTTATATTTCACATTCAATTTTAAAGTCTCTGTGTCTATATATGTCAATTTCTGTCCAATAACAGCGCTAAATTGGCTGTACGGGTATAATGGTCCACCCATTGTCTCTGATACACATACAGGAAACATGCACGCTAAACCTCGCTTGCGATCAAAGAAATCATGCGATAATCCGATTTACCTTGTATATCGATGAAATATGAATTTCCTTAAATTCTTTACAAATAATTTCTTCTTTTTCTTATTTTCTTCTTCAATTCTTTCTGCTTCCTCTTCTTGTGCCACTACCGGCGTTGCCAATGCGTCAGCCATCACTTGTAACATCATCAACAACTTAGCAATTATTAGCTCTTACGATGCTATTACAGCTGAAACGTATAACACTGCTTCTGTGGCAAACACTTGTGTTTTTACTTCTTACACTAGAAAGGCGAAACCGATTATGTTTGCCACAACTTACCGTCCTGTTCGCCAAGTTTTCGCTGTAGAACCACTAGACCAATATCCTGAAGTTAAAGAAGATGCAAAAAACTTTAGGCATCAATCATATCACATCATCGTAGAAATACATTTCAAACAATATTACCAAATCATTCAACAAGAATGTTTGGGATAAATTGTTCACAACCTAAATGTTTATTATACGGCTATGGACCGTAGATAACTCGAAATATAAAAGCTTAATTAGTTATATGAAACTAATGAGTTACATAACAACGTAGCAGACATTCTATTTTGCTCCAGTGTTTTATCTGAGATACTTTACAATTCTTTAGATGATACCCATCACATTTTTGCATATACAAAGTTTTGCAGCTCAGAAAAAAAGGGAAATGTTTGATGAGTAGTTCTTCCTTTTGGATATACCTTTCACTAAATTGGAATACCTATCGGGAAAAGTTGTACCTGTAGGTCCAAAACAGCAGTATGACGCTCAAGGTAACGGGGGAACGGTTGCAATTTAAAATCATCTGCGTCAATAATTCTGGACACCTGTTGGAAAGAATTTCAATATTGTCAAACTTTGTTACCTACGGTAAAGTCTCGTGAACAAGTATGCGTAGTCTTTGAAAATTCGATTGAAAAACATTTACCATGAATAAATAAAACAGTTTAATTTCTTGCAGAATTAATATTTTGTTACTCATCTCCATGGTTTTTCTATACGAAATTGTACAATGTTGCTAAAAGTAAGAAAGAAAAAAATAAAAAATACTTTGTAATTCAACTCTAAACATGAAATATTTATTCAAATTTAGGTCAGAATAGTCTGGTTGTATGTGAGAACAACGACAAAACGCCCGTAAAGCGATTTCACATTCCGCTGTAGAATTTTCTTTCTCACTCTTTCATTTAAAATATCCCAGCTCTTCTTTCCAAGATGTGTTTGTATTTTTAACAATCCGCTCAATAGTCAATACAGTCTTCGTGCTTAAAACATTTTTTGTTTTTTGTTTCACATTCATCAATATATATATATTCAATAATATTTACAACAACAATATATGTGAATGTTGAATGACAATGTTTTTCCATGGATATCCGTTATTTGGCCCAATAGTCGCTCAATCTTTTTAAATATTGCTTAACTTTGTATGAAAATGACTGATATGATATGAAAGTCAAGATAATATATCTTATATACATGTTTTACTGTACATTGTTGTGTTACAATGGCTTTCATGACAGAAAGAAACTCTGGTGTATTACAGCTTAGCTACCAGATCTGTAATGTAGATATTTAGATCAAGGCCAAATGTTAAAGGGTTAAGTTACTTTTTATTTTTTCTCATGCAACATTTCTTTTAGTGAATGACTCAAAAACAAAGCTCTGCATCAATGCATTCTTTGTAATTTGTATCGTATGCCAAATGTATCAATGCATTCTTTGTAATTTGTATCGTATGCCAAATGTGTCAATGCATTCTTTGTAATTTGTATCGTATGCCAAATGCATCAATGCATTCTTTGTAATTTGTATCGTATGCCAAATGCATCAATGCATTCTTTGTAATTTGTATCGTATGCCAAATGTATCAATGCATTCTTTGTAATTTGTATCGTATGCCAAATGCATCAATGCATTCTTTGTAATTTGTATCGTATGCCAAATGTATCGTATGCCAAATGCATCAATGCATTCTTTGTAATTTGTATCGTATGCCAAAGGTATCGTATGCCAAATGTATCGTATGCCAAATGTATCAATGTATTCTTTGTAATTTGTATTGTATGACAAATGACTCATCATGAATTTGATTTATGTACCTTCTCATGCGTTATCTGAACTGTTTCGATTATGAGAAAGAATTATCTACCATATAGTAATTTAAAAGGACAAGAAAACTGTATTGCATTACCTATATGTGACTCCATAATTCAAACAACCAGGAATAAAAATTAATTACAACTTTGCAATGTATAATGAAAATATAATCTTGTCAATAACTGCATTTCTTCCCACGAAGTCCACTTCTTAGTAAAAGAAAAATTACTCGTGTTTATACTTGATACGTTTTGAGGTACGGTAAATAAATCATGACACTATGCCCCAAAAATTCGAAATTAAAAACCGACCCCAAAATTAAGCCTACATCAAGCCATTCAATTTCTACGAAGTTTTGCTCTATAAAATTCACCATCTCGAAAAGAACCCGTCCAATTCCAACTACGTTTTACTCTAAAATTCACAGTCTTGAAAAGAACTCGTCCAATTCCAACTACGTTTTACTCTAAAATTCACAGTCTTGAAAAGAACACATCCAATTCTGACGACATTTTGCTCTCTAAAGTTCACAGTCTCGAAAAGAATTCGTCCAATTCTGATGACATTTTGCTCTCGAAAGTTCACAGTCTCGAAAGGAATTCGACCAATTCTGACGACACTTTGCTCTTTCAAATTCAGTGTCAGAAGAAACAGCCTAATACGTTGAATGCAAGTCTTTACAGAAGAAAGACATGTCAAAATCTAATCTTAACATCACGCATCAATTAGCATGTTCTCTGTCGATGCAGCATTAAAAAGTATGGCCATAACAATACACAGGAAGCATTTTTTTTCATCGTTTACCCATCGATTTTGGCTCAGAAAAATGCACCTACCTGGAAAGTCAACCATCTTCGAAAATAACGCAAACAAAATGACTGATTACTAATATAAACCACAGCCTATGTTCGAGATTTTTGGGTATACTCTGATAAAGAACGTCAGCAGCTAAAACTTACCATGTAGCTATTGATGTCGTTGTCATGTTCAGCAACACTTTGATCTACGGCTACTACATAGACATCAGAGTTGGGATCTGCTGTTACGTCAATAGTTATATCTTCATCAACAGGTTCCATCGGGTTCCGAAATTCAACGGAAGGCTGTGGATTCATACAATAAAATAACGAATTTTGATATTTTATTTAAATGATACATTTCCGTATGGAACTGAAATAAAGAAAATGCGTCAAGAATGAGTAATCTGTGCAAGCAAGCTTTCCAAATCTATCAAAATGTTAAAATATACTCTACGTTCGGCAAGTTGACACTCTTTAGCAGGTTTTGTTAAACTAAGGCCATCTCTCTCGTTAAACTAAGGCCATCTCTCTCTCTCTCTCTCTCTCTCTCTCTCTCTCTCTCTCTCTCTCTCTCTCTCTGTATATATATATATATATATATATATATATATATATATGTGTGTGTGTGTGTGTGTTTCTGTGTGGATAATAGATAATAGTTTTAATTAAATTTGTAAATAAAGAAGATAAAGAGAACTAAATAAATATGCATGATCAGAAAGCTGTATAATAGATTTGGTTCAGTAAAAATATTAATCATTATCCTGTAGTAATTAGTCATCAACCATTACTATGCATTAATTAGTCATCAACCATTACTATGCATTAATTAGTCATCAACCATTACTATGCATTAATTAGTCATCAACCATTACTATGCATTAATTAGTCATCAACCATTACTATGCATTAATTAGTCATCAACCATTACTATGCATTAATCAGTCATCAACCATTAATATGCATTAATTAGTCATCAACCATTACTATGCATTAATTAGTCATCAACCATTACTATGCATTAATTAGTCATCAACCATTACTATGCATTAATTAGTCATCAACCATTACTATGCATTAATTAGTCATAAACCATTACTATGCATTAATCAGTCATCAACCATTACTATGCATATTTCTTTCTATAATTAAAATTAAACCTAAACATGGGTGCAGATTCCAAAATATTTAGAAAAGATAACTGAATAGAAAGTTTGTTCACGCAAAAACTCTGATAGCAGTAGACACTATGTAATATTTTATTTAAATACAAACCGCTTCCTCGTCAAGAAACAATGGTTCTACGTGAAATTCTACCATTGCATCTATTATTTCTCCATCATGACGTACGTAGGTCACGATGACATAGGATCTCGGTGCCATTTCTGGCTTGATTTTTATTCCAAACTCCAATATCGTCTTATTTTCCATGTCAAGAATGCCGCTTTGAACAATTATCCATCTTGACAACACCTGAGTGTATAATATTTTTAAACAATTATCCATCTTGACAACACCTTAGTGTATAATATTTTTAAACAATTATCCATCTTGACAACACCTGAGTGTATAATATTTTTAAACAATTATCCATCTTGACAACACCTGAGTGTATAATATTTTTAAACATAAAATATCTATAATATCTATAAATTTTAAATGTAAAACATGTCTTTAGCGAACACTTACATATCAAGGACACCTGACTGAAAATGATATATATAATTCGTGCGTCAAGTCGCTAAGTAACCAAAATAAGCAAGTAAACATCTATATGCATCATGATCCATTGCTACTACGCATTTATAAACGAATTATTTAATTTCGTCCCTTTCATCGTGCAATTTAAAAACAGTTTGCATGAAAGTTTTTTAAAAGAAAATCTGCAATAACTTTGTTTTCCTTATCTATGTTTTATAAATTAAAATTCATATAAGTGGTGTAAGAAACTCATTAAAAGTAATTATATTCTATATTATAATTCCTCCCCACATTAACAGTGCAACTTTACCGCACAAAAAAGTGTAGAAAGCTTTGTGTTATATATACTCTAAGCATGCCATACAATATATGGAACCAAGCCACAACATGATATTCAAAAACTTGTATGGAAATATATTGACACAGAACATTCTATTATGTTCTCTTTGTTAATACCGTTAATTGCAGGTAATCCATCGTAGTAGATAAGCAGAATAGTACGGTCCATACAATATACTATTTCTTTTGTCTCACCTGATATGAAACTTCTACCAAGTTCGTTGTTGAGTTTATTTCAAAATTTGCAGTCTTTCCAATCTACAACAAATACCATATATAGACAACAACATTACAAAAATCAGATATCACATATTAATAAGCGCACAACAAGGTCCTTTCCTGTATTTTATACAATATTTTTCCTCTGTTACGTCGGATATAACGATATTATTATTATTATTATTATTATTATTATTATTATTATTATATGTCTCATGGGCTTCGTTAGATCTGAATATAGATAGATAGAATTATGAACTTCGATTTTTTTTTTTTACTTTTGAATTTATTTATTTTTTTGGGGTCAAAGAGAGCTGCTACAAATGTCATTATCATCATCATCATCATCATCATCATCATCATCATCATCATCATCATCATCAATAATGATTATGTCACCACATTATGTATTTAACTACTTAACTTTACTGGGTATGCGATTATTCACTCACAATCAATCGAAGAGCCTTTTGAAAGAAGTCATCAAACTTTTGTGTTTGTTTCTATTCAAAAGTAAATTGTACTAACTTTAAAAGCTCTTATATACGGATTCTTACTGTACTGTTACGTCTAGGGGTTAGAAATAGTAACAAAAGAAAGAACGACTCAAACAAGTTTTCACAATTTATAAAATATAAATTTAATTTCCTAAAATATTATATATTTCAAACAAACAAAGTGAAAGAATTAAAAATAACTTACAGTTTAGAAATTCCCAAATAATCCTAAATGTTCTATTTCATTTTGATAATCCGGAAGTTAATCCAAAGTATGCCGAATGAAGTCACTAATGTATTGATGTGCCACAAGAAACACAGTTTTAAATCCAAATGTTATTAATCCCAGGTAAACTCCAGTGAATGTAGAATATTGTTAAGTTCCTTGAAGAATAGTACTTAAATCCAAAATGTACTTTGTAGATAATAGATTTTCACTAGCTGATTTTACAAACAATAATTATATTCCTCAATAACCTTATGATTCCGGAGAACTGCAAAGAATGCCCATTCAGTGATTATATTGGCATTATATAGTCTCTTACGGCGTAAAAGAAAATTTACACTTCTAATACTGCGACTTAGAATGAGTTCTGTCAAAAACCTTCTTTAACCAACCAGAAACTAGGTCGCGCATGTTACTGCTTGTAGTGCTTTTGCTCTACAATTAAAATACCTTATTACAAATCATCATGATGTTGACATAGGATTAAGGTCATAAAATCTGCACGCGCTACAACATGATTTTTTCATTGTGGGTTAAGCTGACTGAAATAATTATTGATTTTCCCAGGACATAGCATGACTCATGTAAACATGTTGAAGTACATTGTACTTTAAAAATAGCTAGGCTACTGAACTAAGGAATTATAATACAATGAGTATAAACCAAATGAAAACTATTATAATTTAAAGATAATACAAAATGCCGTAACAGTACTAACTTCAGAGGTCCTTAAAAACGGATTCTTACTGTACTAATTTTAAAGACCCTTCTATGTGGATTTTTACTGTGCTAATTTTAAAGGCCCTTGTATACGGATTCTTGTTGTACTCATTTTAAAGACCCTTCTATGTGGATTTTTACTGTACTCATTTTAATGGCCCTTGTATACGGATTCTTACTGTACTCATTTTGAAGGCCCTTGTATACGGATTCTTACTGTACTCATTTTAAAGGCCCTTGTATACGGATTCTTACTGTACTCGTTTTAAAGGCCCTTATTTACGGATTCTTACTGTACTCATTTTAAAGGCCCTTGTGTACGGATTCTTACTGTACTCAATTTAAAGGTCCTTGTATGTGGATTCTGACTGTACTAATTTTAAAGGCCCTTGTATACGGATTCTCACTGTACTAATTTTAAAGACCCTTGTATGCGGATTCTTACTGTACTAATTTTAAAGGCCCTTCTATAAGGATTCTTACTTTACTCATTTTAAAGGCCCTTGTATACGGATTCTTACTGCACTAATTTTAAAGACTCTTGTATATGGATTCTTACTGTACTCATTTTAAAGGCCCTTGTATACGGATTCTTACTGTACTCATTTTAAAGGCCCTTGTATGCGGATTCTTACTGTACTAATTTTAAAGGCCCTTCTATAAGGATTCTTACTTTACTAATTTTAAAGGCCCTTGTATATGGATTCTTACTGTACTCATTTTAAAGGCCCTTGTATACAGATTCTTACTGTACTTATTTTAAAGGCCCTTGTATATGGATTCTTAATGTACTCATTTTAAAGGCCCTTGTATATGGATTCTTAATGTACTCATTTTAAAGACCCTTGTATATGGATTCTTAATGTACTCATTTTAAAGACCCTTGTATACGGATTCTTACTGTACTAATTTTAAAGGCCCTTGTATACGGATTCTTAATGTACTCATTTTAAAGGCCCTTGTATATGGATTCTTACTGTACTAATTTTAAAGACCCTTGTATACGGATTCTTAATGTACTCATTTTAAAGGCCCTTGTATACGGATTCTTACTGTACTAATTTTAAAGACCCTTGTATATGGATTCTTAATGTACTCATTTTAAAGGCCCTTGTATATGGATTCTTAATGTACTCATTTTAAAGACCCTTGTATATGGATTCTTAATGTACTCATTTTAAAGACCCTTGTATATGGATTCTTAATGTACTCATTTTAAAGGCCCTTGTATATGGATTCTTACTGTACTCATTTTAAAGACCCTTGTATATGGATTCTTAATGTACTCATTTTAAAGGCCCTTGTATATGGATTCTTACTGTACTAATTTTAAAGACCCTTGTATACGGATTCTTACTGTACTAATTTTAAAGACCCTTGTATATGGATTCTTAATGTACTCATTTTAAAGACCCTTGTATATGGATTCTTAATGTACTCATTTTAAAGGCCCTTGTATATGGATTCTTACTGTACTAATTTTAAAGGCCCTTGTATATGGATTCTTAATGTACAGTTAAGTCTCAGTTAGCTTAACCTTTTCTGAGAAGTCATTTCAAACTGTCCTGTCGAATAACTGTGTTCATATAAACTGTTAAGAATCCGAATGCCAAAAGACTTCCTATCAAATGTATCAATATATTATATTTTTCATATAAATATGGACATGTCATGAAATCTAGTTTTGGTTCACTTTGTATACATAAAGATGATAATTTTCGACGCTATCAAGATCCCGTTTAATCCGTAATCTAATAATGCTTCCTAATTCAAGAGCTGGTCTATATCAAATCTAAAGATCGCACAACATAATTAAACTTTGTTATCTGCATCAAAATTTAATAAATGTCTTAGAGCCTGCCCACATGGTGTATTCGCCTATTTCAATGTATCTTGTAATATTAAAGAAAGAAAGAAAGAAACAACTTACCTCTGCATAACCAAGTAGTTTTACTTGCATATAGGTTCTGCTGGGGGACTTGAATTCCGCGTAATTCGCAAATGCAATAGCAATTAAATCAGACCCACGCACCAATCGAACCTAAAAATAAACGTCTTAAAACAGAACTCAGACAATGCAGAACAACCACCTTGCAATCAAAGTGATATTAATTTCAACACAGCACTATACTGTACTTTTATCCTAAATATCTTAAATTGTATCAAATCTATGTCTTTTTTTTCTTACAAAAAATTCATTTGTGTCAGTGGTCCAATGAATAATTAAATTATTAGGATAAACACCTTCTTCAATATATAATACATATGTATCAGTTATGTCTATTCATCATTCTTCTTCATGTAAATATCTTGCATGTCTAAAATAAACATTCAGGATTTTTGTGTATGTAGCTCAGTGTTAATTTAAGTTTGCCTATCAAAATGGCTCCCGTGCACCTCGTCTCTCGAGACCAATGTTTATACAGTCGTTCAATCTTTCTATTTTGGCAATGTGCATAGTTTAGGGTAGAGTGCGCAGCTACATGGAAGCTTAGCGAGATGTTCCGTTACTTGCGGCATATGTTCGATGTCAAGTCAGACAAAATACGAGATGTCTAACTTGTTTGATTATATCTGCATAAGAAGGAAAGAAAGTGACCTAAAACAAGTCTTTGTCATAAGCCGATGTGTGTGTGTGTGTGTGTGTGTGTGTGTGTGTGTGTGTGTGTGTGTGTGTGTGTGTGTGTGTGTGAAACAAAAAACAAGGCACTGTGCAGCAAGGTGGATGACACAAAGTAAAAACAGTTACAAACACATAAACGTAAACATAAATCGTACAGGCTAATACTAAAACATATCAGAAAAAAAATCAGAAAACTGAATCTTTTGAACTATTTCTGTTGAAAGGGATCAGTCATACCTGGAGATATATATCTGAATTTGGAGGTATATCATTTATAGGTATGACGACTCTACCCTCAGTGCCAATGGGAATCTGCATCATGGTTTCTTTTCTCTGTTTTTCTGGTACATTATTTACAAATGCAATTGTCACGTTCAGATCAAATCCGGATGGCATAGGACTTTCAAGCTTGTCACCATTCTGTTGCTTGACAAGTACCTTCAACAAATAAAAATGAAAAACTGAAAATATTGCCAGAGCCCACTGTTTTGAAATACTTGCTAGTTTAGAATCACTGTAACAACTGTAAGCAAAAAAAATGCTGGAGCTAGAATATCCAGTACTTATATCGAGCAGAAGCATTACACGGCGAGAAAGGGAACATATGGAGATTAAATTTATTGCTAATGTTACTCCAATATAGACAGGTAGACACATAAACACAAAACAAGAGTTCTAGATTTTCATTTTCAATTTAAAAAAAAAGATCAGGGAGACAATGAGCATTAAATGAATGTACATACTGTCACAGAATGAAGAAATGCTGGCTTATACAACAATTCCACTCTGTTCAGGATTTCCAAATTGTAGTTGTACTTCATAAACAGTACTTCTACGCTTGCATTTCTCGTAATGGCCGTTTCTTTCTCTGTCACTTTGGCAACAAATCTAAACATTTGGTTGTTTAGATCACCAGCAAGCTGTGTATATTCAGACACTTGTATCTCCCATTCTCGTCGACCTTGAATCTGAAACAATTTGTTTTACAATATTTCCATTATAACTTTGTTATCCACTGGGGAAAAGTCTACATCTGAGAATTAAATTGATGGATGTATTCCAACACGTGTTATCCACTGAGGTAAAGTCTACATCTGAGAATTAAATTGATGGATGTATTCCATTACGTGTTATCCACTGAGGTAAAGTCTACATCTGAGAATTAAATTGATGGATGTATTCCAATACGTGTTATTCACTGAGGTAAAGTCTACATCTGAGATTTAAATTGATTGATGTATTCCAATACGTGTTATTCACTGAGGTAAAGTCTACATCTGAGATTTAAATTGATTAATTGATTCCAATATTTTTCCTTGTAATAATACACGGAAGCAATTTACAGTTTTCCAGATGTTCCTTTCTTGCTAGAGTCAATAACAATTAAGCAATCAAATTCGGAATGAACCGTAATAATTTTTTTTAAATGTCATTTTTAAGAAAAAATTTCGTTTACAGTATAACGTGAACAAAGTTCGAAATTAATCCGATCTCGAAAGCAAACCTACTTTGTATACAAGGCATCCAATTCCTGCGACAATTTGCTATTGCAGGTAATGCGCCTCGAAGGTAAGCATTATCGGAGCTAACATTGTCGCAAATAAGCCGTGTCGAAAATAAGCCGCCTAATATGTTTAATGTATATTTTATATGCATATTAGTTAAAGTGTAGAGATGAAAAACTTGTGTCATCATAGAAGAGATTAGGTGAAAATCTAACGGTAAAATCATGTATTAATTGAGATACAATTAACATGTTTCTATCTAATGTTAAATCCAGGTATTAATTTAGATACAATTAACATCCTTTCTATCTAACAGTAAAATCATGTATTAATTTAGATACAATTAACATGCTTTCTATCTAATGGTAAAATCATGTATTAATTTAGATACAATTAACATGCTTTCTATTTTATGGTAAAATTATGTATTAATTTAGATATAATTAACATGCTTTCTATCTAATGGTAAAATCATATATTAATTCAGATACAAATAGCATGCTTTCTATCTAATGGTACAATATGTATTCATTTAGATACAATTAACATGCTTTCTATCTAATGATACAATTATGTATTAATTTAGATACAATTAACATGCTTTCTATCTAATGGTAAAATCATGTATTAATTCAGATACAATTAACATGCTTTCTATCTAATGGTAAAATTATGTATTAATTTAGATACAATTAACATGCTTTCTATCTAATGATAAAATGATGTATTAATTTAGATACAATTAACATGCTTTCTATCTAATGGTAAAGTCATGTATTAATTTAGATACAATTAACATGCTTTCTATCTACACTGCATAGAAAAATATAGATTTATTTTCTCTATTCTTCAGATTCTTGGACTGTACATTAGTACTTTTAGATTACAAAGAAATCATATTTCCATCGTCCACCGGTATGTTTTCTCGAAAATACGCCTACCTCAAAAGTTAAACAGTACTCGAAAATAAACGGAACGATAATTAATAATGAATAAAACAAGCCGCAGTTTATTTGCGAGATTGTAGTGTATGTTCATAGGTGTTCTATACTATTTAAGTTTATTATACAGTTCCTTATTTTTTCTATATTGAATATGAAAATCAATGCATTAGTTATAGGTTCTGATGCACAAAGACTGTTTTACTTATTTTAGATAATAACTTTGACCCAATTATCAAACAATCGGCATATGTTAGGCTGCATTTGCTGAAGCGAGTTGATTTGAATAAAATGACTGGAACTTTTAGTCCAAGTGACCTTTCCGGAACGGCCCCAATTGCATCTATTTGCTTTGTCATCATAAGCAAAAGGTAACAGGCTTGGCTCAATCGAAAATGTTATTTTCGATTTAGTTTTTGATGCTGCTTTCTGTTGAATGCAAGTAATGTTCTACACGCGTTTGCAAATCTCCAGGAAAAATCAGAGAAAACAATGTGAATGATCTTTGTGGGGACTACAAGAGGACCCAATAACAACTCACTGGTCCAATCAAAATAGTGATGGTTACATCATTGAGAATTAATTTTTTTGAGTTATACTGACCGGTAATGTGACATTGAAGAGAAAGTCATTTCTAAAGCGGTATACATATAGTTCCAATGTTCCGTCAACGGTTCTTCCATAGGTATATCTGTAAAATAACATCTTGTGGCATAAAATATTTCAGAATTCAATGCAAAAGAAATGGATATAAATAGATCCTAAGTACACCTTGCAGCGCACAGTGTTAAAGAAAACATTTATTTGCATGATGTCTATCTATTTTTATTTCATCGTTTGTATGATACATAGTGCTATCATGCTATCTTGTGGTCGAAGTGAGGTCTTCTTTTTTATTATTTTTTTAATGTTGTAACAAATAAGTTTTAGGTAAGAAATATGATACTTGTCATTCAAATAAGTAGCATTTATCTAGATTGAATAAGCGTCTCTAGAGATAGAGACAAATTATGCGTTGTATTGTACCAATCCATAATTTCAAAATTCGGGCTAGAGTCCTATTTTTGGTAAGTGAAAACATTCGTTTATTTCAAAATTCGGGCTACAGTCCTATTTTTGGTAAGTGAAAACATTTGTTTATTGAGATCTTATCCTTCCTCCAGCAACAAAATTTTCGAAAGACATATGAATCTAATTATAGTACAAATTTCTAAAAAGACATATACGTCTAATTATAGTACAAATTTCTCAAACTTAATATTGGAAAATGTTGCAAATAAATGTTTACGATACACCCTTTTAGTTTTATTGACTTTCTTCACAATCTAAGTTAAAAGACCAGAGGGAACAAACACGAGTACCGTCTATACTCGCGTATAACTCGTTACCAACTGCAAACTGCATAGACCCAGATCTGCCGTCGCATAATGCGACGGCAGATCTGGGTCTATGCAGTTTGTAAGGACTAATCAGTAGAACAAACAACACAGACCCTGGTCTGCCGACGCATTATGCGACGGCAGATCAGGGTCTATGTTGTTTGCATTTGGATACGTATTGTACGCGAGTATAGACGGTAAATCAGATCTTTACAACTAGATCCAAACAGTCATATCTAATTATAAATTATTAGTGATGATGTAATGTTATAATTACGGATCTCATTTAAACTAACGGCTTGTTTGAATGACATGAAATGAAATGGGATGAAATACCTTGCGATGACGCTCCCTTTCACGCTACTTGTATCCGATGAAACAACTGGTTCTGTCTCCAATTCAACGTAAAATTCAGGTGACTCTGTAATCGAATGGCTTCTGGATCACTTTATACTCAAATTATTAAAATTCTGTTTTACTTATTATATAGTACAATGTTTACCTTTCTCATCTTCGTTATCAATATTTCAGAATTAAAACCCCCAGCAGTTTTACTACAACACGATTGAAACGTCCCAAATAATATCCGTCGACATCGAAAATGATTTCCCTTTGTTGGTTGTCGTAAATTCAGACGAGTTATCTCCCGTACCACCATGCAAGTCGATTTGACTAGCCTAGGGTGATTAGATCTCGCGTTATGTGATTTGCCTATATCAAGGCCTATTGTTTTCATCGGCCATATGTATGTATGTATGTATGTATGTATGTATGTATGTATGTATGTATGTATGTATGTATGTATGTATGTATGTATGTATGTATGTATGTATGTATGTATGTATGTATGTACGTCATTACAGTTACAGTTTATTGTCTCTAGGCAGGCGTTATGGCGATAGTAGCATGAGGGTTACAAAATGTCTGTCACTTTAATGTTTGCTATCATGCTGTACATTACCTCAATGACTGATTCATTTAAGAAATTTTCTGTAAGAATTATAATATGACCGCTGACAAGCATTAAAAATGTTTGATGCAAGATGTGTATATGTTTATTAAATATTGTTATACAAAAATTGAACCGTGTGTTATATTTGTTTTCCCAACCGTCAGTGAATAACCCTTAAGGCGACAATGGTGTATTTTATTAAAGAGATTGCTGACATGCAAGAATTCCTTTTGAAATTTTACATCTTTTTAACCGACAATATAGCTATGGGAATTCATTTTGCGCTTTTAGTGAACATTGATAAAGAGTTAACAATTACAGCATTTATTTTTTAAAAAAAAAGAACATGATGAAATTGCCAAAATCAAATTAAGGCAGACGTGGGCAAAGACTTGTTTGGAAAATAAAAAGAAGACGATTTAATGATGATTGAAGATCCAACAGTGATCTGTTAACGCAAGAAGCGTATGTCGCGAAGAGTATGTCTGTGGCTAGCCACTTTGGCCATAACTGAACTCTTCATGATCTCGACTCTCGAGAAAGCTAATCAGAGGACACTTTTCAAGCTCTTGCTCTCTAATTTTAATAAGATACACAATAACATATACAGGGTGAAGAAAATAGTAATGCTGTTGAATTTTGCAGTGCTTATATTCAACACAGTTGTTTATTATTTTATTAAAAAAGAAAAATCACATAACAGTCATTGACTCAGTTTTGGAAACAAAAGTCCGAAAAATGGTATGTAATCTCACTTTGAAATCTTAAAATTAACACATTTTCACTGAAGAAGATATAAGGATAATAATAGGTATGACTGTTTCTATTGTGAATAATGTCTTGACTTTTGTTTTTTTCCAAGGTTTCCATGAACACAAGCTTCTGGATCTTGGGCATTCTTATCGGGTGCATCTTCATGATATAGTGGAATATCTTCTGTAACAACCTCTAGTTGGTTGTCAGAGGACAGGAGGAAGTGAGGAAATCAAGATCATCCTTTTCTAAACTCTTTGCTCAGGGCTGGGGGGGGGGGGGGGGGGAACGGGGACTTGTTCTTAAAGTTTTTTTTTTTTCTTTCTTCAAGGAATGGGCAGTTTTGGAACTAAGGTATTTATGTGAACCAGGGACTTAATGTATATAATAAGAACTAAATTATAACATGACTTCACGTGTAAGGTGTTGTCGGATTGTTTAAAATTGTATAATAATAATTATTATTATTTAATACCCAACCAGTGCTTGAAATACATGATAGCCTGACGCCCGTGACCCCTCTAAATCCAGATTAGGCACATCCCATACTCTAAGTGAGTTGCCTATTGGATGTGTAATAAAAAGTGTCATTTAATTTACCAGACAAAACCTTGATCGGGCAGACGAAATGCTGCATTTTCGTGTTCAGTTTCTTGAAAGACATATTCAGCTACCTGCTGGGGTTCAATTTGTATGTCCTTCACCTTTAATGAAGATCGTCTGCTTTCTTGTATCCTAAACTATAAACTTCGTGCATATAGCGAAGCACGTGACATACAAATGGAGAACAATATTATTTCTGCTCTCCGTATTTTGTTGAAATGTAAAGCTTTCTATATTTATTACCTTAATTTGAAGACAGTAAGTAATTGTACATTTCTGAAAAAAATCCATCCCTTCCCAAAAAACATTTAAATTTGGGATATTGATGTAGTAAAGTATAAAAAGATAACAGAGATCATTTATACTTTGTGCTCTCTCAACCTTCAACAAAAATAAATATAAATGTTTAAATAGATAGAGATCAATTTCACTCGATACATTTTAAAAGTCAACGCAATGCGGGCATTGCTCCAAAATTACTCTCTGTAGGGGAGCATTATAAATCATATTTGAAACTATATTTTTTATGAGCTCAATCTACGATAAAAACAAGTAAAGGTTCTCCACTAACGTTAAACAATATCATGGTATTCGATTCGGCAAGTTTTCGTTTGTTCGAAACTGTGTTAATCTATACAGAAAACAATGGACCGCATTTAAAAGACAAGATATGCTAAATGTAAGATATGTATCTATTCTGAGCTGAATAATACCGCGTGCATGAAAATAGATCCTGCATGCTTTGTGCTCGCGAAACTTTCAACAAAAGTCATTTTAAATGTTTTAATAGATAAATATCAATTTCACTCGATACATTTTAAAAGACAAAGCTATGTATGCATTGTTCCAAAACTACTCTCTGTACTGTAGCACATTAAATGATATTTGAAACTATATTTTTTATGAGTTCTGTTTTGCACTATATTTATTCACTTAAAAAATTCATGATGTACCTGAATAGCAAAAATTACTACCTTCTCAAAGCCAATTGTACAACTTCTGGGGTAATGACGTCTCTTGTAGACATAGAGGGTGTTTATAAGTGAGTGCCGTGGTGGTTTTGTCAGCTGCAAGCACTGCATCCTTAGCTTCTCCCGCTTTTTTTCTTATCCTCAAATGCACGCAACCTTTGTAGATTGCTTGTCTGAGCAATGCTTCCGTACTAAGAAATGTATGGAGCTGCGCTTTTAGCGTACGCAAATAAACATTGATATATTTTTTTGGAGTATGTCAGGTTTTGGAACGTACGTAAGATTATCAAGTCTATTGGTTCACTCTAGACTTATAAATGTTTCCTGAATGTATGACTAGTGCATAAAATAATAATAATAATTTTAAAAAACTTACTAACTCGAGACTTTAGTGTAATGGGGGCAATTCTTCACAAAATTTATATATAGATTGGGGGGGGGGGGAGGGGAGGTTGGCAACTGACATAAAAACTGTTCTCTTTGGCAAAGTAGGGGCGCCGCTAAAGAACATTGCCCCGGGACGCCTCGAACCCTCGCTCCGCCACAGCATATGCAGCCACCTGCTGGGGCTTCATTTGTAGGTCCTTCACTCTTAATGAAGATCGTATGTTTACTTGTATCGCAAGCCATAAACTTTGTCCACAAAGCAAAGCACGTGTCCTATGAATGGAGAACAATTATATGTCTGCTCTCCGTATTTTGTTTAAATGTAAAGCTTTCAATCTTCATTTCCTTAATTTGAAGACAGTAAGTCATTGTACAATTCTGAAAAGAATCCACCCCTTAAAAAAAAAATTAAATTTGAGATATCATATTGATGGAGTAAAGTATAAAAAGATAAAAGAGATCGTTTATACTTTGTGCTCTCTCAACCTTCAACAAAAATAAATATAAATGTTTAAATAGATAAAGATCAGTTTCACTCGATACATTTTATAAGACAAAGCGATGCGGGCGTTGTTCCAAAATTACTCTCTGTAGGGGAGCATTATAAATCATATTTGAAACTATATTTTTGTATGAGCTCAATCTACGATAAAAAAAAACAACAAGTAAAGGTTCTCCACTAATATTAAACAATACCAAAGTATTCGATTCTGCAAGTTTTCTTTTTTTTTTTTCTTTTTTTTTTTTTTTTTGAAACTGTGTTAATCTATACCGAAAACAATGGACCGCATTTAAAAGACAAGATATGTTAAATGTAGGATATGTATCTATTCTGAGCTGAATAATACCGCATACATGAAAATAGATCCTGCATGCTTTATGCTCGCGAAACTTTCAACAAAAGTCATTTTAAATATTTTAATAGATAAATATCAATTTCACGCGATACATTTTAAAAGACAAAGCTATGTATGCATTGTTCCAAAACTACTCTCTATATGTAGCACTTTAAACGATATTTGAAACTATATTTTTTATGAGTTCTGTTTTGCACTATATTTCTTCACTTAAAAAATTCATGCTGTACCTGAATAGCAAAAGGTACTGAGGAATGCTTCCGTACTAAGAAATGCCACCGTCCCATTATATAATTCGAGTTTCAGTAACTCTTTGAGAAATTCGTGGTTTGGCTGGAACAGAAAGGGAGATATCTTCCAATTCCTCTAGTATCAACACTCAAGCACCAGTGAATTCCCTCCAAAATAGCTCTTATAAGTTGTAAAAGTAAACATTTGTGGGATGTTGCTGAAGAGACTAACTGATGTCCATGGGTTACAAGGTTGTAAATCAGTACATTAGAGTAATACCAGTAGTTATGGAATACAATATGGGTCTTATGGGAATTTAACATTATGGTATGGACACTACCTGCTTATGGGACTTTAACATGGACTCATGTTTTTGGACGGTATGTGGCTTGTGGGACTGTAACATCAAAGGGTCGGTATAACACTCTGTGGGAATCTGAACATGACGGATGTAAAGATAATCATCTATGGTAATAAGATAGAAGTAGACAGACATGCATCTAAGGATAGACAAGTCACCCCCTTCACGTACCAACACTCCCTCTTAGCGACCAAAATAACACTTACAAACCAACTGATGAGGGATGGTTAGGAGTATGTAATGGTCAATAACACATATTTATATAATCTAACGCCCACCTTTATTGACCAATACACGTCCTTGCCATCCAACACACATTATTTACAATCCGACGCCAAACCATACAAACTGATATGTAAGAGATTAACACAGGCTCATGCCGACCATCAAACGTCTTAAAGACAAACACTCACACATTTAATCCAACACCCATTTTTCTTTTACAAACAAACACACGTGCTTACAATTCAACACCTACTTTAGCACACAAAATGTGCAAGGAGTAAGATATGTTAAGTATGATCACTTACACCTATTCTTACCGACCAACCCTTTCTTTAAGGGGTTATAGTATGTTTGTGTATGTGTAGGGACTACTACCCGTTTTAGGGGTGATAGAATGTTTGTGTATATGTTAGCACTCCTACCCTTGTGTGTGATAGTATTGCTGGTATTGGCTTCTACAAATCTGAGTCGTCGCCAAAACCAAAAACAACTGTACAACGTGAAAACGAAACGGCAAAACCTGGACTGAACGAAGCACGAGTGCCTACAGCACATCAAAGTCACACGAAAAAAGTGATACAATATTAAAACAACTTTTAAATCCCTCAAATGCTGTAGATTCTACTATATATAAATATTACGCAATTCTCTTCCTGAGATACTACGTACTTTTGTGCATTTTAATGTCTGGAATAAAGAATAGTAAATGTAATTTACCAGCATCGCTAAACACAGTCATTACGGTCGGTTATAACATATTCCTGCATAAATTGGTAGGCTATGACCGAGCCACTTTCCAAATTCTCTCTCTAAAAGATGTTTAAACTGTTACTGTCTATGTTTGTGTCTGGATTTACCAAGGACTATTCAAATGTCACAGATTGCTGCTGGATAAAATTCTGCCTTATATAAAATACATCTAGCCTCGTGCTTTTGAATTCCTTTTTATTTTTTTGGAAACATTTTGCACAATAAATACAATGTTTAATGTCTAATGTCTACCAGAAAGCTCGTTATGTACTGTAATTCATGTTATATTTTACCAATGAAAGTATTCAGTTCGTTGACAGTTTTGTTTTCATAGGATGTTGCGGTGATACCAACAGAGATAATTACAATCCAAATTTGTGTAGATGATGTATATTGCTTTCTGCAACGGATCAAATAAAATCACTTAAGTGCGTGTATATGTAGTATTATTATTTTGCGACGTATTTCATTTTGATTTATTTAACTAGAATTATTTAAGTATATATTTCACTACTTTTTATGTATATTTAAATATTTAACCTTTGACGTCATACTTTTGGGCAAAATGACCACCTCAATGTTCATTGATTTCTTTCAATCGAGATAGTTATGTCTCAACTGCACCAGTTACCACCCCAAGGGGAGGCTACATTTTCTAAAGCAGATATTTACGTTCCGTGGTCGTACTTAGCTATCCGCATAGTGCGTACACATAGTGACTGTTTCACGCTGCTTTCTGCATCAGCCGCACAAAGACTTTTTTTTTTTTTTGCATGCCTAGTTAGAAATGCATTTGGCTTCCTTGTGAGCTTGTTGTGTACACCAAGTGATTGCCTCAAGCGGTCCTTGTGCATCAGCCGCACATTGCAAATGTATCAGGGTTTGTATTTTAGTTTTCATTGCATACCCTGTTTTAAGACCTTTCCAAATCGCCGGAATTTATTTAGATTGCGGAATATATTTGATCTGCTTTTTATGTAGTGGCTAGTCTGGAGACAGTGAGGTGGTTCTCAATTTATATAGAGAAAAATATATCCTATGGCATGAGTTGAACCGAAGACTTCTCGTTTTGAACTATTATGCTTATATGTTAGCAAACAGTCATTGTATTTACATGTACATATTCCCCAACATTGCAATCATTTACAAAGAAATTATTCTTCCATAAACACTATTGTCTCCGAAAGAGAGGTGCTCCGAAGGAACATCATATACGAAATGTTAATACACAAAAAATATGAGCGATCCATAAATGCTGTCGTCTCCATAGTAGAAGTGTTCTGAAGTAACGTCATATTATCCCTAACCAAAATACACAAAGATATGAGTGGTTCTGCATATCAGTGTATAGGACAGAAGCAATGTATACTACGATTCAGGGGCCTGGAGTATTTTTTAAAAATATAAATATTTGTGGTTCTGCATATATTGGAAGATCTATATAATGTGTGCTTAAGAGTGGTTAGACATTGATATTGTCCACTTTGACATCTAAATGTGAATAAATTATAGTGGTTATGTAGTCAACTTTGAAGGAAATTAAAAGCAATATATTTTCGTAAAATTATGCAAAATTATTCCCAAAAAGTTCAAATAATTAACTTTTGGAAATATCAGGCAAAAGATTGAATCTTTGTTGTTGTTGTTTTGTTTTGTTTTTTTGTTTTGTTTTTTTAATCGTGACCCTATGTAATATGTATTCGCACCTTACAACACGTACGAGATTTGCGCATGTGC
Source organism: Margaritifera margaritifera (assembly GCA_029931535.1). Classification (NCBI taxonomy): domain Eukaryota; kingdom Metazoa; phylum Mollusca; class Bivalvia; order Unionida; family Margaritiferidae; genus Margaritifera; species Margaritifera margaritifera. The sequence continues at coordinate 786,866 of JAQPZY010001389.1, read as the reverse complement.
AGGCCGTTAACTTGGGACAAGTTTTTTAAGTGTCGGATCTAATAAAATTGTACACTGCACAATAGCTATAGAAATGCTTTGCATTTCATATATTTTGCGATTTTACAAAATAAATAAATAAACTTACGATAAGGTTCCACACTAAAAATTCTTGTCTCTGTGTGAATCTGATGAAGAATAAAAAGTAAACGAAATGAAAATAGTATCATGCAAAAGTAAATGTACAAATAATTTGAAAATTTTGTATTGGTTTAAAATAGTATCATGCAAAAGTAAATGTACAAGTAATTGTTAAAATTTTGTATTGGTTAAAAATGCATACTGACCTGTAAATCGTTTTTATATCCGTTTGGATTTTAATGCACCTAGTAGAGAAGTGATTACGCCAGGTCATTTCATCCGTACTTCAAAAGTATTTTCCATAAATATAGTCCCACACATACACATTTCATTACCTACCTAATTACCTATCTACATACCAATCTATCTACTTATCTATATACATACATACTTACGTTCTTACACTTTTATCTATTTTAGGTTACAATGTACTTCGATTTTGACATAACTGATAATACATTCAATTTTTCAGAAGTAATTATTTGATTGTTAATTAAGATTTCATCACATTATGTAAAGAACAGCATATTATATATAAATATTAATTCTACATTAAGCATTGCCATTGCAGTAACATTTGTTGAAGACTACACTTTGTATGGTATGTAGAAGCTAAAAAAGTAGAAAGTTAATATCATACTCCTTTCGAAACAATGAGTTTCCAGTCTCCGATAGCGAGGTCTCCAGCGAGTAAATAACTGTCTGTAATAACCCCTTGCGTCCCCTCCATATGTGGATTAAAGTACAAGATATTGTTACGCGAGTCCTGTAATAATAAAATGCATGATATTTGTTTATATTTTATAATGTATTTAGGTGTGAAATAGAGAAAACTATTGGTGAAGAATTTGTTCATATTTGTATATTTCCTATATTTTTATAATTCCGATATTTTCACATGTGCAAATAAAAAATTTCCCGTCATTTAATGCAACACTTGATTGCTTGTGCAAATAGAATATTTGCAGGAAGAAAAACATGCATTTTGTAAGCTTGAGCAGTAAATGGAAACTGCATTGCCTCTTAGGCTTGGAAAATTATTATTTGCCGAAGATGTCTGACTCGTCACCGAAGTTATGTTCCTTGCACTAGCTTAACAACAGTGTGAAAACTCCGGTGTGTATCATCGCGCAATCGGACTTGCTTTTATGGTCAGATAAGATAAAATAGTTCACAAATTGTCAACAATGTTATTTATTGCAACAGATTAGTTTATCCCAAATCAACAGTTCTCTCAAATCGCTGATATTTTTATGATCAGCCAGTATGTGCGATTCAAATTGAGGTCAACTTACGAATAGGACCGGGTTGGGTGTTGGGTACGGAAAAGTGAGTTTAATATGCGAAGTTTCGATTCAGAAGCAAGTCTGGTAATTAATAAAAAGAATATTTTCTTTTCCTATGTTACTACTGGATATATTTCATCCTGTGCTACAAAAAGATATATTTACTTTCGACTTCGCCACTCGTTAAAATATCACGTTTTTGTAGCACACAATGAAATATATCCTTTATTAACGAAGGAAAAGAAAATATCCTACATTTATTCATGCATGTAGACATTTCCGGGTAGGTTTCGCCCATTTGCAAAACTATGTAAAGTGATATTATTGGAGCAGTCTATTCCAGAATATAGCATCTACATTTTCTTTATGTGATTAAAGAAATATATCATTCGATGGAAATATACTAGTGGGACTCGCAATAAATAGAATGTTCCGACCGAATCAAACGAATTATATCAACCAATCGCATAGCGGCATAACATTGGCTGCTTTTCGACAAGTGATGCGCCCTCAATATTTTTAAAAGTCTGTTCTTCCCTGTGTCTAGTTCAAAATTAGGGTGAATCTAAAACATGATATTTATTTATTTACCTGCTACTGAGTAAATAATACTTATGAAGAGATATAGATGAGGTAATTATTGTCGTATTGCATAAAACATATACTATTGAGAAAACAAATTGAAGACTCGAAAGCAACAAGGCTGACTCAAAACTTTTGAATGTTTCCAAAACATATTCGGCTTATAAAATGATTTTTCCCAATTTTGATCTTCTTAATGAGGTTATTTTCCTTAAATGCTGCATAGTACCTGCATGTAAGGTAATTTTACATCAGGAAATAACGTTGCAGTTGTTGAAATCACTCCTTACTCATACAGTTGAAATAGTACTACAGGCTCTATATTATAGTGTAAATAGTACTACAGGCTCTATATTATAGTGTAAATAGTACTACAGGCTCTATATTATAGTGTAAATAGTACTACAGGCTCTATATTACAGTGTAAATAGTATTTCAGGCTCTATATTATAGTGTAAATAGTACTACAGGCTCTATATTACAGTGTAAATAGTATTTCAGGCTCTATATTATAGTGTAAATAGTACTACAGGCTCTATATTACAGTGTAAATAGTATTACACGCTCTATATTACAACTATCATAGAATACCTGGGTCCGCGGATTACGGCACCCATCACCTTGCCTGCATGCACCATACCCTCTCGACTAAGCACACATCCGTGAAAAAGGATGGAATCTTTTCGTGGATGACGGCATTCCTGCGTAGCAGATACGCTTGCATGACGACCCAGTAATGAACTCACTATAATTGTTTAGACGGATATATATATATATATATATATATATATATATATATATATATATATATATATATATATATATATATATATATATATATTCACATGATATCCTTTCTACACACGACACTATTTATTAGATAGGCAAACAACATTATGTACCCGTATTTCCACTGTAAGCGGCGCATCAATGACTTTAAAATACATGTCTGCAGCCATCAGTCTGTAGTTAACTGTAAGACAATAGCATCAATTCGTAAATAAAGAACTTAAGAAGACTAAAGAACTAGCGATATTGTATCATAATAATATATACATAATATGGTTCCAAATGACTCCAGTCTGATTGTGGATTAGATTATGTATAAGGCTTCCTCTTGTAAACACCTTATCCATTATTGCATTATTGTTACCTACAGATTAAGCCACTGTTTCTGGTAGGTGAAACTAGTATGTTTGCTCGGGTCTTCTTATGTATCCTTTTTAAATGCTTTAGTATTATAATCCATGAATGTATCTAAATTAATCTGGTAAAAATGTTTAGAATAAAAGTTAAAATGCCATTTACGATTTAATATTCAGATCTAAAACAAAAATAACTGCAAGGATTTTATTCATTATAAAATTCCGAGGACATAAAAGGATGAACGCTGAGTAAATCGCCTGCTTGAATGAGCGAAGGAATCGGGAATCCACACAACGGTTTTTTGTCTGATTAAATTCCAATAATGACGTAATGATAAAATTATGAATTCTCGAAAAAAAGAGCCTTCTATTGTGTATTAAAAAATGAATAACTGTTTTTTCTACTCAGTGTCACAAAGGAACAAGTTACTAAACTGAAATATATGATAATTTAAAACAAAAGTTCGTATTCCTTGAAACCGAAATTGAAGATATAATTCTATGTTGTGCATATATTTGTCCAGAATGATCTTCTGTATATGACGAAAGTGAAGAGAAAGATGATGTCAAGTTGTTCGAAATCATACTTAGCAAGATAAGATCACTTTCTCCAGATGCATTACTGTTTTTGCCATTCAATTCTAATGCAAGAATTAGAGATTTCCTAGACTTTATCCCTGATGATAACTTAGATTTTGTTTTTGTTGATGTATTGTATAAAAGTTATTCGTTTTCAGTGCCATTAAAAAAACTGAGAGATGTGACAATTTTGGTAAATCCTTTGCACAAATGTGTTGTAATTTTGGAATACGCGTTTTGAATGGCGGGTTGCGTGATGATTTTGATGGCAATTTTATATGTATAACGAAGTTGCGAGCATTGTACACTACATGGTTGCTTCCCCATGACTCTTCAGTTTATATCTTACTTCTATGCTGAGGAACGAAACGAAAGCGTACATTTTCCGTTAAAACACACTTTAAGTTTTTCTGGTGATAGTTCAGAGGCCAATAAACAACGATGATATACAGGGTATTTTTTTCTGAATAGATAAGATATATTTTAAAAGATGAGTTCAAGCAACTGTTTTTGACAAATTTTAATGAGAAGTTCATACTAGTGTATTCAGATATATGTGTATTAATTTTAATGAAACGTTCCTACTAATGTATTCATATATATGTGTATTAATTTTAATGAGACGTTCCTACTAGTGTATTCAGTTATATGTGTATTAATTAACCAAATTATAAATGAGTTTGGAAGTGCGTTATTGAATTTGTTTTATACATCTCTGAGTTTTTTAAAATTTCCACACAATCTCTTCTATAAAAAGATCATCTCAACCTTTTTGGTGGGATACTGAGTGTGAAAATAGTAAAAATGAGAAAGGTAAGTTATTGTGTAATTTTAGGGCAGTGAAGTCTCCCCAGTGAATCTTGATTTGTATAAGTGTGCAAGAATTAAATTTAAACATGTTTGTAAAGGAAAGAAGAAAAATATCAAGAGAAACAGAGAAGCTTTCTTGTTTGTGTGAGAGATAATCTACAAAAGTTTTGGAAAACTCTTAACTCCTGTGGTAATAGGGCTTATTTAAGCAAGCCTAACATATCTGGCTCAGAGTGGTATAATTATTTTAAGAACCTATTATATTCAGAAAGAGTTGATGATAGTAATAAGGGGGAACCTCTTTTGGATATACATCATGGAGATTGTGATATATCAAATTAACCTATATCTAAAGAGGAAGCTGTATACAGTATACTTAGACTCAAATCTGGAATGTCTTGCGGTCCAGATGGGATAGGAATTGACTTTTTCAAGTGTATTATGCCGCGTATCACACCACTGTTAGTAGCACTTTTGAACAAAAAGGTTTAATACTGGTATTTTTCCTAGTCATGGGAAGAAAGTATTACATGGCCATTAAATAAAAAAAATCTCTTGAGACGATCCTATAATTTTAGGGGTATATCTTTGATTTATATTATGTATAAGATCTTTACCTCCATTTTAAAGAAGCGTTTATACATATGGACTTAAAGTAATTGTATTATTGACGAAGTTCAAGCTGGGTTTCAGTGGTATTATTCGGCTAATGATAACATATTCACTCTACACTCAAACATACGGAAATATATATCAAAAAGAGGATGTGGGGTGGATTTTACTGTATGTGTGTAGATTTTTCTAAAGCGTTTGGCAAGATCGAATACGTTAAATTGTGGAAGTGTCTTACCTCAAAAGGTATGGATGGGACATTTTTAACCATTTTAAATTCACTGCACTCTAACTTGCGGTCATGTGTCAAGTCAAGCGAAGGTTTAACCGAATACTTTGATTGTACGCTAGGGACTAGACAAGGTTGTGTTTTGAGTCCACTGTTATTTTCCTTGTTTATTAACGATTTGATGCAGTTACTGAGAGAAAATGTTGGTAGAGGTATTTTTATATTATTAAATATCCCTGATATTTAGCACTTTCATTGGCTGATGGTGTAGCTAATTGCGCAGATACAGCATCATGCTTTTGTGATACCACTGGAATGGTGTTTAACTTGGATAAGACAAAAATAATTGTGTTTCGCAAATGAGGACGTTTAAGGGTTTATAAAAAGTGTGCTCTTTCACAGGGCGTAAATGGGTACAGTTTTATTTTACAAAATATTAGGGTCTTGTGTTTACACCCAAATATTCCTGGACATTATTAACCTATAGTATGCAATCTGTTATGGTTATTTTTTATTACCAAAGGCAATTTGGGTACTTTAGTTGTTATGGCTATTTTTTATTACCAAAGGCAATTTGGGTACTTTAGTTGTTATGGCTATTTTTTATTACCAAAGGCAATTTGGGTACTTTAGTTGTTATGGCTATTTTTTATTACCAAAGGCAATTTGGGTACTTTAGTTGTTATGGCTATTTTTTATTACCAAAGGCAATTTGGGTACTTTAGTTGTTATGGCTACTTTTTATTACCAAAGGCAATTTGGGTACTTTAGTTATTATGGCTACTTTATATTACCAAAGGCAATTTGGGTACTTTAGTTGTTATGGCTACTTTTTATTACCAAAGGCAATTTGGGTACTTTAGTTATTATGGCTACTTTATATTACCAAAGGCAATTTGGGTCCTTTAGTTGTTATGGCTACTTTTTATTACCAAAGTCAATTTGGGTACTTTAGTTATTATGGCTACTTTATATTGCCAAAGGCAATTTGGGCACTTTAGTTATTATGGCTACTTTTTATTACCAAAGGCAATTGGGCACTTTAGTAGTTATTATTACTTCTTATTACCAAAGGCAATTTGGGTACTTTAGTTGTTATGGTTATTTTTTATTACCAAAGGCAATTTGGGTACTTTAGTTGTGAAAATGCCTTTAAAATATTTGATACTATGGTTAAACATGTATTATGTTATGGTTCTGAAATTTGGGACCACGTGTATTCACAATGTATCGAAAGTGATCAAAGTCGCTTTGTAAACAATATCTGTGTATCTCACGTAATGTGAATAATTATGTTGCCCTTGAAGAATGTGGCAGACTACCATTGCGTGTACCATATTACTCTAGGTGTGTTAAATATTGATATAAATTGTTACATATCGATAGGAGCAGATATTCAATAAGATGTTGGAAATTTTAGTGTATTTGTAACAGCATTTTCTCACACAGAGAAGGATTGCATGAGTCAAAACTGGCGTGATAAAGTCGTCAAAATGTAGGCATTATCTAAATATATAAAACACTACTAAATGTAGACATTATCTAAAATATAAAACACTGCTAAATGTAGACATTATCTAAAATATAAAACACTACTAAATGTAGGCATTATCTAAAATATAAAACACTACAAAATGTAAACATTATCTAAAATATAAAACACTACTAAATGTAGACATTATCTAAAATATAAAACACTACTAAATGTAGGCATTATCTAAATTATAAAACACTACTAAATGTAGACATTATCTAAAATATAAAACACTACTAAATGTAGACATTATCTAAATTATTAAACACTACAAAATGTAGGCATTATCTAAAATATAAAACACTACAAAATGTAGGCATTATCTAAAATACAAAACACTACTAAATGTAGGCATTATCTAAATTATTAAACACTACAAAATGTAGACATTATCTAAATTATAAAACACTACTAAATGTAGACATTATCTAAAATATAAAACACTACTAAATGTAGGCATTATCTAAAATATAAAACACTACTAAATGTAAACATTATCTAAATATATAAAACACTACTAAATGTAGACATTATCTAAAATATAAAACACTACTAAATGTAGGCATTATCTAAAATATAAAACACTACTAAATGTAAACATTATCTAAAATATAAAACACTACTAAATGTAGGCATTATCTAAAATATAAAACACTACTAAATGTAGACATTATCTAAAATATAAAACACTACTAAATGTAGGCATTATCTAAAATATAAAACACTACTAAATGTAGGCATTATCTAAAATATAAAACACTACTAAATGTAGGCATTATCTAAAATATAAAACACTACTAAATGTAGGCATTATCTAAAATATAAAACACTACTAAATGTAGACATTATCTAAAATATAAAACACTACTAAATGTAGGCATTATCTAAATATATAAAACACTACTAAATGTAGGCATTATCTAAAATATAAAACACTACTAATTGGAGGCATTATCTAAAATATAAAACACTACTAAATGTAGGCATTATCTAAAATATAAAACACTACTAAATGTAGACATTATCTAAAATATAAAACACTACTAAATGTAGACATTATCTAAATATATAAAACACTACTAAATGTAGACATTATCTAAAAAATAAAACACTACTAAATGTAGACATTATCTAAAATATAAAACACTACTAAATGTAGACATTATCTAAAAAATAAAACACTACTAAATGTAGACATTATCTAAATATATAAAACACAACTAAATGTAGACATTATCTAAATTATAAAACACTACTAAATGTAAACATTATCTAAAATATAAAACACTACTAAATGTAGACATTATCTAAATTATTAAACACTACTAAATGTAGACATTATCTAAAATATAAAACACTACAAAATGTAGACATTATCTAAATATATAAAACACTACTAAATGTAGACATTATATAAATTATAAAACACTACTAAATGTAGACATTATCTAAATATATAAAACACTACTAAATGTAGACATTATCTAAAAAATAAAACACTACTAAATGTAGACATTATCTAAAATATAAAACACTACTAAATGTAGACATTATCTAAATATATAAAACACTACTAAATGTAGACATTATCTAAAAAATAAAACACTACTAAATGTAGACATTATCTAAAATATAAAACACTACTAAATGTAGGCATTATCTAAAATATAAAACACTACTAAATGTAGACATTATCTAAATATATAAAACACTACTAAATGTAGACATTATCTAAAAAATAAAACACTACTAAATGTAGACATTATCTAAAAAATAAAACACTACTAAATGTAGACATTATCTAAATTATAAAACACTACTAAATGTAGACATTATCTAAAAAATAAAACACTACTAAATGTAGACATTATCTAAATATATAAAACACTACTAAATGTAGACATTATCTAAAAAATAAAACACTACTAAATGTAGACATTATCTAAATATATAAAACACTACTAAATGTAGACATTATCTAAAAAATAAAACACTACTAAATGTAGACATTATCTAAATTATAAAACACTACTAAATGTAGACATTATCTAAAATATAAAACACTACTAAATGTAGACATTATCTAAAAAATAAAACACTACTAAATGTAGACATTATCTAAAATATAAAACACTACTAAATGTAGACATTATCTAAATATATAAAACACTACTAAATGTAGACATTATCTAAAAAATAAAACACTACTAAATGTAGACATTATCTAAAATATAAAACACTACTAAATGTAGGCATTATCTAAAATATAAAACACTACTAAATGTAGGCATTATCTAAAATATATAAAACACTACTAAATGTAGATATTATCTAAATTATTAAACACTACTAAATGTAGGCATTATCTAAAATATAAAACACTACTAAATGTAGACATTATCTAAATATATAAAACACTACTAAATGTAGATAAGTATATTTCCATAGGATTAATTATTTATGCCTATGAAGCTCTTTGGAGAATCAGATGTTCTTGTTATAAACTATTTATAGAGACTCGTGGACATGATGGTGTTACTACTTCATATCATTTGTGTAATTTATTTTATCGCAGTAATGTGTCGTTTGTAGAAGATAAATATGATGCATTTTTCATTTATAAACAATATCAAGATCTAAGAGAAAAGTATTTTGACAAACCTTGCTGTACTAATCCATATATAGAAAAATTGTATGGCTTTATGTCAACACATATATCTTTTGTTATTCACACAGAGCTGCATTATTTAGAAACCAATTGCTTCGTCGACAATAAAATACATAAAATATTTAGTATAAACAAGTATGCATATGTGGACTTCAGGTGATAGATTTTGTCTCTGTATATATTATTGTAGTATGCGTCTGTGGCCTAGATTTTGTCTCTGCATATATTATTGTAGTATGGGCCTGTGGCATAGATTTTGTCTCTGTATATATTATTGTAGTATGGGTCTGTGGCCTAGATTTTTTTCTGTATATATTATTGTAGTATGGGTCTGTTGCCTAGATTTTGTATCTGTATATATTATTGTAGCATGGGTCTGTGGCATGGATTTTGTTTCTGTATATATTATTGTAGTATGGGTCTGTGGCATGGATTTTGTTTCTGTGTATATTATTGTAGTATGGGTCTGTGGCCTAGATTTTGTCTCTGTATATATTATTGTAGTATGGGTCTGTGGCATAGATTTTGTTTCTGTATATATTATTGTAGTATGGGCCTGTGGCCTAGATTTTGTTTCTGTATATATTATTGTAGTATGGGTCTGTGGCATAGATTTTGTCTCTGTATATATTATTGTAGTATGGGTCTGTGGCATAGATCTTGTCTCATTATATATTATTGTAGTATGGGTCTGTGGCATAGATTTTGTCTCTGTATATATTATTGTAGTATGGGTCTGTGGCCTAGATTTTGTCTCTGTATATATTATTGTAGTATGGGTCTGTGGCCTAGATTTTGTCTCTGTATATATTATTGTAGTATGGGTCTGTGGCCTAGAATTTGTCTCTGTATATATTATTGTAGTATGGGCCTGTGGCATAGATTTTGTCTCTGTATATATTATTGTAGTATGGGCCTGTGGCATAGCTTTTGTCTCTGTATATATTATTGCAGTATGGGTCTGTGGCATAGATTTTGTTTCTGTATATATTACTGTAATATGGGCCTGTGGCATAGATTTTGTCTCTGTATATATTATTGTAGTATGGGTCTGTGGCATAGATTTTGTCTCTGTATATATTACTGTAGTATGGGCCTGTGGCCTAGATTTTGTTTCTGTATATATTATTGTAGTATGGGTCTGTGGATTAGATTTTGTCTCTGTATATGTTATTGTAGTATGGGTCTGTGGCATAGATCTTGTCTCTGTATATATTATTGTAGTATGGGTCTGTGGCATAGATTTTGTCTCTGTATATATTATTGTAGTATGGGTCTGTGGCATAGATTTTGTCTCTGTATATATTATTGTAGTATGGGTCTGTGGCCTAGATTTTGTCTCTGTATATATTATTGTAGTATGGGTCTGTGGCCTAGATTTTGTATCTGTATATATTATTGTAGTATGGGCCTGTGGCATAGATTTTGTCTCTGTATATATTATTGTAGTATGGGCCTGTGGCATAGATTTTGTCTCTGTATATATTATTGCAGTATGGGTCTGTGGCATAGATTTTGTTTCTGTATATATTACTGTAATATGGGCCTGTGGCATAGATTTTGTCTCTGTATATATTATTGTAGTATGGGCCTGTGGCATAGATTTTGTCTCTGTATATATTACTGTAGTATGGGCCTGTGGCATAGATTTTGTCTCTGCATATATTATTGTAGTATGGGCCTGTGGCATAGATTTTGTCTCTGTATATATTAGTGTAGTATGAGCCTCTATATATTATTGTAGTATGGGGCTGTGGCCTAGATTACTAATAAAAGAATCTTGAATCTTGAAACCAAAATTAAAGATTCTGACAAAATCGGGATTTTAAATGCAAGAGTGTTTCTTTCCTTTGTTTTATTTTAACGATGATATCACACTATTGTTTTGTTATTATTATTATTATTATTATTATTATTATTATTATTATTATTATTATTATTATTATTTTAACATATTCTTAATTTGCCTAAGCTGAAAAGACGTTTGGTAAAGTCATGTCTCTTTGCCCACATCAGAATATCATCACGTACTTTTATAACAGGACTCTATAGGTAATTTCGGATTATTTGTTGAGTTTACAGCTTTCATATAATTAAAAATGACAAGCTGATGGTATACTTAATCACCGTTAAATAAATATACATGATCCACCCGCCATACTGTAACGTAGAAAGGACAAAAAAATTATCTTTAATCAACTCCTCCCTCCACCACCCTCCAAAAAAAATAAAAAAATAAAACTATAACGATGGAATGTGTATTTCCAGCCGACGGATGATTTGATTTTTTTTCTAGTATGGAGAATTAACTACAAACAGTAAAACGCCATCTGTTAAAGTACATCTGACTGGGTATATAACACGATTTCGATCTAACAGCTGAAGAAAATAACTTTTCGGTGACAACTTTTTCGGTTTAATTCATTGCAAAATCTTAGACAGATATTATTCAAATTGTAGATTTATATACATTTTGTTTTCTCACGAGGATCGGATACGTAATAGGTAGTTCCATCAATGCAATCTGTCTATGTCTTTGGGATTTTTTAACATATTTTTTTTTTAGGGGGTGGGGGTGGGGTGGGGTGGACAAATTTCAAATTGTATGCTCGCGTTCTAAATATGTATTTTAAAACTAAGATGGGTTTGTTTTCATGATATCATCCCAAGTTTATACGTAACATGACCATTTTGAAGCGTCCCACTCCAAAGAGTTCATACAAAATTGACTCTTCTATAACTCCAGGCAACGGCTTGCTTCGCCCGCGGACATAATTATGACCCACGATAACATTCGTGCGTTTTCCGCGGCCCCTCATTGCTGAATATGTGATGGTCCCTTTGACACCGAGGGTGGCGGCCAAAGCCCTCCCGCTGAAAGATCCAAAATTCACGAACACTGCCATATCACTGGCGCGTACGGACCAGTTGCGCACAGCACATTCATCAGGCTGCGAATTTACCCCGGTAAAACAAGAATTCCGGTTGTGCTTGTGAGGTTGAATCGTTCCATAATGGTCTGGTCGCGATGCACGCATGGTGCTTTGCCAACAATACAGCAACGGATCCATGAAATTCTTTGCAGAGATTCACCTAAAACAGCCGCCGCCATGTTAGCAGGTCACGTGCATAAATGCGTTTGAACGCGTCTGCCACACTTGTTGAATCTTTGGACGTCAGCGTCTCCGCTTTCTTGTATCTGCTGGCGACATCCACGACGGTTAATGCGTATTTGTATGTACGCGCACGTTCCCGATCATGTGGGAGAAACAAAAGATCAGCCTGGTGAACTTCGTTAGGTGTCCTCACATCAAACGATCCATGGAAATTTTTCCTTGGCGCGGGTAAATAAATCTGCTAGAACGCTTGTTTGACCAGTCACGCTCGAGCGACCCCGTGGGCGACTTTTGCCTGCGCTCACTAATTTTCCCACAGCGGATACACCCTTTCAGTAACAGATCAGACTATAGTATATCGCGGACATGGTGCGCTCGTCAGTTGCGTGTTTAGTGATCATGTTAGTTATGTCGAGACTTTGCCTCCAATGAGTTGACTTTGTCAACGAGAGGCTTTTCCTCTCAATGCAATCTTGGCCTCCATGTCCTTTGATGATCCATCTGGCGATTTTTTCTCTGACATCTGGTCCTGCAATTGCGTTCAAGTCATGGCTGAGATCCACGTCGGCGCGTTGACGTGCACGGATATGATTTGGCACTTTGTACGCGAGATCATGCTAGTAACATGCGGCATCGACTCGGTTTACAGGTTCTTCGCCGGACTTTGGTCGGTCATTGCGCAGTCGTAGATCCAGCCGTGTTCCAGGCCCGCAATAATATATTTAGGTCCCAGAGGGTCTGGAGGCACATCTGTTATTTCTCATTCTCACCACAGTCGTGTATGAAGACGCTGTTCAGCAGTTATCATGACAAACAAATATCCAACAAGGTGTCAGCGTACCAATACACGTGTTTGTGGCGTTTCAAACTATGGATCAGACGGACGGTGCACTGCGCACTAGAACAATGATATTTGACCGGTTAGGAGTGTCTGAAGTTTCTTAGCGATCGAACGGTCATCACGAACGATCGGAAGAAACTTTCCTTGACTTCACAAACAATCATGTTGCACATGCATATCACACGCTATGGTCGTAAATGGACCTGGCTCAAAACGTCGACACGGGTTTGCAGATTTCCCAGAAAGACTTTGCTACGTTGTACCCGATTTATTACTTTTCTCTCGAGCATTCGGACCTGGTCAAGCAGTCGGTCTACGACATGCGCTTTCATGCGCATGTAACTAAGCACCCCCTTCCCCGTTACAGATGCATTGCTGTGATTCTCTCTGATAAGATGCTGTTGCTGGAGGGTTCGAGTGGCCGAATGAGGGTTATCGACGCGCCAATGGAAAACCCGTGCTGGGTTCACGAACTTGTAATTGTTTTTATAAACTCTTAATTGAACAGCACAATTAAAACTAATGTCATACCACGAAGTTAAGGTTGGTCTTAGCCTAACCAGGTTGCGAAAATAAAGAGCGCGATAAGAAATGAATGTTGGGTCGCACTGAAACTTTCTCCTACAAACCTAACCGAAGATGTCCCCGTGTGGTTGACAAAAACACAACTTATCAAGACGGCCAAACAAAAGAACACCTCGGTAACGTTCAAGTTGTCCAAGTCGGATGTGGAACAAATGCAAAAGAGCGGCGGAATATTTCCATTTCTTGTGGAAAATCCAGCGCTGTCGGCATCTGCGGCTTCCGCTGTTGCAAAAGCGACTGCGTTTCGGAACCGCATCCGGGATGGCTCTGAATAAGATGCTTGACTATGGAGTTTCCATTGGTAGACGCAAACGCGTCGCGCGTGCAGGGACTACAAAAAAGGAAAAGGTCTTTGACTGTCTCCTTTACCTCAAACTTGGGGTCAAGGTCTTTGGCTGTGGCCTGGCCGTTGACAAATTTCGATTTACTCACGATGACAAAATTAATCAAGCGCTTATGAGGCGTCTTCATGCGGGATAAACTTGCGTCAATTACCCCCCCCCCCCCCTCCCCACGTGGGAAACCGGGATCGTTCGTCAACTTGGATTCGTCAACGGGACCTGGAACTAATTAGGCTGCATAAGCTGTGACACCCAAACATCTTTTGTATTTTGACTCGTACGATCTTGTACCGCCACGTGAAGTCGCTGATTATCTACAGAGACACGGAACGTCAAAAAGCGAAGTTTCTGGATGAAAAAGTCGTCTACCTCTGTTTTATCCAACACTATCGTTGCAAACTTAAATGGACGGCCCGATATGTGAACATCTCACCGTTGAAGCTTTGCGTGCACTCAAGCTTTAACCGACACCACGCGCGCTTGTTGATTTCACGTTGTCAAAAATAAAGTCACTTAGAAACTACGTTTAATGTATACAAAATGTCAGTTGACATTTACGGACGCGCAAGCGCAGAGACCCGACTTGACGGTACCAATATTGATCTGGCCAGGTTTTTCACCAAATCGGATTTCATCGAGTTGAGCAACGGGGTTGTTGTTGGTGTTGATCCAAACGAACTTGTGATTTTTCAAGACCGAACTGAAAACTGCAAAGGTGTAAGTGTAACGAGGATATCAACGACGTTGTTTTGAAGCCGCGAGGTGCCATCGCGAAACACCTGGCTGAGATCACTGAGAACAGGGAAATCAGAGACTCTTTAGTGTCGGTGGAATTTATCAAAAAATTGCGTCGATATTGCTAATGTTGAGTTGAAACAATACGTAGATGTAAAGGCCGCCCAGGTGCTATCGGCAATACCCTCACCAATACGCGTAGTAACTTAATGGAGCCAAATTCAAAGAAGAAGAGGAAATAAATTGACTTAAGTTTATTATATTACCGACTTGTTTTCCATTCTCTTAACAATTGATAGACGTAAACGTCACATCTTAAAAGTGCGCGAGTAGTGATCATACTTCCTTATCATAACCAGAAGTAAAGATAAGTGAGGTAGAATGTCAATGTTTATAAATAATCAGCGGCATCATGGTTTTTTGTCACCAATATCACGTATCGACTAAACCAGCAATGTTGTTGTAGAATTTTTCACATATGCAGTATGAACATCATTAGTCGCCGGAGATGAAATTCAGTTACTTAACCGTCTTTGGCGTTCGTATTTAAGATTTAGCACTTACATTCGCGTGATGGGTTCTGAACAGCCACGCGTTGATGATGTTGCGGTATTTACAGACAGGGTGTTGGACCAGCTGACAGCGGATGCTAAGATTGATCCACTTGTTGATGAATATCTGCGCCAGGGTGGCATTACCAGACTCTCAGATACACTAAAATATAATCTACGCGAGGGCCAGATAGAATTCGACTGTTGGGACCACCTTGAAGTAACACTAGCAACTCGATGCCAGCTTGGAATCATCCACCACGATAACATTCTTCATTAATTATATCAACCCACCAACATTGACTCGGCCAGGAAAGGAAAAACCTCGCCTAATATTCATCAAAGACGCCCTTGTCCGCGTAACAATTCTTGGGCGGAAACGATCATTAACTGTACCCAACACGGGTGTAATCAATGTAGTTTTAGGTAAACGTGGTGACAAGCCCCCGGAATGCACAATCACCGGAAACGTAAATATTACCTAGGAGGATATTTTCTATGATATGATGGCATGGCAGTTGTACCAGTGAAGACAGATGATTGTTTGGAAGTGCGTGTGCATGTTGCACCCAGCCGCGATGTGTCTGGACAAGATCGTCCTGTCGAGCAATTAATCTCCGCGGTGACATTGTTAATAGAAGTGATGGACCCTCAAAGCTAAATACGCAAAAATAATCAAAGGGAAACAACAGCTTTGAGATGAAACCACTAAGAGACCCGTTATACTCACAAAATGCAAGCGTATGTGAAACGTTGTAGAACGTTGTAGATGCTGTTTCTGCAATCGCCGCCGCGAACATTGTTGGCTTGCGTGTTGCTGGAATTATGACGACAGCAACTGTCGTAGGCATGCCAGTGGGAATTGCTGTCGGAGCTATATCTAAAGCAACCGGTGTCGCAAGCGGCGCGGGTAAAATCATTTCGTTACGGCTGCATCAACAAGTACGTGTCTATTCGGAAATTCTTGCAACAGCACAAAGTAGTCTCAGTACAATCAGTAAGTATACTCGGTGGTCATCTAAGTTAAAACAATTACCACAGCGGACTTTGAGGCCATGTTGGGGGACACGGAAAACTTCCGACGACTCAGGGAACAAATACAAAACCGTGGGACAGAACCAAAACAGGCAATTGATCTGCATGCGGTAAAAATCGAGTAAACGGTCGCGGATGCTCGCGATGACCTTTCGTTGGAGAAGCGAAGCTTCCAACCAGAGGCACCGCTGGGGTTTTATTTCGCGCGAAGCGCTCAAATGCACGCGCGAGCAACTTACCGGGACCCGCGCGGGGATTCACTCGCATGTGCAGCGGGAGTAAAGTCGTAGGAGACTTGACCCATATCGGTAAGCTTGGTCTAAAACTGCAATTATCACACTTCTCTTGTAAATCATTCATTACTTCTCTGGTAAGATAATGGACTATTCCAACTTTAATGTTCATGTAATAGAAAAAAATGTACGGATAAAGAAAAAATGCCGACGCTCTAAATATTTCATTAATCGTATAAATATGTGACTTTAGAATATGTAAACTGCTGTTTCCAATATTAACTTTGTTTTCTAAAGATATTTAAAAATAAAATTGTAATTTTCAATTTCTATTTTATTTTCGGGAATTAAATTGTTGTATTCAGCTTCGTTTTGACCACTCCTTGTGTTAAAACTATTATGTATTAGATTGAATAAAATATGTGTACGAACATCAATGTATATTTTAAGTTTATCTGCGTATCACTGGTAGTGCTCTCTCTCTCTCTCTCTCTCTCTCTCTCTCTCTCTCTGTTTGGAGCACTCATCTGTTGATTACTGTGCTAGCATGTCATCTAATAAAGCAGCACAATAATCACAAAACAGTGCAAATATCACAAAACTGTACAATTATCACAACACAGTACAATTGTCACAATACAGTACAGTTATCACAATACAGTAGAATCATCACAAAACAGATCAATATTCACCATACAGTGCAATTATCACAAAACAACACACTATTCAGTACAGGAAAATAATTGTACAGAAACTCTCTGAAGAGAAATATAGGCAACTATATGGTAATATATGAGTGTGTGTGTGTGTGTGTGTGTGTTAAATAGATAGATAAAGACACCTGTTTGTCCAGTCATGTAGATTGCTCTATCCGTCTGTATTAAGATGGAGATCCCTCTTTGTAAATACTGTATCTGAGACGCCAATGTGTGGTTGTAAGAACCAACTATTCTAAACTCCATACTGTACGAGCCTGGTCCTAATGTGTTCGGAACCTTGGGTACATATAAATGAAGTATATATAAACAAAGCATCAATCCTTCATTTCAAATGCCTAGGGCAGAGAATAGTGGAATTTACAATTTTTACAAATTATCACACACAGCTGTAGCAATAGTGGAAATGATTTTAAAAATGACAAATCTAAACGAATTAATTTTGTTATCGAGCCCGCCTTGGCAAAGCTCAACATAGAGATCTCTTTGGCGTCCGTGTGCGTGTCCGTCCGTCAGTCCACACCAGAGATTAAGATAAATGTTCAAGTTTTTCAGATTAAGCTGTGTTGAACATTTTTACTTTCTACTTAGATATAAAAAGGCGGGTTCGACTAAATGTTTGTGTGTGTGTGTGTGTGTGTGTGTGTGTGTGTGTGTGTGTGTGCAAATATACTTACACTCTAACAAAAAACTCTTTTAACACGTACTTAATTATTTATAGTTATTTATAGTGTTACTAATACAGTTAAATTGCATGGACATATTACTGTTCTGTATTTTTTCTGATTAGAAATTCCTAAAGTCAAGAAGACATTTTTAGAGATGCTTAATACAAAAATAGGCAAAATGCGAAATGCTAGCACTAAAAGCAGTGATTCGAGACAATGTTGCTGACTTACGTTAACGGAAATTGACGCCCAGGTAAATCCTGAAAAAGGGATTGCATTTATATTGGTTAGTAGAACCTTTACAATAGGAATATTTAAAATTGATCCGCATGACTTTTATCTGTCGTGAATTTCATTAATTATAGCATTTTACAACCACAAGGATGAAAGAAAAACAACAGCAATAATAATAATAATAATATTAATAATAATAATAATAATAATAATAATAATAATAATAATAAATTGATTAGCAGAAAAGATTTTTTCAAACAAGCCATATTACATGGCATACATGCCAAAAATAGTACTAACATAACTCGTTGGATGACCAGAGTAAGATGAACACACAATACAGGACCTGTAGCAGTACCAAACTTTAGATATGTGTAGTGTATGTAATCTTGTTGGAGTTCCTCTCTCATACCGTCTTTAATGTTGGAGTTCCTCTCTCATACCGTCTTTAATGTTGGAGTTCCTCTCTCATACCGTCTTTAATGTTGGAGTTCCTCTCTCATACCGTCTTTAATGTTGGAGTTCCTCTCTCATACCGTCTTTAATCGCGTATAGGTCAGATCCAACTGCAAACTACATTAAGCAAGATCTGCCGTTTGTTAGGAGTAATCAGTAGAATGAACAACATAGACCCTGATCTTCAGCACACCGAATCTTAAAATATGAATGTTGGATTTACATTGTTGAAAAATATTTAAAGCGCTTTTTAAGTACTACCAGGTTTTGGTACTATATTTTGTAAAATTCTGGATTTTTTTATAAAGAGTCTTTTACTCGTCAATTTCAAAATACCCTGGTAGCTTCATTCAACAGCTGATGACGTGACTCTCCGGGCAAAGTACAATGAATTAAAACATGCGTTTGAAATTCTACCGTTACAATGCAAACATCTTGTGCCACACAAAAAATGAATGCCTGTAACGACCAATGCAAACATCTAGTGCCACACAAGTGAATGCCTGTAACAATCAATTACTAGACTACTCTTACCCTTTTCAAGGGTCTTGGTTCTGGACAAAAGGGCCGTAGATCCATTCCTGATGGTCAAAGTAGCATTAACTTTCAATTCACTAGAAGCATTTGCCACAAAAAGGTTCACCGTGTAGTTTGAATCAGGTCGAATTAGCTCCGTAGCCAAGAGAGTAATAAACCTGAATACAAAGAATATTAGTTCCACAAATATTACACCACCATATCAGATCAGCCCGATTTAAACAAATATGAAAGACGATGCTAAGTTTACCCACACATGAGTATTTACAAGTAAAATATTTCCTTTTATTGTACCTGTAATTATGGATGGTGTGAATGTATAATTGAAAGATTCATGTAGTTAATTAGTGACATAATTACACAGAAAGCATCTTTTATTAGTATACATGTAATATATTGCACTGAGAATGCTGGATCATAAACCTTGTACTTATATTTATAGGAAAATAATACCCTTTGAGACATTAGAGTACAAGCCCGTTGTATCATCTTTAAGTTTAAACAAGCAAAGGAAAACACACACACACACACACACACACACACACACATATATATATATATATATATATATATATATATATATATATATATATATATATATATATATATATATCACCCTATCTTTATTTCAAAAAGTACGATTCACATTGGACATAAAGTTTTAAAATTTATGGAGATTACGTTAAAAAAAATAAAATCCGACATTGTCTTGAAACATAACCAATTGAAAGCCAGAAATGAGGTCATAGTATTGATTGACTATGATTCATTTATCACTTGATATAAAGGCAGCAGGCGATGTCGTACACCACATTTCACATGTTTCTCATTTACCCATTATCCCTTCCTTCCCTCTCCACTATGTCATACTGCCCAGCCCTCTATCCACATAATTCTAAGATCGTTTTAAACTAATACGTATAACCCATTCCAGTCTTAAGGTTTGCAGTCTCAATCGTGAATGTTTTTTTTTTTTTTTTTTTTTTTGTTTTTTTGGTGGGGGAGGTGCTATATTTTATGCACACACGTAATGGTGGACGCATGTTACGGACGGACAGTATAAGGTAACTTTCATAAAATCGTTAAGGTATTGGATATTAACAGTGCTGTTTACGGTATTTGAAATGTTTTTAGTTTTTCTCTAACTCACCCCTCTGTGGATACGCCTCCAATACATGAGATTATCGTAAAAATTCCAAAGACGTACATTCCTCTAGTCAGGTGAACGGCGTGCAGAACATGGAAATACAGATGCAAATATTGGCAAGCGTTTTGTAAATATTGTCCATAAGACATGCATTAATTACATATTGACAGTGTACAATTTTAAATCAGTGTTATTATACTTATCAAAATAAATCTGTGTTATAATTTACTTAAATAATGATCTGAAAATGAAGATAATATAGCACAGGGGCTTAATCTATAACATGTGAAAAATAAATGATATAAAATAAAGCTATCAGACTTACTTTGAGTTAGACGGTCTCATTATACCAGATTCATCTTTCAATTACAAACGTATCAAACCGTTATGATATGCTAGCTGCTAAAACAGAATAAAAGTATGTTTTTATAAAGCTCAACATGTTCAGCTTTGAATTTGAAATAATCTTAAAATAAAAGCGGACATTCACAAGCCATCTTATTTAAATAAGCTGATTATTTTCCTCCTAATAATAGAAACTGAAAGCAGATGTTGCGGCTTTGCAATGCTAATCCGTAATTGAATATGTAACGACTATAAAAGAAGAAATCAAAAGTAGACTATAATGTGCATTATATTACTCAGTCTTATTCTAATAACAACTTTCAATATAATAAGAAATATACAGACAATTTATAGCCATTTAAATGAGCTGTGTCAAACCGACTGTTTTTGCGATCTTTCAAGATAATTAATTGTCGATGTTGCCTCATCTGGTCAACTGACACAAAACGTGTAACCTATACAATTCAACACGATCACTGCGTAAAAATGTTATTTAAGGTAGACTATATAAATTTTAATTTGTAACTGATAATTGTCAAAAAAGTATATATTATAAATGAAATTACAATGTACCGTGTATCATATGTATCATTCTTATTGTTCCCGCCTTTTCGAACATGCATATGTCATCATTAGCAAGTGTGTTGTGTGCCACATTTGGGGTTTATCTTCAAGGTCAATGTCATGATATTATGTCCAGCATTTTGATATTACACTTGCCTTTCTACTCTATAATTTTAGAGCTATTTGAAACGAAGGGATGAATTTGGCATGACAATATATCACCACGAAAAGGTGTGCTGCATACCACATTGGGGTCATATCTTGAAGGTCACGGTCACAGGTCAATAATTTAGTTTTCGGTCACATTTGTCTTTCTGGTTTCTAACTTAATAGCTATTTAAGATACCTGGATGAAGCTTGGCGTACTTATATATTGTCACCAAAAGATGTGTTGTATTGCACGTTTGAGATTTTATCATCAAGGTCAAGGTCACAGCTCAATATTTGAAAGTTTCTTTTGTTTCTGTTCATCTCATAAAAGATGTTTGGGGATTAGGGGTGAAGCATAGTACACGTATGCTTCTCAGTTTAATGGCATCTTATGTGTCACAGTCAGTTTTATCTCCAAGGTCAAGGTTACTGATATTTTGAACCCCTTTTCTGCACTTTTCCTCTAATGATCTTTCTGATGGGGCAATGAAACTTGGTTACTTTCGATGTTTGCCCAGTTTGTTCACAGCTTTGTCTAAAAGGTCATATTCAGATTTCATAACTGGAAACTTTTGTGACCTCGCCATAGTAGGCTGGGGACAACAATTCACAGAACTTGCTTATTTTATTAATATGTAATGCATAAATAAGTAATATAATATACCTATCTACATAAACTTGACCTTGTGAAACATATTGTTTTAGTTTACGATCTTTGCAATGTTGAGTCTTGTAATTGGCCTATTATTGACTTGAGCACGGATGTTGCCTGAGAATGAGAAAGCATTAGCTTGTCATCCACCGTTACCTACCCCACACAAAAATTACTTTCTTCGTTTATATCCAGTTCCATGTTATTTGTTACTTTATTTTTTTTCCTTTCATTTAAAAATAACAAAATAAAAAAACATTTTAATACAGTATTTTAACTCATCTGCGATAAATTTGTACGAAATTGCGGTCTAAGTCGCATAAATTTCTTTTATTCTTTTGTTTATTTTATAGATTTTCTACCTTTTTCGCCTACGTTGCTTACAATAACACGTCGAATATAAGATATGATGAGAATTTTTTTTCAGACTGGGTGGTCCATACGTCTAAACTAAAATATAAATGTATTTTAAACATAGTTTGTAAGGTGTCTTATGTACAAATATGGAGACACATATACATCTACTGAATGTGTCTGTCATTGTTAAGAACACAATTATGTAAGACATTTAAAAAGTAGTTTATTCCATCTATCTGTAGTCTGAGAATTATGATGAATATCATAGTTCCATAGATTTCAAGAAACAATTCTTACTATTGGATATAGCTGTTATCATTGAAAACATATCCTTTGTCATTAATTCTTCAAAACTAAATACATTATTGTTTACAAATAAGATAGAGGCACTATTCCATCTTTGAAGGCCTAATAGTAAACGAAGAATATTGTTATCAACAATGACTAATTTTCTTTTTATACGTTCACTGAAGTTTGTCCACAGAGGTGCGCAATACCTTGTGCTGCAATAAGATTTTGAAAAATTTAATTTTGATATTCAAAGAACAATTTCTAAATTTACGTAAAAGCATGTTTGTTCGAGTATATACAGATCTGAAATGTCTCATTATGTCTTAATTATCTCATATATTGCATTTTAAAATTTGACCCAAATAAGTAAAATTGTTGACATACCCAAGAGCATTATCGTTAAGAAGTACAGAGGGAGGAGATTGTAATTTCAAAGATGTTTGCTGAAAAACCATGCATACGGATATTTTTTTTTGGTATTATATATGATATCATTCTTAAATGCGCATTATTCACATATCTTTATTAATTTTCTTGGGGCCCCGGGTGGCCGAGTTGTCTAAGGCGCTCGCCTTTACCGATCACTGCCATCTCACCTCTGTCCGCGTGGGTTCGAGTGTTGGGCTCGGCCAATGTGGTTATGTGAGAAAGCTTGCCAGTAGAGTGGGTGGGTAGTTCTTCCCGGGATTTTCCCGGGTTCTTCCTCCACCAGATATACTGGCTGCCATGTATAACCTATCATGTGCTGAAAAATGGCGTTAAACCCATAAAACCATTAATTTTCTTCAACCTGCTACAGAAGAACTTACCAATGACAAATCAGCAAAACTAAAATTGTTAAGAAAAAAAGCATTTGGTGGCAAATGCAGCCCCATGTAACACTGACCCACCTTACAATTTAAATTGTCTATGTACTTATCAAATAACACAGGTACTCACTCCAATGATTACATTAAAATTAATTAGATACTGCACTTCCCCATCATACATAGTATAACTGTTTGCCATACCAGTTCACTAGGGTATGAACTACATAGACGGGTTTTTGACTGTCGCGTAACTTTTAAAAAGTGTCCAATGACTGACTATCAAATGCCTTACAAGCGTATAAAACCATGCAAACGCAGGGCTACTATGTTCTTAATAATAGTTGAGAGTTTCTTTAAAAACACAGAGGCATAAGTCTTTTGAGTGTAGTTTCTTAAAACCAAACTGCTTGATACAAATTGTGACTTCACATCGTTGTAGCACAATACATTCAAATATTTTGGAAATAATTGTTGTGAGAGCTATAAGTCTAATATTATTTTTGTAGGTCAGGTTACCAAGTTTACTTTTCAATTGTGGGATAATTGTAACTTTTGTCAAGTCATCTGGAACATAGTTATGTACAAACATACAATAAAATAAAATCATTAAAACAACACGGACTTTACTATCTAAAAATTAAAATGTTCTACATATAAAAAAATCTGACCTCGATTTAGCCCCCCCCCCCCCCCTTTCTTTATCTACCAACGTGCCGTTTGATCTCAGACAATGGGTCAGTTCAATAAAACTAGAAGGAGGGTTACATAATGAAATAACATAATCCTTTTTCGAATCGTTTTTAACACTACTAAGTAAGGATTCAAAATGATTTGTCCACATGTTGCATATGTTATTTTGGCTATGGTTCCCATCGATGCAGATTAGTAGCCTGTTGGAAGTTGTAGTAGTATTTTGTTTAACTTGCTTACAGATTTCACGTTAGTCTAACTTTTCAAATTTATTTTCAAGCCTGTCTGCTATGTTTTAATTCTTCCTTCTTACATAGTTTAAGAGCATACTTAAATTGAGCTCTAGTTTGGCGCATTAGATCACTGTGATGCACATAAAGAGATTTACAGTTACCACACCACATCAGGTAAGCATTTCGTGCATAGTCGTGCAGTTTTTTGTCACAGTCATTCCAGCCTAGGATAACAAGGTGACCAGGTATGGACTTTCTCACTAAGTATTTACCAAAGCTGTACAAAGTTGTTACTATATCTGTGGGGCCATCCGTAAATGACGACACGCGATTTTGGCCGATTTTTGACCCCCCTCCCCCCGTCACACGTCGTCACAAAAAGTCAGACCCCCTCAAATATGACGTCACAAAGCTCTGCTCCCCCCTCCCCCGAAAAAGCCGTATTTCCTATTTGAAAATTAACATGTTTCAAATCACTTTATTGTCATTGTAGTATGTATTTAGTGTGGCGCTGCACTCTGATATTGTAGGAGAAAACATGTATTAAAAAGGAGGCACTGGAAAGCTGAAATTGGCATAAAATTCTTTTGAAAATATTCGTCGTCTAGCTAAAACTGCAGATGTTCAGAATATTGTATTCAAATTCTCCTATAGTTATCAAATAAAGTAATTATAACTAAAAAAATACTTTGAAACTTTGAGGTAGAACGAAGAAGCATAGAGAGAGTAGAATTATAACAATCATTATGCATTCCACAAAATGAAAAGCTCTTGTAGAATCATTGGAATTATTAAAAATGTTTAATAACAATTAGTCAAAAAATACAAAATTTATGCTTCTCCATTCTCCCATGGCGAAGCAAAATGTTACTTCATGGAATAAATAGGGAGAGCATGGATCTCTTCATCCTGTGGAATGGATATTCCATTCAGATCAAGCTCTTCTTCGTCTATCCAATCTGCACTCTCTCCATTTTCTTCGTTTGCGATTACAACCATTAGTTCACGTTGCCTACGTGCAGCGACTCTCTGTGGCCTGATGCGTTTGGCCGGAATAATTGATTCCTGCTTGTGTGTTAAATAATGACTGCTCAGCATGACTAACGACGCGAAGTATATGTGACATTTCTTGCAAATCCTATCGCCAAGCACGGATTGTACTGACGGACAGTACAAATCATATGGAATTGACCTATAAGGATTTGAAGAGCGAGGAAGGATGTCATCCACTTTCAAACTTTGAGCTGCAAACAGAGATGGGAATTTATGTGATGCTCCGTCTATTGTCCGTTCTGGAATTTTCAGACCTTCGCTTGTTTGAACAACTGGTAAAGGAGGAGGAAGAAATCTCTCTGTTACTACACTGAAATAGGAGCTTCTTGGTTTCGAACAGCACTTGTTGTCGGTGCATTTTACAATTTGTGTCAAGTATTGGCTTGTTCGCACGTGGACGTCATACCATTTCTGATCTCTGTACAACATCCTGTTTTTCATGGAGCTCAGATTCTGTTGGATCGATGAATTCGGCCACTGTCGGAAATTTATCGACTATCAACTGTGACCAAATTTCGGCTAGAGTGTTTCCTGCAAACTGAAAATTCTTCTTCTCTAAATCAGCGTCGATGGTAATTCCTCTTTCGTTCAAATGACTACCGTAGTGGTCATGAGGTAATATCAATCCAGTAAGTTTCTTACTGAGCGGCGCCATTTTTCTCTTGACCCTATTAAATGCACTCCTTCCTGCAGCGTTGATAGCGATGAATAAAGCGTCGAAATAGTACTGAAGAAAGTGGTGGACTGCAACCTTAATCACTTTTTGGTATCTCGGGTTCTCGTCCGGGCCACCATCAACTGTCGACACTAAAATTGGTTTCACCAGGCGATCAATACCACTCCTTGTAATGACGTCAAACTCCTTGAGACAAAGCAGTTTTTCGAAATCAAGTCCATGGCTGAATGCTGTTGATGACGAGTGTTTTCCCGATCTGATTGCTATGTAGGTCGGTACCGAATAACCAACAGCTTCTCGGTTTCCTAGACCATTGGACTGAATTTGGATTCCAGCATAGACCGAAGGAATTAGCTTGTGTCCTGCGGCTACAACCCAATCATGGTCAGGCAAGCTGACTCTGTACTCGACGTGCATCAGCAATGGACTTTGCTTGTTAGCAGCGGTCAACCCGATTGTAATACGAGCTTTGTCGTCTTGACTCACAAAGCACACTTCGTTCGGTCCTAGCATGGACGCCAAGTCTTCCAAGTGTTTTATTATTGCCGTACAAAACAAACCATCGATATGTTTGGCATGGTGATCGTTCTGTGCTCTAATGAGTTTCACTGGGACCGTTGACACATGACGCTGTCCTTCAAGAGATGAACTGCGCCTCGGTAAAAGACGAAGGTAGAGCCCACTTCTGCTGATTGTAAAGCCATCCAGCTTTAACTGTTCAGTCAGCTGATCTAATGTTTTTATGCTTCTGTATACATCGCTCTGCCTTCTTTCATGCGATGCCGATCCATGCATAGCAATATCCACAATAGTTTCCAGTAATGAAGGCTGATCTACCCCAATTCTCGGCCTACCAGGCTTGTCCCTGACGTTCAGAGATGTGAGTAGTTCTGGATTTTCTTCAAACAGAGCATTCAATTTTCTTTTCTTCTCGTCTCTTGCTTTCTGTGATCTTTTTTGATCATCCTTCTTCTTCTTCAGCTGGTTTTCCAATTCACTCTTTTTCTTATTCTTCTCTTTCAGTTCTACATCCTGTTCCTGTGTTAGCATTCCACGTTTTTGTCGTTCGTACAAGCCGACGAGATCAGAATTCAGAATGTCAATCTCTGACTGCAAATGCAGCTGGGCTGTAGCAATTCTTGATGCTGTTGACTTGCTAGTAGTAGGCGCTGAATCATCAGCCTGAGCATTGGTCACTTGTCCATCAGACTGCGACACAGAATTCTCGGGGTTTGCCACAAGCACTTTTTTGGAGTTTTTTGTATCGGCATATGATGTTTGTTTAGCCCAAAACGTCAGAAGTGATCCTTTTTTGTGGCGCAATTATTTTTAATTCTTGCAACCAGTGATCAACTTTAACTTGCAAATCTGCATCATTTTTTATTCCATTCCACTTTTGAACCAGTTCTTCTTGGCAAATCTTTCTGCTCTTTGTAGGATATGCCAGCACGTACGCCTCAAAAAGACACTGGAACATTTTACTTTTATCCATCGTAGCGGTCAATTCTTCAAAAAAAAAAAATTTGAGATTATTATTGATGCAATATAAACTTTAATTTATTCTGTTTGTAATATAAACTTTATATATATATATATATATATATAAACTTTAATTATTCTATTTCTTAAATGTAGGATCTTTTATAACAGAAATCTGAAAAATATCAACCTTTATAAATTATTTATTTTTCTATCAAACTTTTTAAATTTAATTTTATAGCACAAAAAAGTTAAAAATTAAAAAAGTAGCAGAAAAATTAAAACTTCTTTACAAAATTAGCAATGTTTTTTTTTTTATTTTTATTTTAAAACTATATATAAAAATATCAAACAAGAGTGTTATTATTTTCTCATTAAACGCCGGAGAATCTGGCTGTCTGCCTGACGTGTGTCAAGCTAGCAGCAGAAATATAAATCCACAAAAATAAAAATCTTCCACCAGAAACAGGCAGCTACATAGATAAAATCAACTGATATCAAAACTTCATGAACTCCCCTAAACAACACACCCATTTTCACAACCCATCTTAACACTTGGAGGTGTGATACACTCTCACTTATATCAGGGTGCACCAAAAACCAGCAAACTCTAAAGTTATCTCCAAGAAATCTGTAAAGTATGCATGTCGAAAAAATGTGTATTATACATTACTACAAACGTCATTTACTCCCCTAAAAAACAAACCTATTTTCACCAACCGCGTTAACAGTTGGAGGTTTATTTTTGTGGATTTTTATTTTTGCTGCTAGCTTGACACACGTGTCTGCCGGAACATGCCGTTGAGTAATTCATAGTTTAAATTAGGAATCAATATCAAGTTAATCGGATGTACTCACAAAAGGACGTTGAGTCAATTAAAATCACTTTCAAAACTCAAAATGTTCGCTGGACGAAATATCGCAGAAAGTTCGCTTATCACTAAGTAAGTTTGGCGAGAAAAAGATCATTTCAACCTCGCTTTGTCGACACCAGCGGACTGGAAACGGAAGAATGCTATTTGGAAAAAGCCACTATTGGGGCTAGTAGGGGTGTCGGTAGTTCGAAGACGAGTCCATCTTAATTTGAGCTCATGCACGACACGCGTGAAGCTACTTAAAACGTCATTAAATAAATTGTAAGCAATCAAAAAATTAAGAAGAACTTTTATTTAAAGTTGCGCGTCCCGTCACAAATGTGTGACCCCTTCCCCCCCCCCCCCCCCCGGTGCGTGACGTCATTTATGGATTGCCCCTGTGTCATATCCACTAATCTGTTTCATTATGCACAGTCTTACTACAGTGACGATCATTACAGACCGCTACTCAAAAAGGGACCTCAATCTTGTTTAATAAGAATGCAGATGTTTGAGTATAATTCAGTTTTTCGTCGGCAGTGAGGTCTGACAGATAGATGTTGTATTTAAAATTTAAGAGCTCACGTGGGCACGAGTCAAGACCAAGAAGTAGGTCAGCACTGATAGTCATTAAAGTAATGGTCAGACCCTACTAGGTTATGGAATATCCTCAAATCACTTATTTCTGAATGAGCAGATTCTGCAGAGATACGATGATCCAACCAAGAGACAGTATTGTCCGAGTCAAAGAGAAAAGTAAAATCTGTTGTTCGGTCTACTATATGTCTTAAATTTGATATGACATAACTATATTGATTACAAAATCGGCGAAGTTCATCTCCAAAGAGAGTGTATTAGTTTTCCTCTCTTCTAAGATATAAACATTTGGTCTACTAACATTTTCTACAATAGAATTAATTTGACCCAAGTAAGCGACAAATTCCCCATGCGTTTCAACTAAATATCAAGGTTAATGAATATTTACAAAAGCAAAGGAGAATCACCTGTCTTAATAGTGATATCTATTAATCTTTGGTCATTGAGGTGTTGTAATTCAATAATACTTGCAAGCGATTGACGGTATAATACACCGACACCCCCGTAAGATCTACCTATGTGAATGTCTTTGGAAGATTGAATCGGCGATACACCTGATTCATATAAACCTTATGCCCTGAAGAAATACAGTGTAACTTACTGTAGAATAGTCACGACTCTTGCACAAAACAAATGTCAGATCCATCGCATAAAGTTCTCATATTTTGGAAATTTCTAGGTAGTGTACGGCAGTTATAGAAAGAAATGCGTAAAGTAGCCATTATGTACAGTTGATTTAAATAAATTAAAATTCAGAATATTAGAGTTTAATTCCGACTCTGAGTGAGGTCTCTAATCAACGTATTCCTTGGCCACGCATCCACATTATTATGGAATTGTGAGTGAGGTTATTACAGGTGATTTTGAAGCTGGCATAAGTATCATAGTTCTTACGTAGCTTCTCCGCCTTGGTTTGTTTAACTCCAGAGTAAAGCTCCATTTGAGGAGTAATGTTTGATTCTAGAGTTTGAGGGGCAAGTCTTGTCACATCGCTATTGCACTGGACGCTCTGTGCGCAAGTGAGAGGACGCTGCGTTTCCTACGATAATACTACCACGCCTCCTTGGAAACTGGTTTGTGGATGATACCTTTGCACACTTATTAGCCGGTCACCGATATAGATTTGTATGCGATGGTTTCAGTACAAATCCAGCCCTATAGATGTCTTTGTTTCAAAGAGAACTAACCACCTAGGCAAAGATTTTATTATTTTCCAAATCCTCGTCTGGGTCATTCGTGTCTTTTGAAGATTTCCAGGGAAAAGTTAAAATAACAAAGAAAAGTATCTAAAACATCGTGAAAGGTACTCTACCACACATCATTATAGCGACGCCCATCAGACAAAATAAAGTGTCTTTCCTAAAACATTGCAGAAATGTACATTCTATTTACTTTGTTTAACTTTAATACACGCGCTCGCTTACTTCAGTCTTCCTTTTTTCATCGCTTTTTACAGTAATGTCCTCTTATTGCATCTTCACTTTCAAGAAGTAACTTGTAGTTGGTCTCTACACTAAGATTCCATGGTAATACATATCAAAAAGTGACATCAACATAGCATTCATCAACCTTTCCTGTCGATTCTTACCAGGCAGATTTAGAATGTACTGAATATGTGACATGACAGTACAATCTCTGTCTAGATTTAGAATGTACTGAATATGTGACATGACAGTACAATCTCTGTCTAGATTTAGAATGTACTGAATATGTGACATGACAGTACAATCTCTGTCTAGATTTAGAATGTACTGAATATGTGACATGACAGTACAATCTCTGTCTAGATTTAGAATGTACTGAATATGTGACATGACAATACAATCTCTGTCTCGTTCAGAATTTCAGTGCAATTGGCAGTGATCCTTCCACCATCCACCTTGCACAATATACATAGTATATTTCTTAAAAGAGTCACTTAATAGTTTATTTATACAACAGCAAAAGTTACAGTTTGTTCCTCATAATGATGATGTCAGCTGTTTTAATTTTAAACAGAAGTAGAATACGAATGGTATTTCTAATAAGAGGCCACAAAAATCTTTGAGAAACTGGGGTTCTGGGGCTTCTCTTCTTCCAACTTGAGTTTTTATTATCATTTGACCGTTTCCGCGTATCTTCAAATCGTAGTTGTTAAAAATATTCTATTGTACGATCTTTATTGCAAAATTTAATTTTTAATCGACATAATATTGAGTTGAGCACGCACGCTTGAGATTATGTTTGAAAGCGGTAGCTGTTCATCCACAAATGCGTCTAGTGAAGAAGCAGGACTCAGGGACACAAGATAATTTTGGCTTCGAGTGCAAACAGCGCAAACTTTTTTTTTTTTCTTTTTTTTTTTTTTTGCTTGTTTCACCACTCTCTACCTCAGTCACCATCCCCAATTGTGAAACGTTGAATGACAGTTCACCAATCAATAAACAAGTTTAATTCTCTGTTTATAAATTGTAGAGGCAAAAACAAGCTAGACAAAAAAACATTTAGAGAACTAAGATCGAAGGACAATGCACAGAATAATTCATTTATCACAATTGTCTACTCTGTTTTATCACATATTTTGTTTGATAATAAAAACAATATTTTAAGAGAGAGAGAGAGAGAGAGATTAATGCTTTTGTACACACCTAATCTCTTGCCGACTGCATCTTTGTAAAATGTACAAATGAATCTGAATCCGTATTCTGTTTGTTATGAAATCATCAACGTAACTTACGAAATTTACATTTATACAGAATATACAGGCTATTTGGATATAAAATTAGAAGAAAAAACCCATCAAGTTTGTTTTAAAAATTGTCTCGAATTTGCACTGTGAATTATTTCAAGAATTACTAATGCAATAAATTTTGTCCACTGTGTGAATACTTAGAAAACTTTAGAAATAATCTTCCGTAAATAAATTCTCAAGATTTGTTTCAAAATGCGCCTGTTGTAGATTCCAATTGTATGAAACAATATATATATATATATATATATATATATATATATATATATATATATATATATATATATATATATATATATATATATATATATAAATTTTTAAAATAATATACAATAAAATAAAATAACAAATAAAAAATATAAAAAATAACACAAAATTGCTACCACTCATTTTTCATAAAACAAAAGTATCTAAATACATATGACCAGTCACATAAAGAATAAAATCCAAGTAATAGCTTTAAAATCATTCAAGAAAAAGTGGGGAAAAAATGGTACAAAAAGAAAGTTTTAAAGTATTGAAAGTTCTTAAAGTGTATTATGGCAGGAAAGTTTTAAAAAATCTGTTTTAGAAAGATATTTACTTGGAGTTATATGTAATAAAGGTAAATCAAAATTAGCAATCAGATTAAATGGATCAAAAAACAATGAAGAGAAAATCTAGCACTGCATTGGAAATAGTAATGTGAAGAGAAATGGTAGGAGGGTGCATACAGTAGCCCGAGCAAAGTGTTTAGAACGGAAAAACAAATTCTGACCGACTAAATGATAACAAAATCCACAACCTCAAGGGGGAACAAGACTAAAAACTCTCTTGATAGGAAAGTGTACGTACTTTAAAAAAATTTTTCACATATTATCTCTGAAATAAACATAACATGTGCAAATAATGCACAGATGTAGGCAAATATATGCATACGGACAGACGAATATAGAAATCTCCTCTGATGGAATTTTGCTTATCTTTTCCAATTTTTGATTTCCATTGCTTATACACGCGGATATATTAATGAGGTATATGCATATCCGTAAAAACTTAGGCAATAGTTACATTTTGACACCATAAGAATATCCAAAGCATTCCTAAATGAAAAAGAACATCAACGAAAGACTTGATATAAATACAAAAACTCAACCCTGAATATTAAATCAAAGATGTGCATTAAGTATAAACTCTATCTGCGTTTCTTCTAGCCTCTTCAAAAGCTCTGGGAATCGAAAATATGTGACACGAAATGATAGAAAAGAAAAATAACCCAGAGTTCTTTTGAAGATGCCGATAGAACAATGACGATTTATTTCAATAAAATACATGACAAAATAGCCTTATTGTTGATGAAATTAAATACCTCACCGGTCTGTATGAAAACGTCTTCCTAAACCTGACCATATGTTTGATCGAACTTCTTCAGAGCTCTGGGAAATGAACATATGTGTTACACGAAACATTCGAAAAATAACCCAGAGTTTTGTGGACGTTGTTTGTTTTAAAAAGAAATTCGCTGCACAAGAAAGTTTTCCTTTCGTTAAATTACTCGAAAAAGAGAGCGTTATATACGATATCTAAAGTGGTGGTCAGCATCATACAGTAGCTAACAATCGCCCAATATTTTATGCTATTAAATACTTGATCGGCATTTATTGAATACCTCATCAAAAACCTGAATAGGTGTTTCACTGAACTTCTTCAACATCTCTGGGAACTGAAAATATATTTTACACAAAAATGCGAAAACAACAACCCAAAGTTCTTTGAAGAAACCCGTTAGGCAAGGAAGACTTCCTTTCGCGAAATACTTTTAAAAAGAGGGCATTGTGAACATCATTAAAAGTATAGTTCAGCACAATATAGTACGTAAAAGTATGCCCCAATAAACATCCAAGATACATATAAAATGAAACACCTAATCTATATGTATCAAAACTTCTTCAGAAATCTTGTTTAAATCGAAGTAATTTACTTGCGCTACTTCGAACGAAAATTTCGAAAACAAGAACAAGAAAAGTATGAAGAAGTTTCTCGGGCAAGATTGCCTTGAGCTCAAAGCTTAGTTGGATTCTTGAGCTTAGAAAAAAAAGGCTAGGAAATTGTTATTATATTACTTTGAATGTAGCTGGTGTGTTGGAATCAAGTATTAAAACTGAACTAGATGTCATCACCTTTTTTCAACGATTCCATCTCGATAACTTCGATACATTTAGCTGCGTATATCTGAATCACGAATTATAATGTTAACAATAAGTTTAGCAGCACTTGAGTAAAGGACTAAACATTACTGGTGCAACATTCAATGTTTTGTATGAATCAAGCACAAAACCTATTAAGAAAATCAGATAGCATATTTGTGATCTTTTAGTTTTCTTACATATACAAACAACGGGTATAATTTCTTACGCCAATCTCACTCTTAATATAATCTTGTATAATTAATTCGTATTTCAAAACATACTGAGAATAATATGTGATATGACACAACACAAAAGAACTAGATAAGCATCACTCAACAACTCAGAATTCTCTATAAAATAATTAGGCAGTATCTACGGGACTTCAATTTGATGAAATAAAATCTGAAATTACAATATTCTTCCTTACATTAATTTTGTTATGACGAGGCATTAACCTAAATATGTGCTGTAACTCTTGCCCTCAAACAATAGTCAAACAAACATACTCAGAGTTCGTAAACAAGACATTTCTACGTTTGAGTGCTATCCTAGCTCAGTGAAAGAAATTAATACATATAATCATTATGTACTTGCAAGTGATAAGATAATGTACCACACGGCTACCGTATACAAAACTTGCCGTGACACAAACAAGTTTATAAGATTTCACGATTTTTTTTATGGTTGAGTTGTTAGATTTAGCAACATTAGCATACATGCTAACCAATTTAACTTGAAGAAATTCAGCCTAATTACTGCACTCCATTACAAACATTTCTGATATAAAGGACAACAATTCCCATATGTCGCATAAAAAATATATCCATTTATACATATATCAAATAACGTCTCCACCTGTTTGTAGGGCAAAAAAGAAACAAACAAACAAAAAAAAAAAAAAAAAAAAAAAAAAACCACCTCAACAAAGTTTCAGACAAATCATATCACTATCTATTTTCTCAAAAGGGAGTCAAAGAACGCAAAAATCCGTATTCCAAAAGTTATTTCTCATTATACAAAGTGTTAAAGTTTTAGTCATTTGATGATTCAGACTTTCCAACGTTCCTATAAGTTACTAACCATTTAAAAAATAACCTCAACCTACCTAAAGTAAAAGTGTCGCTGTCTAAACTTTATAATTTAATACACATTTGATAATTTAACAGACAAAATTTCAACTCACGAGATGTTACCTTATTATTACTGTAAGTTGTCTGGTTACTAGCTTTAATTTGATTGTTTCTAGCTCTTTAGGCAGAGACCAGTCCAACAAAAGAAAGATGAGCCAGTCAACTGGTTTAATTTAAGTTAGGTTATAATCATTTTCTAATTGGTTGCTGCATTTTATTAATACAAAAGGAGGCAAGGCTTAATCATAGTCAAATGAGTAAAACTTTAGAACCGTACAATAAGTATGACGGTAACTTTCATTATACCTCGAGAAATAATTATTTATTTATTACCTGCGCAAAATAATACACTGATGCTGAGTACGGGGAACTCCGTCTCAATTTTGTATAGATTTCTTTTAGTATCCTTTGTCCACTTATCATGATATTTCTTTGTCACACTTTGCATAATTTTGTCCTGAAAAACAACTAGATAAAATACGACTCATCAACTTAAAGTGGTAATATTTACTCATTAATAGGTGGCCTTCCTTTACAAAAGAACTTCGAGTTCATTAATTTCTAGTAAGATTGTGCTGTGTTCCACCCCACCTCCACCACCATCTAAATAATTTTAAAACGGAACTTATGGTCTGAACATATGTACATATATATTGCTGTCAGTTGACTGCTAAATGGTATGACAACTGTACTTTTTTTTACTGCAAAGCATTGTACATTGGCACATCCGTCATCAATTTAGAGATAAGTATACAAAAGTCAATTTTCTGTTGACAAGTGAAAGGGGCACACTATTTTATCAGAAAAAATTTTGGTTGCAAAAGATTATAAGGATTCTCAAGATGATGATTTGAAATTGTTTGTAAGAACAGATATATATAATTTAAAATCATTGTGGAAACTTAAGGATTTTATTAATCACACGGACGTTACGGAATGTTTGATTCTCAATGTATCATTTTAGTGGCAATACTTCGATGGAGTACTTGTTGATCTTGAAATTTTTCTTTAAGGATATGTTTTGATAGATGTAAACTTTTTCGACAGAATCATGAATGTATCTCTGAGGCTCGCTAGAAATGGTATATGTTCGCCAATAAAGAATGTTTCCTCTTCCAGTGTACTTGGCTGACACTTTCATGAATAAATTACTCACATGTGTTTAATTTTGTTTGTTTTTCAATGGAACAAATGGTACAACCTATGTCAAAATCTAAAGTTCACAAAAAGTTACCAAGTGAGAGTACGAATTAATCGGATAATTTTGATTCATTTAATCTAATATATATGTGATGAGTCTAAGTTCATGTATATAATTTTCTCTTGCTGAGCAAAGACATTATCGACAGGTAACTCAAATGTCAATAGGATAGGAAACAAAAAAGAAAGAACGGTTTTGAAAGAAGTGAATTGGACATTCATGTAGTGATGTTGTCTTTCTTCCTATCTCATTCTAGTATACCTACTCCCACGTAATAAAAGTTCATTTATTCTCGCTATGTCCTCTTTCATCTGACGAATGTCTCTTTGAATCTCAACAAGATCTCCTAGAATCGCCGCAGAAGGAAGATTTGTTGTAACCGAAAGGAAATCTCTGCTTGTGTAACAATTTCTAAACGCTGTGCTCCGATCTTCCTCCTGCACAGGAAACGTTTTCAGCTTTTCACAACCTATGTTCAGTTTTCTCATGACGTCTCCGATTGGTGACACAATGGTGGTGTGATATGACGTACCTCCTATCAGCATGCCTATGGCATTCAAATCATTTCTGTTGGCTTCGCTGTCCACCATGACCAAGGCTCCAGAATCTCCTTTATCGGAGAATGTTTCAGACCGATTATTACTTACATTTTTTATTTCTATTTGGTTGTACATGGTTCGGAAAATGAGACCATTGGTATCTCGCGGGGAGATAAGTGAATACTGGAAGTGAAGCCGACCCCTTGTCATACCAGTTCTAGATCCACACTTGATAACTTCATTCGCACCAATGTTTGAAGAAAGATCTGTGGTGATATTACCGGAGCAGAACATCAATCCGTTGTGCCATGACCCTATAAGAGACAGCGTCTTTTAATTTATAATACTATCAGTACCTTTAGAGCATCTTTTCAGTAAACTTATCCCTGCTGTTCTCCAGAGATTTATTATAAATTTGCAACCATGTTTCTTGCTCAAAACGTTGATATCCTATTTCATAGCTTCGTAGAATTATCTGATATCAACATACAACATGTATTCTACTTATAAAATATTTAAAATCCGATGATAAATCTACAAATTATATTATGTGTATTTATTAGAAATCAATAAAAGTGCCTTTATCGTATTATGAATTATTTTATATCTTAAATGGGTTGCTGTGCATGTTGCAACCAAAACTTTGTGGGAGTTCCTAAAATAAAATTTTCAATGCAAAATACTTACTAAGATTAACGTCTGTGCAATCAAAATTACCACAAGTTGGGGACCGATTAGCTGCCGTTACTGTTACTAAGGCGGCATCTACCCCTGGTGTTTTTGTATCCCCTGGGTTCAACACAATCCGATGTAAAGTTCCAAACACACGGTCTCTGTCGAAAGCTGGCTGACTAACTTTTCGTCGATGAGGTCCAGCACCAGTGTATCCCAAGCCACCATTCAATCCTGAATAATGGAGAACCTCTTCGTCTTTGAGTAATACATGTGCGCATGTCAAAACGCCTATATTTCCATCTGGCAAATCAACAAATCCACCCAGCGTGCCAGATTTGTCCACATCCAGTGCTCCTATTTGACAACCCATTCGGAGATTTTCGTTATGAGGGTTACTTAAAATTGCAAATTTCCCTTCCCTAACATCTACGGGTATTCCATCTAAGTTTTCGGGGAAAAGAGATTCACCGAAAGGTATTATACCCTTGTATTTAATGTACAATACAATACAGGTTTCATATCTAATATGCCAATATTTCGTACCGAATCTTTTAGATCTAATGGAACATGGACTAATAAGTTGTATGTTGATG
Source organism: Margaritifera margaritifera (assembly GCA_029931535.1). NCBI lineage: Eukaryota > Metazoa > Mollusca > Bivalvia > Unionida > Margaritiferidae > Margaritifera > Margaritifera margaritifera. The sequence continues at coordinate 748,322 of JAQPZY010001389.1, read as the reverse complement.
TGCTCTTTCAAAAGTCTTGCAGAGTGTCTCGCAATACACTGCTTCAACCGATGATGATCATGATCAGTTAGTGGTTTCAGTTTACATTCTTGACTGTACATTACCTTTTCGGCCTCTGAATTGATTTCACCCGAAACTCGATATTCAAACCTTAAAGATGGAAACTTCTTTTTTTCAATTTCTGAACTTATCTGATCCGAATGAACATTGTCGTTCTGTTCAACTACAAACACCACGTCATCCGGACTTCCAGCTTTCCAAGCAGCCCATACGTGCTTTACATTACTTCCTTTTTCCTTGATCCTTGTGCATAATTGATTTAGATATTGTTTCACTGTCCTGGAAACAGCAAAATCTTTTATCTTCAAAACTTCCTTTAGCGTATGCGCATCCGCTGTAAATCCCTTTTCCAGCAGTCTTCGCAAAGAACTTTTGTCTGCTTTCTTGAATGCGTCAAGAAACTTCAACTGTTCGCGATCTAAAGACTGCGTGCTGCTCTGGGTGTGACTAAGACTTTCTGTCAAGTGAAAAATAAAAATTATCATATAAATGTATTGTGTATTTACAAGAATAATAAAAATAAGTGAAATAAAGAAGTACTAAAAAAACCTATGCCATGGATGTAAACATCAAAAATGTAAAACACGAAAAGTAAAAAGCTAACATAAAATTTACCAAACTATTGATCATTATAGTTAATAAGATATGACAAAAAGGGATTTAGTGTTAGATGCAAGATCAGTATTTCTCTATTGCAGAGGTTCTGCTTAAAGTTCGTCGGATATGAGGAGTCTGAAATAAAGTATCAAAGCTCTTTGTTGTCTTTTGACATTGCATTCCCACGGTAGGTAATTCCAATGCAGTAACCTGGTCAAAAATTAAACACTGAATAGCTAAATGCAACAAAGCGAATTCCACGACGTAGCACACTCGCTCTACCCCAAACTACGGTGAGAATAAACCCATAAAGTAAAGTAAGAATAGTGTGTCCAGTACGTTGATAAAGTCATAATATAGTAAGAAAATAGTGTGTCCAGTAGGTTGATAAATGCCAAATATAGTAAGAATAGTGTGTCCAGTACGTTGATAAATGCCTAATATAGTTAGAATAGTGTGTCCAGTACGTTGATAAAGGCCTAATATAGTTAGAATAGTGTAACCAGTACGTTGATAAAGGCCTAATATAGTTAGAATAGTGTGTCCAGTACATTGATAAAGTCATAATATAGTTAGAATAGTGTGTCCAGTATGTTGATAAAGGCCTAATTTAGTTAGAATAATGTCTAGTACATCGATAAAAGCCTCATATAGTAATAATAGTGTGTCCAGTACATTGATAAAGTCATAATATAGTTAGAATAGTGTGTCCAGTACATTGATAAATGCCTAATATAGTAAGAATCGTGTGTCCAGTACATTGATAAATGCCTAATATAGTAAGAATCGTGTGTCCAGTACATTGATAAAGGCCTAATATAGTAAGAATAGTGTGTCCAGTACATTGATAAATGCATAATATAGTTAGAATAGTGTGTCCAGTACATTGATAAATGCCTAATATAGTAAGAATAGTGTGTCCAGTACATTGATAAATGCCTCATATAGTAATAATAGTGTGTCCAGTACATTGATAAAGTCATAATATAGTAAGAAAATAGTGTGTCCAGTAGGTTGATAAATGCCAAATATAGTAAGAATAGTGTGTCCAGTACGTTGATAAATGCCTAATATAGTTAGAATAGTGTGTCCAGTACGTTGATAAAGGCCTAATATAGTTAGAATAGTGTAACCAGTACGTTGATAAAGGCCTAATATAGTTAGAATAGTGTGTCCAGTACATTGATAAAGTCATAATATAGTTAGAATAGTGTGTCCAGTATGTTGATAAAGGCCTAATTTAGTTAGAATAATGTCTAGTACATCGATAAAAGCCTCATATAGTAATAATAGTGTGTCCAGTACATTGATAAAGTCATAATATAGTTAGAATAGTGTGTCCAGTACATTGATAAATGCCTAATATAGTAAGAATCGTGTGTCCAGTACATTGATAAATGCCTAATATAGTAAGAATCGTGTGTCCAGTACATTGATAAAGGCCTAATATAGTAAGAATAGTGTGTCCAGTACATTGATAAATGCATAATATAGTTAGAATAGTGTGTCCAGTACATTGATAAATGCCTAATATAGTAAGAAGAGTGTGTCCAGTACATTGATAAATGCATAATATAGTTAGAATAGTGTGTCCAGTACATTGATAAAAACCTCATAGTTAGAATAATGTCTAGTACATCGATAAAACCCTAATATAGTAATAATAGTGTGTCCAGTACATTGATAAAGTCATAATATAGTTAGAATAGTGTGTCCAGTACATTGATAAAGTCATAATATAGTTAGAATAGTGTGTCCAGTACATTGATAAAGTCCTAATATAGTAATAATAGTGTGTCCAGTACATTGATAAAGTCACAATATAGTTAGAATAGTGTGTCCAGTACATTGATAAAGGCCTCATATAGTTAGAATAATGTCTAGTACATCGATAAAAGCCTAACATAGTAATAATAGTGTGTCCAGTACATTGATAAATGCCTAATATAGTAAGAATAATGTGTCCAGTACATTGATAAAAGGCCTAATGTAGTAAGAATCGTGTGTCCAGTACATTGACAAATGCCGAATGTAGTAAGAATAGTGTGTCCAGTACATTGATAAAGTCATAATATAGTAAGAATATTGTGTCCAGTACATTGATAAAGTCATAATATAGTAAGAATATTGTGTCCAGTACATTGATAAAGGCCTAATATAGTAATAATAGTGTGTCCAGTACATTGACAAATGCCTAATGTAGTAAGAATCGTGTGTCCAGTACATTGATAAAGTCATAATATAGTAAGAATAGTGTGTCCAGTACATTGATAAAGTCCTAATATAGTAAGAATAGTGTGTCCAGTACATTGATAAAGTCATAATATAGTAAGAATATTGTGTCCAGTACATTGATAAAGGCCTAATATAGTAATAATAGTGTGTCCAGTACATTGACAAATGCCTAATGTAGTAAGAATCGTGTGTCCAGTACATTGATAAAGTCATAATATAGTAAGAATAGTGTGTCCAGTACATTGATAAAGTCCTAATATAGTAAGAATAGTGTGTCCAGTACATTGATAAAGTCCTAATATAGTAAGAATAGTGTGTCCAGTACATTGATAAAGTCCTAATATAGTAAGAATAGTGTGTCCAGTACATTGATAAAGTCCTAATATAGTAAGAATATTGTGTCCAGCACATTGATAAAGTCCTAATATAGTAAGAATCGTGTGTCCAGTACATTGATAAAGTCATAATATATTAAGAATAGTGTTTAAATTACATTGATAAAGTCCTAATATAGTAAGAATAGTGTGTCCAGTTCATTGATAATGGCCTAATATAGTAAGAATAGTGTGTCCAGTACATTGACAAATGCCTAATGTAGTAAGAATCGTGTGTCCAGTACATTGACAAATGCCTAATGTAGTAAGAATCGTGTGTCCAGTACATTGATAAAGTCATAATATAGTTAGAATAGTGTGTCCAGTACATTGACAAATGCCTAATATAGTAAGAATAGTGTGTCCAGTACATTGATAAAGTCCTAATATAGTAAGAATATTGTGTCCAGTACATTGATAAAGGCCTAATATAGTAAGAATAGTGTGTCCAGTACATTGATAAAGTCCTAATATAGTAAGAATATTGTGTCCAGTACATTGATAAAGGCCTAATATAGTAAGAATAGTGTGTCCAGTACATTGATAAAGTCCTAATATAGTAAGAATAGTGTGTCCAGTACATTGATAAAGTCCTAATATAGTAAGAATAGTGTGTCCAGTACATTGATAAAGTCCTAATATAGTAAGAATAGTGTGTCCAGTACATTGATAAAGTCCTAATATAGTAAGAATAGTGTGTCCAGTACATTGATAAAGTCCTAATATAGTAAGAATAGTGTGTCCAGTACATTGATAAAGTCCTAATATAGTAAGAATAGTGTGTCCAGTACATTGATAAAGTCCTAATATAGTAAGAATAGTGTGTCCAGTACATTGATAAAGTCCTAATATAGTAAGAATAGTGTGTCCAGTACATTGATAAAGGCCTAATATAGTAAGAATAATGTGTAGTATATTGATAAATGCACAATGTAGTAAGAATAGTGTGCCTAGTACATTGATAAAGGCTTAATGTAGTAAGGATAGTGTGTCCAGTACATTGATAAAAGCTTCATTTCAGTTTGTTTTTTGCTAGGTTTTTTTTTTCTTGGGGGGGGGGGGGATTTTTCTCGGTGTTTTTTTCGTAGCATTTACACATTAAAAACACTATAGCAGAGATTTTACTTATTTACCAATTAACAACATTACATACTCTCCAACTTACTTGAATAGATAGATTTCATAATATAAGCAAATCTATTATCTCCATGAAAAAATTCCAGGAGACTTTGTCCAGTAATAAATTAAAAGAATGCCTAAGTCTATTATTTGACGTTAGGAATGCACAATATTAAAATGAACAGAAAAGCGATCCACTCTTGAAATTAATTCCAGTCTCCGAAAACTAGATTAAATCGTTGATTGACATTTACAAAAACAGAGGCCTATAAACTGAGTCTTAAAGCAAAGGTACTTACCACGTATATATTCCTCTGAAATCAAAGAATTTTTTAGTAGTTTCATAATTTTGCAAATATATTCAGAAAAATATTGGAATGAACTGGTGCCTAAAATGACTAGATGTCAAATTGAATGGCAATTACAGTTAAGACGTCTCAAGATTATATAAGGCTAATGTATATTGGTAAGAGCGTATCTTTATAAATGTACTAAATTATCTTGTCGTTGTTCAAAGAAATTTAGAACTTTACTTAATCAGAAGTAGTAAAATTCAGGAGAAAAAATTTCAAGGATATATCAAATCTATTGTAACGTATGTCTTCATTTTAGGTATATGTTTCGTAGACAGAAAGATAATATTTGTAAATTATACGATTATATTTGTTTCCCAAATGACAAATAGGGATTATTGTGAGCAAAACAATACTAGATTTACTCCCTGAAAAATACACATATTTAAATTTTTCCAATCCACGACAATAACATACAAAGAATGAATTTCATCCAGGAAAAAAAAAGTTTCTAAGTTGCAAGAGAAATAGTAGAAATTTCACACTTTATCGCGCAAGCAAATTACTTACGATTTTTCCTTGTCACTTTCTCTGGAAGAAAGAGAAAAAGTAGCATTCTTTAAATATTGTTTGTATAGGGAAACGTAACGCACTGGTCGCGAAAGTGGCGTAAATTGGTCACAAATCGCGAAAATGAAACTTTGTGAAATTAAACTAAATATTTGGAAAATTGCAAAATAGAAAAATTAAATACTCCAAGTTTTTTAAATAGTTATTTTTGTGATAATAAAACAATGCAGATATTTCTAAATGTATGGTAGATTCAGTAAAACTAGACTATTCATCGTTTGTTTGATTTACCTTAATGTTAAATACGCTTATTAATAATCAGTATTAAAATTGTGCACATAGACCGGAAGTCTAAACAACATGCACATAACATATAGACTCGGTGCAGCACATGCCATCACGTTCACAGAACATGGGTTTTTTTGTGGGTTTTATTGTTCTTTGTTTTGGGTTTTTTTTTTTATTAGAGGTGCAACTGCCGACAGGCGAGTGAGTTCACAGAACATAATTATCTTTATCAGCAGCCAAGCGAATTAAATAATTAGTCCAGAAGGAACATCTGTGAGTCCGGCGGTTATAGGTATGAGGAAACACGGCAATAATGCGATTTTTCCCCTGCCTTTTTTAAAAATTTAGTTTCAAACTCTACACCACCACCACCACCATTAACAACAACCTTGGTTCTTATAGTCCTGTGTTGGCGAAAACAATTGTTTAATTGATATTCACAATGAAAACAACAATCTTTCTCTCTCTCTCTCTCTCTCTCTCTCTCTCTCTCTCTCTCTCTCTCTCTCTCAATACCTACTGAGTCGTGACAACAGATATTCCTCCTCTGAAAAATGAAAAAAGGTGAAAGCATTTTAAAACCTTTTAAAATAGAACATTAAAACAACAGTGGTATTGGAAAAGATGGCGCCATCTTCTGTTCAAATATAGACAAACACAAAGTTCTGATGAATCGAATTGCAATCCTCGATGCCGTATTGAGATACATGACTTCTTTATATCCATTTACTGAGTGCCATATTGAGATACATAACTTCTTTGTATCTATTTACTGAGTGCCGTATTGAGATACATGACTTCTTTGTATCCATTTACTGAGTGCCGTATTGAGATACATGATTTCTTTATATCTATTTACTGAGTGCCGTATTGAGATACATGATTTCTTTATATCCATTTACTGAGTGCCGTATTGAGATACATGACTTCTTTATATCCATTTACTGAGTGCCGTATTGAGATTTATGACTTCTTTATATCCATTTACTGAGTGCCGTATTGAGATATATGACTTCTTTGTATCCATTTACTGAGTGTTAAGACAAATGTTTCAATTATAAGGTTAAGGAGTGTTTCGACATAAAGCATGTTAGGTTGATAAAACATAAGTACCACACAAACTACGCTCTAGGATGATATTCAATGGCCTATTCACTAGCACATCCCTCTCAGAATAAAATATTCAAAGTCATTTTATTAGTTCCTGACTACATGAAATAGTTTTATCTAACATGATCTGTCAAGTATCCCTAGAATCAGTGTCAATGTTTGGCACAAAAGTTTCCATATACTGCAGAATGTATAACCAGAAAAATCATTACGAAGTGTAAACACTGTCTACAGAAACTTCTAAAAGAAATAATAAAAGTCTATTCTATCACTCTGCAGAGACGAGGTATTATTCACTTCTTTAATCAACATTCATTGTTTGATACCGATGATTATTCTCAAGAATACAGTTCAAGGACGGAATATACAATTAATTTTTGAGAGTAATACAAATTGAACCTAATACTACCTTGTATACATTAAAAATTATGTAAGTAAATCAATCCAAAACAGCGTTAAACTAAAAAACAATACAAATTATTGTGAAAATAGTATAACAGTAATACAAACTAGAGTACCGTATATACTCGATTATAAGTCGACTCGACTATAAGTCGACCCCCCCTCCTCTTTATGGCTGCAAAAAGCCAATTCAGCTATGACCCTCCTATAAGTCGAGGTGTTTTTTGCAAATTAAATCCGTCTGCAAGGGGTAACATGTCATCACTGAGTCAGAGCTGCACTTAGGAAAAATAAACGAGCCAAACTGGATAGATAGATAGACATATAGATAGATAGGACAAATAAAAACAAAAACCAATGTAGAATAAATACAATTGTATTATTGAGTTGAATATGTACAAATAAATTTGCAACTTACATTTTGTCCATCTTTGTGTAATGAAATCCATATAGCTTAACATTTTTAATCCATTTATATGATAAATCCATGAATTGGATTATAGGTCACATACAGGTATAAAATTGGTATCCTATAAATGTTACTGTCTAATGTCCTCTATTTCTAAGCCCAAGAATTCATCCTCATCATCAGAGTTACCAAATAAAGTTCTAAATTCCTCCAATGTCATCCCGTCATCGTAAACATCGTCCGACTCCGATTCCTCTTCCGACTCCGAGTCTAATCGCGTTTCTAGTGACTGCATGCCCATTTTGATACTGCTCTAGAACCCACTCGTTGAAACTAAACTCCCAGTTTGCATAAGGGCTTTCCATTACTCGAATTTTCTTCAGATGCTTGGCACTATAACCTATAACTGACACACCAAATTCACGTTCTGCAGCGCAATTGTTATTTTTCTCTGCAAAGTCTATAACTTTTAGCTTAAATGGCCCATCGTACGCATTACGTTGTCTTTTCCCCATATTGGTGAAATTACCTAAGTTTAGCTATTCACGATGTATGATATCTAAGTGACAAAGTACACAGTAACTGACAGAACACTAACAATTCATAAACTAACTTCGATGGCTTGCCATTGCAAATTCACACTCTTTTTACTATATATTACACCCATTGCCCCTCTCACAGCACCCCCCCCCCTCCGCCCCCAAATCATCGCTACACCAAAAACAGTGATCCAGGGATCAAAACGCAAAATCCATGTTCATGGTATATATATATATATATATATATATATATATATATATATATATATATATATATATATATATATATATATATATCGCTGCGCGCAACGGTAACCTCTATAATACCAACGTCTTCATGCAAGCATTGGATATCTGAAAATGTCATCGTAACTGAATTTTTGTATATTGGACCTTTCACCCCTTTCCATTCCAATATACCACAGGGACAAGGGAAAAAAATGACAGCCCTCTCAGATTACTATACACAGGGTAACATAACAAGAAGTTCCGTGAATTTCAACCCAGAAATATAGTAAGGGGCAGATAAAAAAAAAGGAGCAACGGACAGATAAAAACAGATGGACAGACAGAGGGTATCACAATATCCACACGGTTGACGCTATATCAATGGGATAACAAGTTTAAGTTTTGAAACTTAAAATAAACTGCATGTAATATAACAAGTCTTCCAATTAATACTGCTTCTCGCTTGCGAATGAAGTCCATGAAGCACACAAGAAAAATGCACAATATCCATTGACGACATTGAAGACGTCTCTAACTCTCGTAGGTTTTAATATATATATATATATATATATATATATATATATATATATATATATATATATATATATATATATATATATATATATATGTACACACATAACGCTCACTTTGTCAAGATTTCTGTGAATATGAACGGGGGGATGGTGAGGGGGCTCCATACATATAAAACTTAGGGGATGTGTTTTGGGGAGTTGATACTTTGTTTTTTGAGTCTCATTTGTCCAGATTTTGATGCTATTCCAACAAAGTCAGACAGAACTTTCATCGCTGAAGAAAATATTTTCCCATTTGTCATGCTGACGCCTATACACCAATTCAAACGCGTCTCTTTTTGCGCCTCTGTCAACATAGTGGACGGAATTCCCTTATTTTCCTCCATCAGCTCTCTTTGTCCCACTAGACACTGCACTTATTCTCTCGTTGCAAACAGTATGACTTCCGTTCCTACTCATAACCTGTCTGAAATTTTCAACGCACGTAAGATTTTCATGATTTACAATATGACTTAGTCGCCTGAAATCTGTCGAGATGAATTTTTCCTTGGCATCCCTGCTCTTTGTTACTCTATTCCTTGTCCAGTCTGAATATTCTTTACGACTCTGTATACAGTGCACACAGGAAATGTTCAAACATTATATAGTGCCCTTTGAATATGTTTTTTCTTGTTTGATTTTTCCATAAATCAGCTTTCTTCTTTCAAATGTATCCATTTTGACACATTCAGCTCCCTGCGGACTCCGGGATGTAAAATAGTCATGATACACCCTTTAATGGACTAATGTTGGCAACCTTACTTCCCTGTTGTGTGTCCCGTGATGATGTTCCAGCTGAGAAGGTCTGGGAGTTTTTATTAAACAAATGTGATTTAAGCGCTGTTTAAACTAAAGGCAGTTTATATAAATAATGTAAAAAATACAAGAAAATAAATTGCGTTGTATTTGAAGGACTTTGTCCATTTTTTTACTCACTTTTTGTTTTGTATGTTTAATTTATAAAACGAGTTCAATAATTTCCCGTTTTTGTGAGCCTTAGCGAGCAAAAGCTGGAAATTATTAAACGAGACTAGTTTTGTCGACATTCTTTTCATAAGAGTGACGAGTTTATTTACTCCTGTAGGTTGACGTTTAAACCACGTGTGTTCTGAGGGTGGGGTGCAAGATCCATACTGCGTGGTAGCAGCGATGTACTTGTGTTCTAGTTTAAGTTTGGCATTCGGAGAATTCTTCGTGTGGTAAATTGGCCTTATTCCGACATACTTTACTATTATTGGCGAGACGGCCGCTATATTGTTTATAATAAAAGTTATAAAAAACAAACAAGCAAAAAAAAAGAAAGGTCCAGAAGCCTGGGCAAGGAAATTCCCCGAGTCGTCACCAATCAATAATGACAGTACTGAGCAAGAATTTCATGGGGTTATTTAGACCAACCAGATTAACAGAAAGCTATATATTAACGTGTTGACATATCAAAAATATTAAATCGCAAACACTTTATGTAAAGTGTACCAACTATGTGATAAACATGAAGTTGAAAACTTCACGCATAAATGTCAACTACTTTTGGTTAAGTGAAGTAACTCTAAAAATTAACATAATGATCTGGTAGTTTGAGTTGTCTCCCTTGAAACAGACCTCTCTTGGATCTGATTTTGTATTTCTCGTTTATAGCGTTATAAAATGTTAACAAGTCTCAAGCATAGCAAATAAAATTTTTTTTAAATAATCTAAAACGTCCAGAAAAAAAAAATTATGGAAGCATTCTATTTTCTATAATCTTTTCATATATGTGTGACCACGACAGAAAATCTTACCTGAATCCCCTTTCCTCCTAAACCGCCTCGTTGATGCTAAGTCAACTGTAGATCCTCTTAGTCTTTGGTCTAAAAAAAAAAAGAAATAGTTTTATTTTCCTTATTTAAAGACTCGTTTGTTCATATCATGTCGCTTCCTTTGTAACATTCAAAGATTTCACAAAGTACTCCAATATTTCTGGAGAAAAAAATGCTTCTATATTCGTGGACAGATCAATAGATAGAAAGACAGAAAGATATAGCGACAGATAGATAGGAAAAAGACAAAGAGTCAGAGAGACAGACAGACAAACGTTAATCAGAGAAAGATACAGGTAGATAGACAGAAAGACAAAATGTGAATTTACTGGTGTACTTTTCACACACACACATACACTATATCTATATATATATATATATATATATATATATATATATATATATATATGTGTGTGTGTGTGTGTGTGTGTGTGTGTGTGTGTGTGTGTGTGTTTATTCTGAAGTGCGCATTACATGACACGAGACACTTATGGGATATGAAGCTAGTTACGTTTAAAATTGCTAATACTAAATTTTACCAGTTCCAGTGTTTTTAAAAACCGAATCTTTCCATGTAGGCACTGCGGGATTGCAGACTACTCGCAAGAACTATTTACCTCCAAAATTGAAGAATTTGACAATATGCAAGAACTACTTTCCTCCAAAAAATTGATTGGTTTGACAAGATAAGTGTTCCAAAAAGCATGGGCAATTTTGCACATTTTTACTAAGATGCCCTCCTAGGCCATCCCGCATCGGCTCCCACAGTGTGCCCTTGGAAAAAAACACTAAGCTCACAATTCCTCTGTGTGATATAACCAGTACTGTGTTAAATGTGCAGTTGAAACCAACCAACCGACAACAAAACATCATCACAACAAACAAAGTAAATAGGTCAAGTATGTGAAACTATTTTGTTGGACTTTTTAACAGAGATATGTGTCTGCCAAGCTGGTCGGCGTAGGGATAATACACAAAACTGTATGGTGGATCGCAAGATAGCAGAGGTGCTTTACTTGGTGACGATGGTGTCGAGTATTGACAATACCGCGAAGTTGGAAACTTTGTTACTTTTACTTTCTTATTCACTATTGATCTATTTATGGCTTTTATTTTTTAAACTTTCACAATATTGGAAACCTGAAAAAGCAAACAGAAAGCCATGTTTTTCAGTATTTTTTGTCGATGGAGACAGCCAATTATTACACAGTATTTCTGTCGTAGGAGACAGTCAATTATTGCACAGTATGTCTGTCTTAGGAGACTGCCAATTATTACACAGGTTACCATTGTCTGTCTTAGGAGACAGCCAATTATTACACTGGTTACCGTTGTGCGCAACAGATAGATAGATTGTAGGTGGGGAAGGAAGGAAGAAGGCGGGCAAGCAGATAGATCAAGATATAGATAGATTGCACATACAGCTATGGCCAGCATCCCTTTAATTAAAACACGGCACAAGAATTTGAAAACGACTGAAAGTATACTTCATGTGTCAAGATGAAAACTAAACAGTTTCAATGTATCGTACATGTTTTACCTAGTGCATAACGGGCCAGACTCGCAATCAATGGGTTGAATGTTCGAAATCTGCCTTGACCAGCTTGTCTCGGCTGATGTGGTGTATTTCTTTGGGCAAGGCACTTAACTAGCATTGCCTTGGTACTAAACAGTGTTTAATGTATTGATGTGCCGTAAAAAATAAAAATATCCACCAATCATTCAGTCAGTATTATTTGGTGTGGTGTAATGGCAGTTGGGGGGTTCTAGGAACATCATTTCACGTTACAATCAGGCAAAGTATTGTAGAGAATTCTGTTGATTCACCTTTAATCTCTTTCTATGTTTAAACGCTTTTTTGCATGCCTATATGCCTTGATACTTTCTAACTTGATGTCGTACTCAATTTTATTTTATTTCCTCTTCATTTCTTTCATCTGCTTTTCCAATTATGAATGAATGAATGAATGAATGAATGAATGAATGAATGAATGAATGAATGAATGAATGAATGAATATGCCTTGGAGTGAAGAAAATATCACTATTGCATACATACATGTTTGTCCACGATAATCCATTTTTGCACATTCCTGAAATAAAAGATAATTAGCATAATGGTTTATTCAGAAAGCATGGAAACAAATTTCAAGCTATACGCACCACAAATGCATCTAGGAGAAAGTTTCAAAACAATGTGTTCTCTCTTTCATTCATAAAAATACATACGCAAAACCTCGTTCGTACACAACTTCATTTTATTAACATATAATTTAGGTCCTGTCAGGGTATAGCTATAACCTTATTTTCATCTTCCGCGTTCAAAGCAATAAGTAGGTCCCTCCCAGTGAGCGAATTTTCGCCGCGTTATCCTGGGGGAGAATTTCTCCTAGAGCAACCTTTCCCCCTCTCAGAACCATTAATACCAAACAGCTTTTTTTTTTTTTTTTCCCCAAGGGTTAAAAACTAGTCTAGAGCTATTTTTTCCTAATGTTAAAACACAAACATGTCTCGCAGGTTAGTTTTTACTCGAGCCTACCACCCAACAAACTACCCCCAACTTCCGAATAAAAGGCCCTAGGGTTGACTTTCCATTCTACAGTTATTTTTATCGGCGGGGAAAAAAAAAACTACTCTAAAGTATGTACCAGGGAAAGGTCGCTCTAGCATTAACACCATAAAAAAAGTATATGCTTTCTTCGAAGTTATATACTATACATGTACTGCATTGTTTCATTTTCCCATCGGACATTTATGCATAAATATACAGATGAATGACGATCCCAAGATTCTTTACTAATTTTGAAAAATAAGTTACTCGGTGATCCTTGAGGATTTAAAGAAGCAATAACCCTTGCAAAGCCTATGACGCGATGTTTTTCCAGGTGCGTACAACATTAACCCAGTAACCAAATTTGAGAGCAAAAATCCCAGATTCATTGTGATTGGTTTGTTTAAGACCGAAATGGATCTGATACATTTGATGTTAGACATGAACCTGCTCAAGGTTGGAAGAATGTATGAAATGTAAACCCCTGACTCTGCATCGTAACAGAATGTTACTACGTAAAAATAATTAACATATTACTGATACATTATGGTAAAGTTGCAAAATAGGAGCTGTGTAGCTTCTAAGAGAGTTGATAAAATACTGTATTTTTGGTAAGTACGTCAGCATGCACACCTGTAAATGCTATACCACTCGTTACCATTTTAAATGACAATGGTTGATAAATTTCAAAGAAACGTTGTGGCGGGAGTGGTTGGGGTAATTGGCACTAGTGTAGAAATTCCCCGGGGGGGAAATTATGCTGGGGGATAATCCTAGAGTGACTTTTCCCACCGAGAAAAAGATGCCTCTGGAGTATAATTTCAGGACGGGGAAGGTTGGTGGGGGGGGGGGGGGCGACTCTAGGGCTATTTTTCCAAACGTAAAGTCAGCTAGAGGGAAAAACAACTCTGCAAAACCGTTCAAGCTTACAAGTACGATATTCTTGTTCTTAGCCAAAGACCAATCGCAACTTCTCGGTCATGACCGTGATTACGAGAATTGCTGAGTAGTTACGGTTGATCATTCAATAAGAAATCTGAACACTATAGTAATAATACCCAACTAGGTCTAATCAAATTCATCTCCGTCTTCTAAATATAATTGCCATTCGAATGTGAGGTCCATATTTATATTAAGCAGATGAATGTGGCATTACATAACAATTTCGTATTGTGTGTTTGTTCCTTTGTGTGTGCATATAAAAGAACACTCATAAAGTATATGTTATAAATAACCGCATTTAATAATTGAAGGTGCTCATGGTTCAGGATCTTAATTATATTTGTCTTCAGTCAAATCTATACGCTATATATAATTTCAATATAGTGTTCTCTACCGTTATCAGTGGCAGATTGAGAGGGGCTGCGCCGGGTGCACGTGCACTCCCAGAGATATAAAAGAAAATTCCACTAAACATTTTACAGCGTATTCTTTGTTCAATGAAAATATTTTTCTGACATTAATCTCTCTCTCTCTCTCTCTCTCTCTCTCTCTCTCTCTCTCTCTCTCTCTCTCTCTCTCTCAGTGACGGATGTATGCACCCTCCTTTATTATTCTCACACTTCAGTGGAGAGCGTGAATATTGTCGTTGCCCTCAAACACTGCTTTGAGGATTTTAATGAAACTTTGTAAGCTAAATATGTAGTTGGTATATATTAGCAACAAGTTTTTACTTTTTTCCTCCGGACCATTTCTCGAAGAATTGTGGAAATGAGTATATTTTCAGAATTCAGTTCGTCATCGCTTCTCCTCCCACACTACTTGAATGATTCTGTTGAATCGTTCTAGACTAGGTGTGTGGTTGGTATAAGATGCGCAATAAGTTTTAATGTTTTTCTTCGGCACATTTTTGGGGTCTTTTTTTAAAATAAAAAAATTATCAAAAAGGAGGTATTCTCTGAATTCAATTTGCCATTGCCACTCCTCCCACACCGTCTTGATTATTTTAATGAAATTTCTAGGTTAGATTGTGGTTGATGTAGATGCGCAATAAAGTTTGACTCATTCATGCACTAAACAAGGAAAGTTATTTCGACAGGCAGGAAACATGTGCTGACAAGTTAAAAGTGCTGATTTTTGTCATGATCGAAAATACATCGTCAGCCTAATATTTTAATATTTATTTGGAATCCTTGCATCCACTATTTATTTTTGTTTCCGTATAGCTCTAAAAACTATATATATATATATATATATATATATATATATATATATATATATATATATATATATATATATATATATATATATATATATATATAAATGATTTCCTCTATTACACTGCATCCCCTTCCACACACACACAGTTTGATCACACTTTTTAAACCGCTAATGCAAACTCCAAAGAACGGTTCCCATTTCTATTTATTTTAAAGACTATGAACGAATCAATCGTAAGCGGAGTACAAGTTGTGTATCATTTAGCATGCATAGGCATATATGAACATCTAATATCCCTTTTCAATAGTGCCCCATTTAAAAAAAAAAACGTGGGGACAATTATATCGCATTTAATACAAATCACGATCACGCGTAAGTAATACAGGCAATTCGAATAGTAATTTGCAAAACAAGAAAAGAAAAAATCAAAAGAATACAAAAAAGGAACCATTCTTTGCTATATTGAACAAATAAAATAAATATTCCACTTACCCGTCTGTTCTGAATTTAACCATACAAATGTGGACGATCACAACAGTGGTTTCTTACTGTGTCAAATGCATATGTCTATAATATATTGACGTATCTGATAACTGCATTTAAGATTATGCAAGGCCGCTTCTTTTGTTCCAAATCAAATTATGATAAACAAAATAATTCATATCGGTCTATGTATTGTATAGTTTTTGAAACTATTCCAAGATTGTACTACTACTACTATTACTAATACTATTATTACTAATACTAATACTACTATTACTAATACTACTACTTATAATAATAATAATAATAATAATAATAATAATAATAATAATACAATACTTCGTGAAAAATAAAGAGCAATCTATGGGTTTTTTTTTTTTTTTTAAATCCTTACAGGTGTTGTTTATATAAAAACAAAATAATAATAATAAAAGATCTAATAATAATAATAACAATAATAGTAGCAAGATCAGTTAGGTCTTGTCTTCAAAACTGCTTCACAAAAGAACGGATATGTTACTGGTCAGACCTGCACCATTTTCATTCAGAACCAATTTCATAATGCAAGAAGAGTTCTAGTGAAAACCCCAGGTCAATGCCATCATTAATGTATTGTATGTATGCATTGTGGATTTAACGCCATTTGTCAGCACATGATATGCGATACATGGCGGCCAGTGTATTTAGTGGAGGAAGAACCCGAGATGATGCCGGGAAGAACCACCGACCCACGGTAAGCTACTGGCCAGCTTTTTCTCATACCCACGTTGGTAGAGCTGAGTCTCAAACTTGTGCGGACAGAGGTGAGATGTGTGAGTGATCCGTAAAGGCGAGCGCTTTAGACCACTCGGCTATCCGGGGTCCCTCCCACCATTCACGCAAGACGAGTAGTGATAACATGTTAAAGTGAAAACCTCTGTCAATAAAACCAGCTTTTCAAAGGTAGTAGCCATATACAGATTTTCAGGATAGCCGTCAAGGCAGCCATTTTGTGGGTTACATCAGCATCCTTTTCATGTAAGAATAACTTTATATTGTAAGAAAGAATGCTGTTTTTGTATTATAGGTGTGATCATCTGTTTAGGAGAAGTAGTTTTTATGAGATTTTTCAAAAAATGTGGGCGGTTACATTGTCATAATTTGTTTAGGACCAATTACGTTCAGTGTGAAGTGGTTTAGTGACCATCCCTTCAAGAGCAGTTATAACAAGTTTTTACCATTTTGATACAGGACAAACTAGATATCATAATAAGTCTTTCAGTGAAAAACCCATTTTGGTATGACCATCCATTCAGGAGCAGTAGCTATAACAAGATTTTCAAGATGACCATCATGGCGGCCATATTGAATGTAAGAACGGCACCATTTTCTTTTAGGTTTGTATGTATGTATGCTGTAGCATTTTACGGCGCCTAGAATAATAGTGGCTAAATGGTGCCAATTCAAGGACTAACTAGATATCATAAGAAATGTTTTAGTGAAAACCCCAGCGATATCAAGATTTTCAAGATGACCACCATGGGAGTCATATTCGGCATCATTTTCATTTGGCATCGACTAGACACCGTATGAAGTCTTCTGGTGGAAACCCCATGTCGATATGACTTTCTGTTCAGGGGCAGTTGCGATAACAAGATTTTCAAAATGGCTATTAAGGCGGCCATATTGGATGTCAGACTGGCACCATTTTCAAAAAGGCCCAACAAGACATCATAAGAAGTCTTTTTTGTAAAACCAAATGTTGATATGACCATCCATTCAGGAGTAGAGATGATATTTTCAAGTTGACAACTGTGGTGGCCATGTTGTTGGATACCCAAACTGCACCATTTTCATTTAGGACCAATTAGACCTCGGGATGAATGTGTGTATGTGTAAGTTTCATGGCAATCCTCTGAGTAGTTTTGGAGAAGTAGTGATAACAAAACTGTGCTAATGTGCTAACCGACGGACGACAGACGACGAGAAAAGGCCATCCCTAAAGCTCTTCTGGTCTATGACCAGCAGAGATGAACAACAACAGCAAAATAAAAATAAAAAAAATAAAACAAAATTGTAAGTCTGGAAAAGTCTGCATAATCCATATGCGTAAAATGTATTGTGGTTCAAAGAAAATGAAATGATAGTCCCAATGTACATACAAAATCTTCATTAAATTCTCTGAACGCATGAGCTGAGATTTCCTTGAGATGTACTTGATCTTCTGAGATCTCGGAATACGCCGAGAGTATTACCCCCTTTAGCCATGATGCCAGGGCTTGGGTAGTTAGGCCTATATCCTCTTTCCCCAGCTTGATCTGAAGAAAATGGCGTTGCCGGGCGCAACTGCACGTGTCCGTGCGCTTCACGTAGTGGTTAAGCGCATGGACCGGGTTATGCATTATCGTCTCTTTAGTCTAATCGATGGAGGAGACGGAACGGATAACCACTCTTTTACTGCCCGCTGACGGCAGCCTTTTCTTTGATTCGAAGCCAGGTTGCATCATCAGGACCACGGAACCATCTGATCGTTCGGATCCACTGAAGAGCATGCAACTCACTCATCCTGCATGCTGAAGAAACACGCTTTGTATGATAGCAAATTAAAGAAAGTCCTGGCTAATTTCTCGAACTGATCTGAACTGAGCCATGTCAGCACGCACGACAAATTCCACTTTGCAGAAAAAGTGAGTGAATTTGGTCTACTAAAGTCAACAATGGATAACAAGTCTGATAAACCTTTATTGTGACCAATATCCGCTCTACCATGATGGGGGCATTTCTCGAAGAATTGTGGAAAAGAAGATTTTTTCTTCAGAATTCAGTTAGTCATCGCTTCTCATCCCACATTGATTGCTTGAATTATGCTGTTGAATCGTTCTAGACTAGGTGTGTGGTTGGTATAAGATGTGCAATAAGTTTTAATGTTTTTCTTCGGCACATTTTTGGTGACATTTAAAAAAAAAAATATTATTAAAATGGGGTATTCAAGGAATTCAGTTTGTCATTGCATCTCCTCCCACACCGTCTGGATTATATTAATGAAATTTCTAGGTTAGATTGTGGTTGATGTAGATGCGCAATAAGGTTTTACTTTTACCTCTGGCCCGTTTGTGGGATATTTCTTGAAAAAGTGTCGAGAAACGGGTATTCTGAAAGTTCCGCTTGTTTATTTAATATTGATGTAGGCCTAGTCTCATGCAATATTACTGCTGAGCATTCACATATGTACAGGAAAGATACTGATCTGTCATTATTACAAAAGTCTTGAGAGAAAGGAGTGTATGTTGCTTGTCATAAAAGAAAATCATGTCAAGAACAACATGTCTGATGTGCAATGATATACATGTCTATGACTGCATAGTGTGCACATGTGAATATATATATATATATATATATATATATATATATATATATATATATATATATATATATATATATATATACAGAGAGAGAGAGAGAGAGATACAAATATACAAATATATATTAAACAGAGCGGAAAGTGTTATCCCTGGATCCTACATTTACATAATTTGTAATTACGAAGAAATAATATTATCATACAGGTTAGAGAATTTTTAATTCGTACTCTGCGGAGATTCGAACCCATGTCCGCGGGTTAAGTCACCCATCGCCTTGCCTGTACGCGCCAATACCATCGCGACCATGCACACATCACCAGAAAATGCTGCTACAAAGTCCCTGGTATAGGTATTAGTGCATAGCAGACACACCCGCATATCGACCCAGTAATTAATTCTCATCCAAGTACAGTCACTCCGAATTCCTACGACAGAAATCTAGGTACAGCGTATATAGAGGTTATTATAGAGAAATACAAATATACCCCAAACACAGCAGAAAGTGCTATCCATGGATCCTACAGGAAAATATACAACATAATTTTTAATTACTTATATATATATATATATATATATATATATATATATATATATATATATATATATATATATATATATATATATATATATATATATTGCGCGGAGAGAGAGGGAGAGGGGGGGGGGACACATACACTTTGCTTGGTTCCGCCACTAGTTATGATGTTGGCGTGGGAGTGATTTTTGAAGTAGAGGAAACAGAACAACTCGGAGGAAATCACCTCACCTTACACAAATCTGGCATCGATGAGTTGCACAGCGAGTACGTTTCCACTCTCCTATTCAGCCCCAAAGGATGGTTGGGA
Organism: Margaritifera margaritifera; assembly: GCA_029931535.1. Classification (NCBI taxonomy): domain Eukaryota; kingdom Metazoa; phylum Mollusca; class Bivalvia; order Unionida; family Margaritiferidae; genus Margaritifera; species Margaritifera margaritifera. The sequence continues at coordinate 728,352 of JAQPZY010001389.1, read as the reverse complement.
AATCGAAAAAGCACATTTTTTGTTTCACCTATGAAACGTGGATGTATCCTTTAAACTGTCAAAACGATCACGAGTAGCGGGTAATTATAAGCTTGGCCTTCTAACTGTTTCTGACTTTGTCGAAATAAATAATAAATCAGTCAATCATGATTACGATAAAGATCAACATGACCATGACAACAATGATGACGACGATGATGATAATGATTGCAAAGACGACCATAAACTTGTAAACAGTTTAATATTCATTCGTGTGCTAAACAAGGAAAGTTATCTCGACAAGCAGGCAACATGTGGGGATTCCACAGCCCTATACAAATATTTCGTCGATGTTGTGGATGTATCGACGGATAGGTCAAAAGTACTGATTTTAGCCATGATCGAAATTACCTTTATTTCGAATCCTTGCATCCACTAGTTATTTTCGTCTCTAAAAACTGAAAATACTGCATACTGACCGACAATTTATGGCAAAATACCATAACAAATTCAGTAGTGCCACATTTCACATTTTTTTCTTTCTTCTTTCTTCAAAAAACGTGTAGACAATTATATCGCTTTTAATACATATCACGATCAAAAGTAATACAGGCAATTCGAATAGTAATTTGCAAAAAAAAAAGAGAAAAAACAAGAAACAATACAAAATAAAAAATTGTGGGGGGGGGGGGCATTGGTCGCTATATTGCACAAGTAAGATAAATATTGCACTTATCTGTCTGTTCTGACTTTAACCATAGCCCTGTGGAGGATTACAACAGTGGTTTCTTACTGTGTCAAATGCATATGTCTATAATATATTGACGTATCTGATAACTGCATTTAAGATTATGCAAGGCCGCTTCTTTTGTTCCAAATCAAATTATGGCAAACAAAATAATTCATATCGGTCTATGTATTGTTTAGTTTTTGAAACTATTCCAAGATTTTACTACTACTACTATTACTAATACTACTACTATTATTACTAATACTAATACTACTACTACTACTAATAATAATAATACAATACTTTGTGAAAAATAAAATCGATCTATGTTTTCCAAAAAAAAACAAAAAAAACAAACAAACAAACAAACAAACAAAAAAACCCAACAAACTTGCTAGCTGGTGTTGTTACAAACAAACTACTACTACTAATAATAGTAATAACAATAATAGCAAGGTCAATTAGGTCTTGTCTTCAAAACTGCTTCAAAAAAGTGCAGATATCTTACTTGTCAGACCTGCACCATTTTCATTCAGAACCAATTACATATTGCAAGAAGTGTTTTAGCGAAAACCCCATGTCAATACCATCATTCATGCAAGACGAGTAGTGATAACAAGATTTTCGAGATAGCCACTTTGGTGCCATCATGTTGGACGTCAGTTGAACACCATTTTCATTAAGAATCAGCTATGTATTGCTATAATAGTGATGAAGTGAAAAACCTCTGTCAATAAAACCAGCTGTTCAAAAGAAACAGTCATATACAGATTTTTAGGATAGCCGTCAAGGCAGCCATTTTGTGGGTTACATCAGCATCCTTTTCATGTACGAATAACTTTATTATTGTAAGAAAGAAGGCTATTGTTTAATGTAGGTGTGACGACCTGTTTAAAAGAACTACCTTTATACGACATTTTTAAAAAAATGTGGGCGGTCACATTGGCATCATTTTTGTTTAGGACCAACTACGTTTAGTGTGAAATGTTTTAGTGACCATCCATTCATGAGTAGTGATAACAAGTTTATCAAGATGGCCACCATTTTTATATAGGACCAACTAGATATCATAAAAAGTCTTTTAGTGAAAAACCCATTCTGATATGACCATCCATCCAGGAGCAGTAGCGATAACAAGATTTTCAAGATGACCATCTCGGCGGCCATACTGAAATGTAAGATCGGCACCATTTTCTTGTATGTATGTATGTATGTATGTATGTATGTATGTATGTATGTATGTATGTATGTATGTATGTAGCGTTTTACGGCGCCTCGGAACAATAGTGGCTATATGGTGCCAATTAAAGGACTAACTAGACATCATAATAAATCTTTTGGTCAAAACCTAATGTCTATATGACCATGCATTCAGGAAGAGTAGCGATAACTAGATTTTCAAGAGGACCACCATGGGAGCCATATTCGGCATCATTTTCATTAAGCGTCGACTAGACACCATAAGAAGTCTTCTGGTGAAAACCCCATGTCGATATGACTTTCCGCTCAGGAGCAGTAGCGATAACAAGATTTTTAAAATAGCTATCAGCGCGGACATATTGGCACCATTTTCTAAAAGGCCCAACTAGACATCATAAAAAGTCTTTTAGTAAAACAAATGTCGATATGACTATCTGTTCAGGAGTAGAGATAAGATTTTGAAGATGACCACCGCGGTGGCTATGTTGGATATCCAGGCTGCGTCGTTTTCATTTAGAAGCTGCATCGTTTTCATTTAGAACCAATTAGGCCTTGGCATGAATGTGCAAGTTTTCATGGCAATCCTTTGAGTAGTTTTGGAGAAGTAGTGATAACAAAATTGTGCTAAAAGACGGACGACAGACGAGGAGAAATGGCCATACCTAAAGCTCTTCTGGTCTATGACCAGCAGAGATGACCCCCCCCCCCCCCCCTCCACTATGAAAACAAGCAAAACACAAAGATCAAGAATTATAATAGATTGGAAAAGTCTGCATAATCCATATGAGCCAAATGTATTGCAGTTGAAGGAAAATGAACTGATAAAATGAACTGATAGTCCCAATGTACATAATGCAGAGATGTTGCCAGAATTTTATCTTAAGGGGGGAGCTCCTCCCTCGTCACCAAAATAAGGGGGGGGGGGGGGTAGAAAAAATGACGGGGAGGAGGAAATGGCCATAGTTCAATATTTACCTCACATATAATTATCAGTCTCTTTCTTTCTTTGTGCTCTACTGAAATCAAAATAACAAAAGATTTCTCCTCTAGTTGTATAAGCATTAATCTGTTGATCATTTTTGAGCTTAATTTGTTCCTCATCTGTGCACGAATATTGTTCTGTGCTGAGAACCCTCTTTCACATATGCATAACTAGCTAAGCCAGCTTGAACAAGTTGGAAAAATATTCTTTATGGTTGTTATGTACAATTTTCAGCAGCTCAAAGGTATTGTCTCTTGGATATCTCTGCTCCAAAATAATATTTTTCACTAACAAAAGCTCTGCCAAAGTTTCACTTTCTTGAATCAAAGCTTTGCTGACTACTACATATATGCCAGATTTCTGATCTGTTCCACAATTTTGTATTAGGGTTTTAAGTCCATCAATGCCATAGTCAGCTTGTTCAGACAGAGTTATTCTGATTAAAAATAAATATCCTTACTTTTTGATTTCTTTTAAGACTTGTATTTATACAATTTATCTTAACCCTTAGAGTGATATATAGTTTTGTAGCACAAGATCCGTCAAGACAGAATAGTTTCAGAAAATAAATGAAAAACTGCACTCTACTTTTAAATTGCCTGTACTTTAATTAGGCTTAGTATTCTGCCTTTTTTACATTTAATTTCGAAGGATCGCTTAATAGGGGGTTGACCGGCATGCCGTCTGTTTTTGTCCATCCAGCATGTACATCTGACTCGTATTCAACATCATATTCAGGTTCAAAATACTCACTGGTATTTCCAGTAACACTTTCCGGGTTCCAATAATCTCATATACATGTGCTTCAAAACTTTAAAAATCATTGTCATCATCGCTATCTTCGGAAAGTATTTGCCGAACGAAATCGTCATCTGAAGATGAACCATGTTGCGAGTCAGCCATTTTGGATTTTCTAGGGGTTCTTACTTTAAACATGCATTTTTAAAACTTCCTACATGAATGCAAGGTTAAAACTCGACAATGCTTGTTCCGGGGCCCAATGTACCAATCAAATTTAGTTTAACAACCGTTCATATCAAGCCGAACGATGCGTAAACAGTTGCCTACCGGAAATAAAGACCGATAACGAGACAAGCGCAACGCGACTTCTACTGGCGGCGCGACTTATGCCCCGACAAGCACTTTAGGGGTTAACAGTTAAATAAAAATTGTATACTGCGCAGAGTACTTTTTATATGCGCGACTTTAAACTAATTTGCGGGAGTTCTCGCTTATCACTGCTTTCCAAGTGCGCGATTTCGTACAAATTTTGCGCGATTCGCGCAGTCGCGCGCTCTGTCAGCATCTCTGGTAACATACTAGATCTTCATTAAATATTAATCTATGTTTGAGATGAAAATGTTAACAGGCATGTCATCATTACGTTACTCTTTTTAATCCAAGAACAGATAATGGACCACATGGACAAAACAGTCACTATGTTATACAATATATTCTGCTGGTTCAAAATTTTAAAGGAATGCCACGCCAAATTCTGCAAGAACACAGAACTGAGGACATGAGCAATTTTATTGTTCTTGTGTACATTGTTTCTCCGATAAAACTTACCCGATCAAATTAACGTTAGGAAAAAGCTCTGATACCTCTCGAACCCAGCAATTGCATTACGACGAAACTCATCGTCTTTCTCGTTTATATACCATATAGACGAAGGGAAGAAACTCTTCCCAATTCTTTCTCTTACCTCCCCTAACAACCGCTAGGTGGCTACAGTTGTTTACTTTTAGCTTGAGTGATACATCAACGAGGATGCTCTAATCTGCCGGGAAGTGTGGGAGGGTTTAATAGTAATGTGATAGGGTAAGTATTCTCGGAGAAACAGAATTTACTAAAAATAAAAAAATGCTTTCTCTGTTGAATACATCACCCTCTCACGTTAACGTTAGTAGAATAGGTAATAGGAGGAGGCAATGCTGATCATCATATTCTCTTCCTCGAGGCATATAAGGATTTCTTCTATATATGAGGGTAACCCGCACTCCTTATACGAGACCAGCACAATTGACGATCATGTAAGCCGTGACAACAGTGCCCGAATAAGAGAAAAAAGTCAGTCAACTGTGGAATGATATTGCACCAGTCCCTGAAAACCCGCCACATCCCCTCGTACAGAATCACTTTGCATGTGTGACCCTCATATTTTGAATTATCTTCTGTGCCAAGACGGAGGGGGTATTCACCCCAAACCCCTCCCAACTGCATGTGAATGCATCTACGGTCCATGTTTCTGGGTCTAGGCCTGGCGAGATGAAGGTAGGCAGTTTGTGATTCCACCTCATCACAAACAGATCCATCATCGGGCGGTCTCAAAATGCAAAACTCCGCTGAAAGATCAAAGGGGTGGACGGACAACCCTATGTCAATGGTCTGGCCCATTCCTGACAATGAATCGACCAGGACACTGAGCCTGCCCGGGATATGGCTGATCTGAGCCGTTACATTTATCTGTGAACACCAATTCCAAACCAGAACGCATAAATCTGATGATATCTTGCCCGCCAGCCCCACCACCACCCCAACTGAGGCAGGCCACCACCACAGAATTGTCTGTTATAATGAGGACTACCTTTCCATATAATTGGTCTTTCTACAATGAAATGCATTTACAATGGAATTTATTTCTGGAATGTTGATGTGGAGAGGTAACTCTTCTGGCCCCCATTCGCCACTGACAGTGGTCAACCTGGGCAGCAGATGGGCTCTCTGACAGTACGAGCTGTTGTCCGTGCAAAGCATAACTTCCGGTTGGGATTTTATAGAGGAAATCCTGCCGTGTGCCATCGTGTGTTGCCCCACTGACACGGGAAAGAATCTACTTCGTTCGAGGTAATGATTTATTCGACATAATGATTTATTAATCGAGTCGACCGGAAAAAGTGGCGCCACTGAGCTAGCACGGCAATCTGCAAAGAGCGCATGGAAAAGGCGGTCGAGGAAAATCAACTCCTTTGCCGCATTGAGCAGACCGGTGAGTTGTAAAAACTCTCTCGCCGAAATCTACTCCCCGTCGGAAATAGACTTCGCAAGCTTCGTAACCCGTGCCGTGCGCAACACATGGAGGCAAACAAAGTTGAGGTTGGTAAAACATTTCATGCCCAGATGAACAAAATGCTGGAATGAAATAAGTTCCGACTTGTTCTAACTGAGCAGAAAACCTGACTCAAAACGGAAAGAAGATCGTTTCTGTCCAAAGCTAAACTTACCATGTATTTTTGGAAAATGTCCTAGACATGCACTGCCGTCGCTGCTGACGAGGTCGACCAGAAAAGAGAGACGACACAGTTGATAATCTTCGTGAAAACTCATGGGCTGATATTGAGACAGAAAGAGAGAACGCGAAATTGGTAGATGGTTCCTTGGAAATCAAACCGAAGGAACTTTGCTCCATGAGGGGTCTAAAGAGACAAGAAAGTATGCGTTTGTTCAGTCTAAACTGACTGCAAATTCGTCCCTTTTCTTGCCGTCTCCATTTTGAACCTCGGCGTGACTATGTGTTTGTTAAGCCGGCAGAGGTCCATGACTGGTATTAGATTCCCGTAGGCCTTGGGTACTAGAAACAGCCAGAAAAAAACCCCTGAGAGTTCAGCTTGCGAACTATCCCCACAGCCTCTTGTCAAGTAACGACCAGATATCCCCTTCTGTAAAATACCCGCCTTCTTCGGATCGGACGGCATGTCCATCATCGAAGCGGAAGTTGAAACGGGATGGGGTTAGATACATGAAATCCGAAGCCCCTCCGAAACAGCTTGAATCACCCATTCGTTCTCGGTAAACATGTCGATCCACCTGGTTCGAAAATGAAGGAGTCTGGCGCCATCCGGAAGGCTGTATGCGGACGGGCGGAGTGGCAAGTCAACGTCGGCTGTTAAGAGCCTTGGGAAAATAGAAACATTGTCTCCTTCCTCTTCATTAAACTGCCTCTGGAATTGAGTGGCCTGCTGCCACCTTAAGTTAGGCCGAGGTCGAAAATTGTTGCCTTTGAGCGGTATATGGTCTCTAATCCTTTTGCCATCGATCGTCTCTTCCCTGCGGCTGCGACTGGTTCGGCCTAAAAGTAGGTGCAGGCGGCGAGGCAAGCTGAAGACGCTGTTCCTGCGATGCCTGCTTGCGTACTTCCTAAATTTTTTCCGCCAAACAGCGATCACATACCAAAAGGTACCGACCGAAGGGCCAAGGCATGATGCGTGTTAAGGGCGAATGAGAGCAGGCAGCCGTCTCGTCGAACGAGATTCAGATTAGACAAAGCCGTCAGTCGAATAAATGCTTGCAAAGCCAAATCTCGTATAGAGGAAGTAGAGACCATGTTTTGCAGTGACTTAGAGGTGACGTACAAGACATTTTTGTCCACCTTAGACAACAGCGGATTGGTCATATTGACCGCCGCAATGTTCTTGTCCATGAACGGCAGCTCAGTGCTAAATGTCGGCAAATGTGTGCGCTACCAGCATCGGCAGAACGACGCTGGTACCTGGCTTTCAGAAAAGAAAGCCTTGGAATTAGCCGGGTCCCGTATTTTATTAATCCGGTGGGTCGGAGACTTCCTTGACGTTAGCTGACTGTAAGAAGATGGAAGGATGGCTTTTCATCGTCGTCTTCCAAATCCACTGAAGCCATGACATTATAGGCCTGGCTTGCAGCTGATGGGGATGGGCACCCGGAAATAGGCAGAAGTCTGTAGATTTCCTCCACGGATGCTTTAAAACTGTACTCCGTCCATTCCATTGTAGAAGAGGAGTACGGAAAGTTATCGAGACTATCCCTGCACTCACTGTGAGGTTCGTCCTCGTTGGGCATTCTGTAAGCTTCAGAATAAAACATTCCAGGGGGGCAGAGACCAGGCCGTGTCAACGTCCCTTTGTACAGTTTGGTACCTCCGCGAAGGATAAACCGTGAAGATTTGAGCCGGCAGTTGCTTCGGCAGCCGGACAAGTGCCATGGTTTGTCTGCTCGGCTATCTGCTGGATGGCTGACTCAGTAACCACCTGGTTGGTCCATGCGGCAGAATGGATGAATCGGCTAATCGGATCCCCATATAGCTCCATATAACAAGGTACGGCCGGCCGTTATACAGCATGGCTAACCAAAGTGGTTTGATTTTGGTTTTGTGGGATTTAACACTATTTTTCAGCACATTATAGGTTATACATGACAGCCGGTATATTTAGTATAGGCAGAACCCTGGAAGAACCACCGACCAGTAGAGCTAAAAAAAACCAAACCCCAACTGCAAGAAATTCACATAAATATCAACAAATTTCACAAAATAATGATTGCAATATGTAGTAAATACCTTTCACACTCAATACTATACTGACTTCGTTGATGGATGGTCAATCATCTGCAGATATAACTTGGATTTTATGAGGTACGGGATACGATGTACATCATTAACAGTTAAAGCTAAAACTAAGTAAACAACCATAGCCACGTTGCAGTCTTAAGGAAAGGTAAGGGGAAAGGTTGGGTTGTGAAGAGTTTCTTCCATTTGTCTATATGGTATAGAGACACAAAAGACAAAAATGTTTATCTTGCCACGATTGCTGGCTTCAAGAGGTAGCAGATCTTCTTCCCAACGTTAATGTATTTGGAGAATTTATTCAAAGAAGAAACTTGTGAACATTTTATAGCAAACACATGTTTCAACTTAATGGCATAAGAAGTTTTTAAACACATCTAACCTAGCTCTCTGGCACCTCTTTTGTTCTTCTATTATTTTCTTGAACGAACAGTAAATACTTTTTTTTTAAACTGGCATAGTGGCTCATCCATGCGGAGCTATTGTCTTTCACCCCTTCCTTAATACACCCCTGGGAGCCAAATTGGATGGGGGTAACCAATTTAATCCCCCAGTCAAAATTAGAAAAAAAATTAAAAATTTCTTGATAAGATTAATAAATAAACCATATATTACTATGAAGTTCCTACTCACCTAGCGGACTATAGTTAGTTTCCCTGCCTCAGTTTTTACTGGTGAATATTCATTCCCACATAGCTCTGTAATGCCTTGTTTCCATGTGAAGCATAATTCACGTACCTCTGACACAAGGTGCAGTATGCTTTTCTGGGAATGTTGAGTTTTCACCAAAAATACATCCAAGTATTTGGCCATCAATTTCCTGCTCCAACCATTCCCATATTGTTTTAATATCTTGGTTGATATCTTTGAGATCCCCCACCCCCCTTTCAACTATGCAGTTTGCCACCATATTGATCCTGTTGTATGAAGAGGGAAGAAAACCAACTATGTGCAGGTGCAGACTGGTTCTTCAACACACTTAGCTGATACATCCAGCCATTTACTGGCCGTACTCTACTGGCCACCTGGCAGCAACCAGCAACAGGTACAGGATGACCCCTACCCCCAACACACAAAGTTTCTCAATGAATTTATGCAAATTTCAGCACCCCTCCTGATCACAGAAAAATCAGAAATCTTCCAAAAAACAGAAAAGTCTCATGCCTGATAATAATAATAATAATAATAATGGCATTTGGTGCATGGTATTGGTATTCGTTCAAGAACCAAGTTTGAAAGGTGAACCTGCATTCAGAGGTCACCTGTATACAAAAACTAGTTTGACTATTTCGAATGGGTGACTGCTATCAACAGTTTTTACAGTAATAACAAAGATAGCTTCCTACTAGAATAAAAAACGTAGTATTCATTGGTGACCTCCATGCATGATAGCAGTGGTATTTATATAAGCGGACCAATCCACAAGAGGAGTAAATCTTGCTCACTGACATTCTTTTCCCTTCATACTTTGTTTCCTTTTTTTAAACAGCAGACCTTGAGGATGAAGGATTGGCACTATGTAAAAATCTTGATGCAATGATAGTTCTGATATAATTTGATCAAAATTAATCCAGCCATTTCTGGGTAGAACTAAAAGTTTAAAAAACTTCTAAATGGAAAGATGTTGCATCAAAGGAGTCTCATTCAACAAGACTTCTCGCATGACTTGTGATATCTCCACCAAATGAGGGTCTGATAAAAAAAAAAAAAAATGAGTTTTCCATGTACAAACAGAATGAGGCTTTCCCAAAATTTTGAAAAGTGATCTGATTGGCTGATGAGATGAGGTGACATAATACATCACCATGATGATGAAATGACTATATTTTACATATGAACACGAATAGTTTCACTGACTGAGACATGCCTCCTACATCAGTGTAAAATTGATGTTTCATGATATCCTTGTAATCAAACAATAGAATTTTAGCTTAAATGATCACAGAAAGTATATCTAGATAAGTTCTGGGATAGTAAGAAATGTTGCTGTAATATCACTTTTACAAAGTTGGACCAAATCATCTTCTATCGGTAATAGCAATCAATGAAGCATGGTCATACCATAAGCTCATATAACCTTCAAGGTGAGATAATAAAAACTAGGTGGACAAGTACAACATCATTTTATCTCTTTATCACAGGTGTATCAATCAATGATACAGAATGCATTCTTCCCACAAATGCAGAGCTTTTCAAATCCGCTCCATGCTCTTGTTGACCTTGTCCAATAAAAAAGCTATCTGCTACCCTGTTTTGACTAATGAGCTGAATACTAGGATTAGATCCAGTAACTAAATGTTTCTTTCTCTTTGACTGGTAAGGTTGAATATTAGATACAGGCTTGCTGTAATTGTCTTGTGTATGTCGCTCAATGAAATTTTTGCTGTAGTTCCCACTACCACTATCAAGCCCAACTGAACTGGGTGCAATGAAATTCCATTTCTCTGCTGATCTTGTTCGATTTTTATCAAATGAAGCAGTTTGTAAAGTGTAACTTTGATCATATACCCTTGCCATTCTTTCTGAATGATGCAATGAAACATCAAAATTTTGAGTCAAAGTATTTTCCATACTATTAAAGTTTGCCACTTCACAACTGAAGTTATTTGTCAAACTTAATGATTGAGTTTGCTCAGATTGTGTCCAAGTTCTTTTTCTTCGATAAGGCTTGACCTCTGGCCGAGTCATGAAAATCGGATTTTCACCAGAATTGGATGCTTGGATAGAAAAAGAAGAATCAGTGACTGTGGTCTTAGATTGATCAGTCGAGCTGTGACCACTAACACTTTGTCCAGTCCAAGGTTGACCTGTTAACTGCTTACGAGTTGCCTTTTGTCCTGCATCACCAGTCACCGATTGTCTAGATTTCTTTACTTGTCTTCCAAAATACTGCCTGAAAAAAAAAAATTAAAAAAATTAAATAACATACCACTGGTATGTTTAAATTTCAAGGAGATGTTGTCTAGTTATATTCCCTGAACAAGAATGTGTCTGCGAACAAAAACTTAATCTTAAGATCATACAAGAATGCTGGGGCCTGTATGTCAAGCTCAAAATAAAACAATTGCTGTAAAATGTGTGGCCTTGATACCAAGGTCAACTGACTGAGCAAACATGGTGTAGAATGAATTGTCTCAGCTACATAATGATTCATATCAAATATGATGAGACACTAATAAGGGGTTCAGGCAATATAAGCAAATGAAAAAACTTCAACCAAACCGTAACACAAATTTTCTATGCTGACTTTGACCTCAGGGTAAATGGGGCAAACAAGCATGTCAGAATTAATTACCTTCGCTTCATAATGATTCATCACAAGCATTAAGAAAATCTATTAATGGATTTAGGAAATATATGCAAATTAACAGCTGCAACCAAAAGATAACGGATCGATGATGATGACAATGATACTGCTGGAAAAGTGATTGCCATGTTGCCAACTAATGTGAGCTCAATAAAAATGAAAATGTATGTATTGAATATACTCAAATAACAATTTGGAAAAGAAAACTCCTTTATTCCTGCTCTTTACAGAATTCAACTACCATTATATTTCAAGGATAATATTAGTTTGGGGATTCTTAATATTTTTTGTTTGTTTGTTTCAGAGATGATTCAACAAGTACATTATGTCATTGAAATTTGGCATGTAAAGAGAAAAAACAAGAGTGAATGGTGACATTTTTTAAAAATTATGATTCTGTCTTTACTCATGTGTAAGGTGCTGCCAAATGCTAACATGGCAGATCCAGATATACATAATAATAATAATAATAATGATAATAATAATAAAGACTTTATTTACCAAAGGTAACTCTATTAGTTAATTAACAGAACTAATCTACCTTCTGGTCCTATAAGATATATTACAGAGTGGAATCAATCAATACCTCTCACACACACATGCACATACACACACACAAATTAACTACCTCTGTACTATTGTATACATACTTACAGACTAAACTCCTGTCAATGTACATTAGTCAAAATAAACCCATGCACATGATGCAACACATATCAACATACATAATGAAATGTTACAGGAAGTAGACAGGCCCCATACTATTCAGACAAATTGCATCCACACATCTATTGTGAAAGGTTGAGTTAGATAGAGCTCTAGATAAGAATTTAATATATTGAATATTTTACACCCAGGTTTGGAACTAATTGCATTTTTTAAAATTTGATAGAGTATTCAGAAAAAATTACAAAAACACAAAATTATGACACCAGACTGAATCTTATTCATAAAGAAGGTGATCATGCCTTTGAATATGCATTAAATGGCTTAGCAAGTAAGACTAATTCAGTGTGCATTCAATCATATGGCTCTGTTTGAGTAGGTGTTCTCAAACCGATCAAGTACATTCATTTCTATCATTTGAGATGTACACAGAACATATGAACTTGTCTGGACAGCTCAATGGAAAAGTTTATATTGATCAAATGCACCTTAATAAAACATGGACTGTCCTTACAACAAGTGCAATAAGCTGTAAACTTTGAAATAAATGCTTAAATTTAGAATGTTTTGCATAATTTGAATGGATTTAAACATTCTTTATGAATTTACAGTCAATTTGTTTGTGTAAAATATTCAACATGCAGCTTATTTAGAGCTCTGACTAGAAGATTATTTTATTTCTGTTCGTATATTATTCCATATAATGGCCAGGGTCTATTGTAGAACTGAAAAATAAGGTGAGAAATTCTCCCCTCCATTTGAAGAAAAGGTGGAAATTTTCTAAATATAGGGGGAATTTAACAAAAATATTAATGTAGTTTAACAAAAAATTAATGTAGGGATAGCAAATATGGCCTTCATTTGGTTGAATTTTCAGCACAATTTTCAAGAAATGAGTATAAATCTCGCATCCTAGAATAGACGCTGAATGACCCCCCAAGTATGTGATAATGCAGCATCAGCTGACACTCCACACTGTTCATTCCACCTCTGATTTCAGTTGAACAACAGGGACACCTGGCATGGCTCCATGTTCATCAAACTCCTCAACTGGAGTACACACTCTAACTCACACTCTGATTCTCAGTAGTGAAGCAACCAATTTACATAGATATTTTAAAGTTGTGATTAATTCATATGAATAATGCTGTAAAATATGGACAGCAGTTCAGTGAAAATAAAACAAGGAATCCAAAGAATCAAAATATGAGTCTGAATGTACACTTAGGTTGAGGAGTATGAGTGTACACTCAGGTAAAGTAGTACGAGTGTACACTCAGGTTGAGGAGTATCAGTGTACACTCAGGCTAAGGAGTCTGTGTGAACACTCAGGTTAAGGAGTACGAGCGTACACTCAGGTTGAGGAGTTTGAGTGTACACTCAGGTTGATGGGTATGAGTGTATACTCAGAGGAGTTTGAGTGTATACTCAGAGGAGTTTGAGTGTATACTCAGAGGAGTTTGAGTGTACACTCAGGTTGATGGGTATGAGTGTATACTCAGAGGAGTTTGAGTGTATACACTCAGGTTAAGGAGTCTGAGTGAACACACAGATTAAGGAGTATGAGTGTACACTCAGGTTGAGGAGTTTGAGTGTACACTCAGAGGAGTTTGAGTGTACACTCAGGTTAAGGAGTCTAAGTGAATACTCAAGTCAAGGAGTATAAGTGTACACTCAGGTTAAGGAGTCTGAGTGTGGAGATCATAGAACTCAAAGCCTGAGTGTAAGATTGAGTTAACATTATCAACCAATCAAAACAACCTTTCAACTGTAATGTGTGACTGGTAAAAACAAAATCTCAAGCTCAAACTCAAGAGTTGCATGATTTCCTGCTGATGCATGATGGGATGTCATGTCTGAGTCTATAATGTTTGAAATAGAAAGAACCTTACATATGGGTAATACCATATTATAGGTCAGCAAATAAGATTATAATTTGTCACTTTTCAGCCAGAATACAAGTTTTATACCCAAAAAGTTTTGACAATAATGGTCCATGAATTTATTTTTTTCTATGCATGACCATGTGGCCTGGGTAACTTGGTAGCACTTAACAGTTTCTATGATTGGTGATAGGATAAATCTTTGATTTAAGTGATATCCATTCTATATCGCTTTTTCCCCCTCATAATCTGCAGTGGTGTCAAGAATGCATGATCTCATGTCGTATGCACAAGGTGATAATTCTAGTACAGAAAACATTTGTGCTAGCCGTGTTCAAGATTATGTTCTGTCATACAATGTTAACAGAAATTTTCATTGCGATTTATGAAATATCTTTTATTTTCTTCAGTAAATGTAAATGTTCTTTACAGAGTTAAAAATCACTCATTTTAGTCATTAAATCCATTGCCGGAAGGAGAATTGGTGTGACTCAAATTGGCGTATTCAAAAAGGAGCAGCTTTACCTTGCCAATCTTTTTACTCATTCATTGTCCATTCTCTGTTGAGTCTGAAAATGTTTACAGTTGATGATTGTGTTGGTTTATTTTGTGGCTTTAAAGGTGAAAGGGTACATACTGGAGTGAGCCATAGACAAAAATGTTTAGTGCTACCTTAATGAATATTTACAAACAGTCCTGGCTTACTTCCTTAGATTTTAATTTCATACTTGAATTTTAAGACTTATTACTCTTATACCTGAATTAAAACATTCCTAAGAAAAAAGCGTGAGTAAAAAAAACTTAAACCTCATGAAACATACCACCACTTTCTTATGTATTGTACTATAGAAAAAATGCAATTTTCAGTATGTGTACAACACTTTCTCCACCCAAGCAACACGAGTCATCGTAAGAGATAGGAATATGAAACTTTCACTATTTATCCCTCAGATGTTAAAGATTCATGTTACAATGTTAAAATTAAAAGCTAATCTCAAGGTCACCATGGTCAAAGGTCATGAAGTGCAAAAGCATGATAATTCACTATATGGGTCAAAATTGTATGTATACCAGCTTAGAAAATCATTATTCCTGTGCACCTTATGAAATATTTTTTGATAAATATTTCATGTTTCACATTTGTTTATCATATATTTCTGTAGTGATATACAGCTGAGGTTTTCCGTGTGTGGATAATATAAATGTGATGAAATGCACTCCTAAATGATAAATGGTCCTTTTAGATGATTTCATAGGTAGCTTATTTCTGCAAACAGCATGGGGAAATAGATACCATATTATTCATAATTAAGTATATTGTAATCAAGTAGTCATTTTAGATGATTTCATAAGTAGCTTATTTCAGCAGCATGGAGAAATAGATACCATGTTATTCATAATTAATTATATTGTAATCCAGTAGGAAAAGGGAAGATTTGACAAAATTTCAAACTTTGCTTAAGGTAGCACTAAACAGTATTGTATGATTGGCCATGAGGTAAATTTTTGACTCATTATTTACCGTGGTGTCAAGAATGCATGATATTATATTGTATGCACAAGGGGATAATGCTAGTGAGGAAACACATTTTGGGCTAGTCAAACTCGAGATTTAAGTTTTGGCCTACAATGTGCAGCTGTCTATTTTCTCCTAGCCCTGTTTTTATGTCTTTACTGAGATTTTCACAGTGAGTGATTTTGTGGGAAACTGGTCAATTCAGGTCCACTTTTCTCTTCAATAAATTAATATCTGGAATAGAAAATAATCACCACCTTATAATTGAAATATCTCCAATTTTGTTCAGTGTAGGTTCTTTATAGGGTTTTGTGATTGCCATGCATTGCAGGAAGTGGGGTTGGTGTCACTCTAAAGGGGGTAATCATAGAAAGATAAGCTTTGCCATGCCAGTCTTTTTACTGATTTGGTTTCTCCAATCTCTGATGAATTTGAAAATGTGTACATGTTGATGGTTATAGAGCCTTATTTTTGATAGCATGTGGCTTCAAAGGTGAGAGGTTACATTCTTGAGTGTGACTGCAGCCAAAATCTGTTAAGTGCTACTTTTATAGAAAGTATTAAATCAAGTGGTTCAAGTAGTTCTGAGATTGCTCACTTGTCTTACACCTGTCTTACACCTGCCTAACAGCCAAATGCAAAACTAGTTGGACAAGATATTGCGAGAGTAGTTGACCAAGAAATCTGGGCAAGTAGAATGCTTTCAATAGAAATTTCTTCCAATGCTGCTGATTGCATATGTCATAACAATAATTATTTCAAGGTTTATCTATTTTTTGGATCTTCATCCATATTTGATGGCACATCATCATCATTTGTCCAATCTTGAAAGGCCTTTATGCCAAAATGCTTCTGTTAAATTTCTTTAAATGTTTTTCTATTTTTAGTAATGGTAGCCTATCAATATCTGATCGTGGATCAGCATGACTTGTATAAATTTGAAGCTGTTTATGCTGGGTGCTTTCTGTCAAATTTGGTCAAATTATGTTTAGTGTTTTTTGAAAGAAAGGTGTTTCAGTGTTTTTCTTTTTTTAGTAGCAACAACCATATTTGATGGTGGATCTGCATTATTTGCATAAACTTAAAAACCCTTCATGCCAGAATGCTTTCTGTCAAATTTGGTCCAAGTCTGTTCAACAGTTTTTAAGAAGTTGTTTACAGTTTTTCTAATTTTAGAACAGTGTCCATATTTGATGGTGCATCAGCATCATTTGTACAAACTTTAAATTGCTTTATGCCAGGATTATTTCAATCAAATTTGGTCAAATTATGTTGCGCACTTTTTGAAAAGTAGCTGTTTAAAGGCTTTTCTTTTTTTGGTAATGGCAACCATACTTTATGCCAGATTGGCATCATTTGTATAAATTTAAAAGCCCTTCATGCAAGGATGCTTTCTGTAAAATTTGGTCCAATTCTGTTGAGCGCTTTTGCAAAGTCATTTACAGGTTTTTTCTACTTTTACTAACAGTGGCCATATTTGATGTTGGATCAGCAGTATTTGTACAAACTTGAAAGACCTTCATGATGATGTCTATAAAATCGGGCCAATTTCTTTGGAGTGGTTTTGGAAGAAGTCATATAAAGGTTTTTCTATTTGTAGTAATGATGTTCATTTATGAAAGCAGTTTAGTATCATTTGTATAACAATGAAAGTAGTAGTAGTTGTAGTAATAGTAGTAGTAGTAGTAATAGTAGTAGTAGTAGTAGTAATAGTAGTAGTAGTAGTAAGGTTGAATGGCATGTCAGCAAAATAATGGCTATATGCTGCTGATTAAAAGTAAAGTTCTAAAAATTTTAATATAAAGAATTGCACACAAAAATCCAGGAAGAAAAAGCCTTCCAAATAAATGTAAACATGACGTATTGATTGACAAAAGTTAAAAGGTAAAGATGTTAAAATACTGTAAACTAAAAGATAAAAGGACAAAATGTAAAATTCTTAAAATATATAGTCAACACGTGTTATATAAACTGCATTCTCTCAAAAAGTCCAATTAAGTATATATATATGGTTACAGGGCAGAAATCTCTCTACACACACCCATATGTGTACATAAGTATGGACTGTATAACAATATCCTGACACATCTTTAAAGGCATGGGGATAATAAGGTTATTTACATATGATTAGCTACATTCCTACTTAAGTACGAAGTGGCTTCTCCATAATCATGTTAACGAACTAACTCAGGACAGACAGACAGACTCATAGAAGTATGTACCAAGAATAGGACATACAGAAGAACAGACAGAAAACAGCAAATCAGGAAGCTTCCACTGGGAGAATACAAGTCACACTCACTTGGATTGCAGTCGTCTCCCTTGGTTCCAGACTCCCCCAAATGAAGGCAACCATTGTGCAGAAGTTTCTGCTTTGTGATCAAACTTAGCACCCACTCGAGTGGAAGGGAGATGTTTTTTCTTCTCACGCTCCACTACAAAGGAAAAAAAGTAAATACACCAATGAGAAATGCTTGTAAAATCTGCTCATTTACCATAAAGTAAATACACCAATGAGAAATGCTTGTAAAATCTGCTCATTTACCATATTAGAAATCAAGACTTTCCTCAAAACTTTTAAAGAGAAAAACAACATAAGCTGATACATTTCAATAATTCTGACCCAAAGCATTAAACCAAACAATTTGTTAAAACTTGATTTCCAAGCTAAACAACAGTAAGAATGTTGCCTAAAACTAATACACCGGTAAGTATATTACAGAAAACAAGTTGTGGCAAAACGAATGCATTACATTACATTATTTTGTAACCTTTCAAATATTTTATTTTTCCTCAGAAACAAATAGGTGATGCCAGAGTTAGGGCTCAAGGCTTGATGCTTTGAAAAAAATTAAACACTTTAAATAAAAAATGAATACAGTTACAATTATGTACAAAGCATCTGAATTGGTATTCACAATATCAATACATCCTATTTCAATTACTCCTTAGAAATCTAGACATGGTACAGTGTATTAATAAATTAATTATATATTAAATGCAAATATATTTTCAAACCATTGTAATCAATGATTACATGGCTAACCTCTGCAAAGCTTTTATTAATCCCCAGTAGCCATTGTAAACATTAAATATCATTCAGAAAACAAATTCAGACAAAAATGATCTTGGCATGAAATGTTGGACCCTTTTCTAACTGAAGTTTTTTTTTGTCAATTTTTTATCTTTACATTTTAACTTAACTTTTAATTGGTACTATACAGCCGTTAATGTGTTGACATACTGTTAAAGAATATATATATATATATATATATATATATATATATATATATATATATATATATATATCCATACATAAATACTGAGACAGGGCATCAAAAACATAAAACAATAAAAACAGCATTCTTTTCTATGATGTCAATATAGAGGTAATGAGTTGATAAAAACAGATTTTGTTTTTCTTGTTTTTTATTTTTAAATCATTGTTCTTAAAACTGCTTCAGAAGCTCTTTTTATTGTCAATACACAGAAACCAGATTTTACTGGATCAAAGTCTCAGGCTCTGAGTAAACCTGGAGTGACAGCCTGTATTATGAGCACAGTGCATGCATCAGTAATTACCTTAATTAGCCTCTATAGCTGAAACCACACATGAAAAGCATGCAGTCCACCCATCTAATTCCTATACTCATTCACATGTACAATACACAGTTAACCTGTTGAGGGTAACTTTTCACAATATACAATTTATAGTCATTAATATGGAAAAGTTACCATTAAATGAACATATTTACTCCTAGTTCCAAGTACTCTGGTCAGAAAGGGACTCTGGAGACTAGAATGTAGCATGGAAGAATACATGTCATCATGAGAAACAAAAATAATTAACCTATGTTAGAAAAGCATAAAGTGTAGGTCCAGTGACCTTCTTTGATTGTAAGGATGTAGTACTAACATAGATGCATCCAGTTATCATGTTTCGTAATTCAAACATAAACAGCATCATCAGAAATTTCATGATTTTAGCATAAACTGTGCCTGAGAAATGAACATCAAGCACAAAAATTAACCCAAGTCATTGAAAAATTATGTATGGCCATAATGACCTACTACTGAAATGAGGAAGTAGTGCTCATTAAGATGTATCCCCTCACCATATGTCATGATTCTAAATAGGACAGTATGTAGACAGCATGCAAAAAAATGTAAATTGTGAAATGTAGACCACAGTGACTTTTTCTGCGTGGGTGTGGTACTAAAAGAGATGTATACAATCATCTAGCTGAATGATTCAAGCATGAAACAGTAAAGACATCAAATTTAGCCAGTCAGTGAAGCATGAAATATGGTTCACATTGACTACTTTGTGATGAAGGTGTAGTATACTCATCAATATGCATCCCCTCATGAAGTTCATTGATTCCAGGTATAACAGGATGTACAAAACCTATCTGTTCATAAGCTAAATGCAAAAACTTAACCTTAGTGTGTAAAATGTGAAATGTAGGTCACTGTGACCTTTTGCTGTAAGGGTGTGGTACAAATAGAGATGAATACAATCAATCATCTAGTTGGATGATTCTAGCATGAACAGTGCTTGAGACTGAACTTAAGTCAGAGAAGCATGAAATATGGGTCACTGTGACCTACTCTTATGAGGGTGCAGAATTCATCAAATACATCCCCTCAACAAACTTCATGAATCTAGATAGTATGTATACTGGGTGCAAAATTACGTGTTTTTGAGGTCAAATCAAAACTTGTCAGAAGCCAGTAAAATGTGAAATGTAGGTCACAGTGACCTTTTGTTTTAAGCATGTAGTACCAAGAGAGATGCATATAATCATCTAGTTTGATGATTCTAGCATGAACAGAGCTTGAGAAATAAACTTAAAACACAAAATTTAACCAATTCAGTGAAGCACGAAATATGGGTCATATGACCTTCTCACGTGATGAAGGTGTAGTACTCATCAAGATGCATCCCCTCAACATGTTTCATGATTCTAGGTATAACAGTACGTATAGAGGGCGCAAAAAACCTATCTGGTCACAAGCTAAATACAAAAACTTAATCTAAGCCAATAAAATGTGAGATGTAGGTCACAGTGACCTTCTATTGTTGTGTGTGATACTAACAGAGATGCATCAAATTATCTAGTTTAATGGTTCTAGCATGAACAGAGTTTGAGAAATAAACCTAAATTACAAAATGTAACCAAAGTCAGTGAAGCATAACATATAGGTCACATTGACCTAATTTTGTGATGAGGGTATAGTACTCATCAAGATACATCCCCTTGCAAAGTGCAATCTAGAGAACAGTGAGCAATCTGCTCACATGTAAAGGGGTATTTGAAAAGCTCTAAATATTTTGTTACAACTTTTTTGTTTCTTTGAACATGTAAATCAATTTAATGCTGATCGATAAATAAAATAGTGTTCTATAAAATGAGCTGCATGTGGAAGATATTTCTATTATCAAAGGCATTAATTCATCAGCTGCTTTTAATATACTGAAGGATCATTTGAAGCTCAGAAAAAGTTTGTGCAAGATGGGTCCCAAATTTGTTGATGGGTGATCAAAACCAGACTCGGCTGAAATTGCCACACAGCTACTCACCAAGTATGAAAAGAGTGAGACATTTGAATGAGATTGTCACAGGTGATGAAACATGGATTTAAGCTTTTCAACCTGACTCAAGAGAAAATAATAAAGTTTAGATTGGAGAAAATTAATAGAGACCAACAATCACTTGACGTAGTAAGAATGTCAAGGGAGTTTTATACACATTATTTTTAGATGCGAAAGGCCTGGTCATTCAATAAACCTGTGCCTGAGTCTGCTCGTGTCATTGGACAATTTTTGTCTCCCAAGTGTTGCCAAAAGTTGTTGAACATTACCAAATGACCTTTCTGTGCACCGGTACCTGAGGTATCCATATACTCCATGACAATTCACCGGCACATAAATCATTGTGACAGACTTCCTGAAGAAGCACAGCGTCCAAACTTTTCCACATCCTCCATACAGCCCTGATTTAGCTGAGAGGCAGATAGTTTGAAAGCTGCCATGTGGTTGGAAATGCAGTTTTCCAGTATATGAGCGACATACCAAAAAAGTGAATACAAAATGGCATTAAATAATTGGATAATCAGGCTGAGAAAGTGTGTAGAGCTACATGGAGAGTACAATGAGGATGCACTGACATATTGTTCACTAATAAAGAACTTTGTTACACAGCGCACTAATATTCAGAACTTTATAAATACCCCTTGTATATACCTCACCTCTCCCGCATCCCACCAATACCCCATTATGGAGATGATTCTATAGCTTAAAAAAAGTGCACAACTCTTCTGAAAATAGTGTGAGGACACTGATTTTTCAACATGCATATCTTCTGGTGATGACCATAATATGTACTAAGTTTCACAGAAATCCACTAGAAACTGAAAGTGTAGTTGCATTCACAAAATTCTGTAATACATTGCATCCAGCTGTAAGTCAAAAAGGGCAGCACAAAGATATGTCAATATGTGCATCTTTAGATGATGACCATAAAATATCTACCAAGTTTCACAGCAATCCATAAAAAACTTGAAGACAAACTGCAGGACTAGTTGCACTAATAAAATTGTGTCATACACTATATTTAGCTACAAGACAAATAGAGCAACAACTATAACAAAAAATTGCGGGAGCAAAGTGAGAAAATGTTTCCTGGTTAGAAGCATTTAATAAATAATTTATAACCATCAGGTGTCAATTGTGCCAGATAAACACAGGTTTCTTGAGATGAAAGGGGTATCAAAACTCAGGTGGGGGTTGGGGCCAAGTCCCAGCGAACTCAGTAACCCACTGGTCTCACAAAACCAGTCATTATCTGCAACAGCTGACAGGTGATGAGTATCATATATATCTTCTCTAACGTACTTCATGACGATTTTTAATACTTAGCCAACAAAAATATGTTCTGTGTTTTCTAGATTAATTTTTATAGTCACTCTCTGCTGCTTCTCATTTTCCCCATAGGAGCCTCTATTCAAAGCAGTCAATCAGAATTGTTCAAGCTAGCAATTGCTTTCAAACTTTTCAGTGCAATGTCATGAACAACACTGCTGTCAATCAGAGATAAAAAAAATCAGTTATTGTATCATACTTTAATGTCATTGTGAATTAAGTAAATTTACAGATGTGGAATAAGTGTCTAGAAGTGTTCAAACAGAAAATGCATCAGATAAATTTAGAATGCAAAAAAATTGTAGGTTGAATTTTGCATTATCAACTTCAATGTTCATGATGATGCAGTTGCATGAATTTTTCATGCAACTGAAGCAACTGTGGATTCAGTGTTTTGAACACCATCGCCATGGGCTTCGGTGGAATTTTAGTGAATTTTTGAAACTGTGGATTCAGTTTTTATCAACTCTTGCTGTGGTTCTCAGTGGAGTTGTTTTTGGGACATTCTCTGAGTAAAGTTAGAGTTATAATAGTGATTTCTTTTGGCAAACTATGGCTACTACAGAAGCAGAAGTTGCCTTGAAGGAGAAGTTTATGAAAGGTCAAAATGAGATGCTGCAAAACAAAAGCAAATTTGACAATTTTCACTGATATTGTTGCTTATCCAGAAAAAAAAGTAGAGAGTAGTGCCACCTCCTAAAGGAAGATAGACATGAGACTGGAAGTGCAAAAGAGAACAACAGAAAAGGAGAAAGACTTTGATGTTGAAAGAAAATATTTAGAACTAGAAGGGAAAACTTATGAATGGAGCATGATCTTAAAGTGAAAGAACTGGAGTTAAGATAGAAAAAGTCAGACATCAGCAAGATGCAAATAAAAGGAATGAGAGCCTCTAATTCAAAGTCAAGCTTCAAACTTACAATCATCAAGTGAATGAAGATATTTTAATGCTTCTTGCTGAATTTGAGGCAGCGGCAAATCAGGCAAAATGGGGTGAAGTAGAGGAAATTCTAAAGCTTAAAACTCTGCTAACCAGAAAGGCAAGAGAGGTAGCACAACAAGCAACTAAGCAAGAGTTATGCTGTGCTAAGAATGACATGAAGAACCTTTATGATGCTTTGAAGCCAACCTACGAGCCACAGTCATTAGGAACATCTCCAATACTGAATGCTTACAGTGCCACACTGCTCACTGACAAAGAAAAGATACTTCAGAGATGGGCAGAACATTTCAACAACATCCTCAATCAACAGCCATCTATCAGAAAGGAGACAACTGATTGACTGCCCCAAGTGGAAATCAACATACAACTAGCTGATCCTCCAACGCTGACTGAAACTGTGAAAGCAATTGACCTGCTGTCAAATGGCAAAGCACTTGGAGCTTTTGCTATACCAGCAGAAGTCTACAAAGCTGGAGGCTTGCACATGACACAGAAACTGACTGAACTCCAGTCAATGTGGAATTAGGAAACTATACCCCAGGAGTACATGGATGCATCCATCGTCCACTTGTACAAGTGGCAAGGCAACAGACAATCATGTGACAACCCTCAAGATATCTCCTTGCTGATAATAGCTGGCAAAATCCTTGCCAGAATTCTGCTGAATTGTCTTGTGCAACACATCGATCAAGGGCTCCTGCCAGAGTCATTGTGGCTTCAGGAAAGGATGAGGGACCACAGACATGGTGTTTGCAGCTCCAGGAGAAGAAACAGAACTCCAATCTGTACACAACATTCATTGACCTGACAAAAACCTTTGACACAGTCAGCCGTAGAGGCCTTTGGAAGATCATGGCAAAATTTGGTTGTCCAGAGAAATTCATTGTGATGGTTGGGCAATTCCATGATGGCATGCTCGCTCATATCATGGACAACGGCGAGTTGTCTGGACCATTCCCAGTCACAAGTCAGGTAAGGCTGTGTGTCGGCCCCAACCCTCTTCAGTATGATGTTCTCTGCCATGCTTATTGATGCCTTCCGTGACTATGACACTGGGATTGACATCAGATACTGGATTGATGGCAAGTTCTTCAATCTGAGGAGACTACAGGCAAAGAGGAAGTTACAGGCAGTAACTGTACTTGATCTCCTATTTGCTGACATGTAACACAATATGGACCATTTCTCTTCTGATTGTGACAATTTCAGTCTCAAAATCAGTATCAGTATCAAGAAGACAGAGGTGATGCACCAACCTGCACCAGGAAAGCCTTATGTAGAGCCTACAATTACAGTAAATGGCCAAACCCTCGTGGCAGTGGACAAGTTCACCTATCTCAGCAGCACACTGTCACATGCAGTCCACATCAATGATGAAACCAACGCCAGAATTGCTAAAGCAAGTGTGGCCTTTGGCAGACTACGTGCAAATGTCTGCGAGCACAGAGGCATCAGTCTACAAAGAAAACTTAAGGTCTACAAAGCCATTGTGTTGCCAACCCTGCTGAATGCTTGCAAAACCTGGACTTTGTACAGATGCCATACCAAGAAGCTGAACCATTTTCACATGGGCTGCCTGAGGAAACTGATGAGGATAAGACGGCAGGACAGGGTCCCAGACACTGAGGTTCTCACACGGGCAAGCATTCCAAGCATTTACACTCTGCTGATGAAATCACAGTTGAGACCCCTCTGGCACATGTATTCGAAGTCTGTGTCACTATAAATGAGCATGTGGTATCTGCATAATATAAAATAGTATCCACCAATCACAAGTGGGTGATAGGTCACGTTTCTCACCAACCACAATGAACCAGCAGGGCTGTCCCTTGACCAAATGGTCCCCCAGGAGACGAGCATCTTCAGCAAAATAAAACACAGCAACCCAAAATTCCATACCTTTTCCAGACCTTAAGGCAAAATCTTTATTTTCCATACTTTTTTCAGGTCTGGAAAAAGCACTCTTGTTTTCCAATACTTTTTCCAGACTTTGTATGAACCCTGCTAGGGCTATGAAGAAAGAATGATTGAGATGCTAGGGCTACGAAGAAAGAATGATTGAGATGCAGTGAGGCTGTACATATGTATATTCTTTTATCTCTGCAGATGCTGATGCCAGGGGTAGTACAATACTTCTCCTCAACTTTGTGTAGTGAACTAAAAACAGAGGCCCATCACACTGGGTGTACTTAAAAACACTTGTATAATATATGCAAATGTCGCTCATAACCCATTTTATCCAAGATCTTGATAACAGAAGTTTATGTACCAGGTTTGATCAAAGTTTTACCAGGGATAGAGTCTCTAGAATGGTAAGAAGCTCAGCCAATTGGATTCCTGAACATCTAATTAATATGTACAGATGTCATAATCAAAATCCCCCAAGATCCAAATCTTATCAGAAATAGAACCTCTAGGCTGGTAATAAGCCCAACCAATAATATGCCAGAATGACTCATTATTGTATACAGATAAGTCTAATATCTGAAATCATCTTAAAATCTTTGTAATATAAGCTTACATACTAATTTTGATAAAAATCCAATAAAAAATAAACCCTCTAGAATTGTAACAAGCAAGTATTAATGGGAACACGACAAAGTGCACTAAAAAAACAAACAAAAATTAAATAAATTTTGTCTAAATCTCCTGCATATGATTTTTCCAAACTAAATAAATCCAAATGTAATGGAAGACATTTAAAATACAATGCAATGCAACTTATGTACAGTGTGTATGTATGAGCAGAGAGATGCATGGATATGTTTCCTAAGGCAATTTCAAACTGACATTGACCATCATTACTGTTTTGACACTGACCATCATACTGTATCGACATTGACCATCATTACTGTTTTATCAGTGACCATCATACTGTACTAACATGGACCATCATACTGACTTGACTTTGACCATCATTACAGTTTTGACATTGACCACCATACTGACTTGGCTTTACTGTTTTGACCATCATACTGACTTGGCTTTACTGTTTTGACATTGACCATCATACTGACTTGACTCTGACCCTCATACTGTATTGTCTTTATCCATCATACTGTCTTTGTTCAAATATAACTTACACCCAACTGCGAACTGCATCAATCATGACCTGCTGTAACATTATGTTAGGGATGAAATAAGAATATATGGATACACAAAAGAAGTTTTGACCCATTAAACCTCTATTTCAAGACACAAAAAATGGTCCATTTCCAGATTTTCTGGGTCCATGAGAACATGCAAGTCTTAAAATTTTGGGTTTTTAGTTCAGTGGGCTAGAAGTTAGGTAAATTTGTCACTGGAAGCAAACAGTCCAGGTTCTGCTTAAACAGATGCTTTAGCTTCCCAAACTGAGAGACTCATCAAAATCTTTCATTGCTCTAGCCATTTCAATAAGAACAATTCAAGCTTTTCTGTCCTTCCTGGGATTTATCTTCATTTTGCTTGTAATGTGCTGTATGTATTCTCTGAATCAGCTGATTGAAGTGAATACTTTTTTGCGGTGGAGCTTATGATTGTATTCTTAATTGTTAGTGCAAGCTTTTAGACAACTTACTGATTTTCAGTTTTCTTTACAAACTGCCAAAAAGGAAATGCATTCAAGCATGAATCCTGTCTGCCTCCAAGGAAAGGCAAAATTCAGCTGGTGTCTAAAGAAAAAACTAACTACTGACTTTATGGTGGACACTTTACAAGCATAGAAACAAGCATCCCTCAAATTTAAAACTTCTCAATTTGGATGCACTGCATGTATTCATTAGGGAAAAAATGCATCTAAAAGAACTGAAAAAGCATCTGAGATGCAGACATGAAACTTAATTTCATCCCTTATGATGTGCCAGATGATCTGGGTCTACAATAATTGTTGACCTGTTATCTGAAGTAAACAGTATAGATCCTGATTTGATGGAACATAGTGTGCTGTCACATATTTGTTTTAATGTTCACAGTTGGTTTAACATCATGCAAAGGAAAATATGACACTAACAATACTTTTTGTAATTCTGAGCAGTAGGACCAATTTCTGTTTGTTTTTCTCCATCCTCTTCATCCATACATAGCCAAGGAGGAGTTGCTTCTGTAAATATGTTGCCCTTATCTTCATCAAAACTCTGGAAAAATAATAAGAGTATAAATACATTTAGTTTGTAGAATAATATAATTACACTGCAAGATGTTCAATTACAGCTAATACAGTAAATGATACTAACTGAGATTATTAAAGGGACGGTGGTAGTGTTAATTGCAGTAACACTTGGTGATTGGATTATGTCAGTCATATCTTCTATCATGCAAGTTCTTTTCCCAACATGGAACAAATATGAATGCATTTTGTATTTATTACATTATTATACTGAAATCAAATATAGATTTATAAGTCTGATTTGGTATATCAAAACATATTGATGCATAGACATCAGTGAAAACCCCTAAGAAATTCTAGTCTGGGCGTCAATAGGGAAATACAGAATGAATATCTGTATCAAACACCAAATCAACCATGTAAATGGGTCTGTAGTAAATCAAAGTATATTCTAGACAACAAAGATGTCACTTACAATAATTAATTGTTAAAAACTTTAATTTCAAAAGCAATTTTGACCCCAAAGTCAATAGGTTTCTTCTTTAACCCAAGAGCAAGCCATCTACAAAGTTTGGTAACTGTAGATGGTAGGGAACTCGAGTTATTTGTGTGGAAACTATCTGTCTTCCTTCAGTCAAAGTGACTTTAACTTTGACCTATTGACCCCAAAATGAAATGGGTTCTTGCTTACTTTAACCATAACCTATCCACAAAGTCTGGGAACTGTAGATAGTGGAGAATTTAAGTTATTGTGTGCAAACCATTTTTCTTCTTTCAGTCAGTGACCTTGACCTTTGACCGCTGACCAAAAAATCAATAGGTTTCTTCCTTACCCCAAGTGCAACATATCCACATAGGTTTATAACTGAAGATAGTGGAGAATTCAAGTTATTGTGCAGAAATAATTTTTCTTCCTTTAGTCACAGTAACCTCAATCACTGACCTATTAACCTAAAAACTGATAGGGTTCTTCCTTACCCCAATTGCAGTCCATTCACAAAGTTTGTTAAATGTCCATGGTGGAGAACTCAAGTTATTATGCAGCAACCATTTTTCTTCTTTCAGTCACAGTGACCTCAATCTTTGATCTTTGAGCCTGGAATCAATAGGTTTCTTCCTCAACCCAAGTACAAGTCATCCGCAAAGTTTGGTAACTGTAGACTGTTGATAACTTGTGTTATTGTGCAGAAATGAAATTGGTAAACGACAGGTGAGCGACAGACAGATGGACATCATAACATAATACACTATGCATTATGGTGTGCATATAAAAACAACACACTTTAAGTGCACTTAAAAGTCAAAATTGGTGAGGTACTGTAGTATCATTTATTTTCGTGGGGTTCACTTTTCGTGGTTTTGTAAAAAAAAAAGACATTTTTGTGGGTACTTACATTCGTGGTTTTGCCTGTCAAAGTTTGCATATTACTAAGTGTTTAATTTCATGTTTTAACCTCTACAAATACCACAAATAAAGAATAAAAAAGAATAAAACTCTGCCGATGCAAACGGCGGTAGCTTGAATGTTTATAACAATACTTTCACATGTATGAGCACAAATCAAAAACCTGACAAGTTCAATATTGACACAATGTTTTTGTCCAAGTGAATAACATCAATGGAAGCCGACACAGCCAACAACACAATACTACCGCCTCTATGATCACAAATAACACTCATGTCAAGGTCAATCACTTACACCGTGTTTTCGTCTGAGTACTCAACATCAAAGGAAACCGACGCAGACTACAACACTAAGTCAATCAGTTATTAAAGTAAACTGTATGATCTCTTCCTTAAACCACTTTCCATAAAGGAAACAAAACACGTGACCGGCTGCCCTTTGCTCAATGCAATCAGCAGACAGCGACAATATTTGATGTGTCTACAGCCCATATATGTAACAAGATGCTAACTAAATTGAAAGACAGTGGAATCATGCATTTGTTTGTGCATGTCTCATGTACAGACCAACTTCAACCACTAGACTTGACAATAAATAAAGAATACAAAGAATAATTAAAATCACACTTCCACAACTGGTATGCTAAACAGGTCATGGAGGCCATCACGAAAAAAAGGAAGATGCTACTGGTGACGATCACTGATTGCAACCTCATTAATCAAGCCAATTCGGGCTGAATGGAAAATTGCAGCTCAAGCGACGAGTAAAAGATGGGACCTAATTATCAGTGGTTTGGAGAAAGCTGGACTTGTTTAATTCTGAAATTTGGGGATTATTTACCTGACAAGCATTTGTGTAAACATTAAGACTTGTTTGACATGATGTTGATACAGTGGCTTTGTCCAAAAATCAGTGAAGTGTGAGCTTTAATACTCTGCTGTAATTAGTGTATATAAGTAGTGTTTCATTAATAATAGTGCTTCAAGCAATAGTTCTAGTATTTGACAGGCTTGTTGTTCTTTTGGATTAAAAATGCATGGATAAAATGAAATGTGATTTCAGGAGGATTTAAATTGTTCAACAACAGTTGTACTCGAGTGAAGAATCAATTTGAATAAGTATTTAATTTAATTTTCATATACTATTATTTTTTATTTTCAACATTACTAGTGTTTGAATACCTTATGCTTTTTCTCGTTTCTCTCTATCCTTATTTATCTCGCATATTGATTTAAGGCAGTAAGTGGAAATTACAGCTATCGGATATCTTATCGACACGTGTGCATTGAAACAATATAAAATGCTTTATAATTCTTTTTTCAAAGGTTTAAAATAAAACAAACACGTGTAAAAGCTAATATTTTATTTCCAAATTATAGTATTGACATTGATTTATGAAATACTAGTAAGGTTCCTTAATCTCTAGGAACGACACACAGTAATAAAATGAGTGGGGGGGGGGGGCCATCATCATCATCACCGAACGTGGCTAATTTCCCCCGCGAAAATTGATGATACTACAGTATATGATTTGTAATCCTTTTCCTTGTTGTTTTTACATCCTTACGAATGGCAAAAAATGGCACAAAATGTAAAATGTCCAACACAGCTAAGTATTTTACAGGCTGATATATTTCATTCTTTTCATATCAGTATATGTTAAATGATTACATGTAAAGACTTGTACACAGGGTGACATGGATCAGCTACAGAGCTGAAGTCTAATCAAACTAACTACATCATGGCAAATCATTCCTTCACAAGTTGGCTGCAAATAGTGGCAGGTGTCGGACCAAGCCACCACATTAATCTTAAAGAATGATCAGAAACAATAACGGTTAACAGGTATGATTTGTCATGAACATGTACAAACATACAAATGATACTTGCTTTGTTCTGTACCCATTCGAGACCCTCACCATAGGCTGACATGGTTCTCTTCCCAGCAGGCTTTGGTCTGGAACTGCTACCCTTTGGTGGTAGCCTTTGGACATTAATTCTGGTTAAACTGGTCTCTGACTATTACAGGTTCAGGAAAGAGCAGAAACTTGTATAATTCATATCCAATATGCAAACAAATAAATAAAGATTACTGCCTCAACTACAATCAATGTCCTGCCCCTCCAAGAAGAACTCCCTCCCATCGTCACACACTGTGAATCTATTTATTTTCATATGTACCAATTTTAATTGTGTTGTGAAAAATCATACTTTTGTCACTAAATAAAAACATGAATTGAGGAAGGAGTCCTACTGTTTCCTCAGAAGGGTCAAGGGTGACACAGTAGCTTAGCTGAGTATTAGACTCATAATCTATGGATCCCAGGTACGATACCCAAGCAGGCAAGCCTGTTTCAGATGCCTCTGTGTGTCCTTGGTAAAGGCACTTAGTTCCCATTTTCTTGGCATGATATATAATGTGTTGAAAACGCTATTAAAAACCACTCGATCAACTAAGCAACTGTTCAACAGGTCTTTAAATTTCATGCCACCCCACACAAATTTGTATGACATGAAAAATAGTAAATTCAGAGCATAACTTGTAACTTGAATCCACTGGCCAGTAATTTACATGAAATCCGAATTAAGGTCTCCTGATATATTTTAGTACAAACTCTTATGATAATCTGCAGATGCAACAATAGACATGGATAGTGCAGTGGTAAGAAAAGTTGCTTATATTTCTGCAGTCCAGGGGTCAATGCCCGATTTCAAGATGTGTAAGTGTTACAGGCTATCCAGGCAATTTTCTTTGTGTTCTCTCATTACCTCCAGCACAAAGGCCACCCCACATTAACATCTGGGCTGTCCACTTCAAATAAGTTTTGAGAATTTGTTTAACAATCAATGTAAAATATATTAAATTTAAATAAATAAATGCAATATGAGATGAAGGCATTTGTATACATGATGTAGGCAGATGGGAGATGCAAGATGAAACACACAGACAGCTAAGTTGCGTCATTTGAGACATTGATTGTAGGCGAGACAAAAAGTATTTATCACATACATAATATATACACTCAGTTATAAGTTGGGTCCAACTGCAAAAACACAGACCCTAATCTGAATTTGCATCATTCACTGGCAGATCAGGGTCTATGTTGCTTGTTCTACTGTTTAGTCCTAACAAACTGCATTGACCCAGAACTGCCAGTGCATTATGCAATGGAAGATCTGGGTCTGTGCAGTTTGTAGTTGGATCTGACTTATGAATGAATATAGATGGTAAATATGACATTTCATAAATGTATACTTTTGACATTAGACATAATGTCTGAGGTATCTAACTGTGCCATAAAGAAGTTGTATTATCACACCTTTTTGCAGTTCATTGATTAATAACACTGATTTTCATCATATGATCAATGGGAACTTACAGGAGTGCTTATTTCATATGAAATCTATGAAACAAGTTAATTTTCATCTTTTGCTCACCTGTTTGATTTGTAAGATACTCTCTGAATCTAACTTAATTCTCTGCAACATTACGCATTACTTATAAGCAGTTATTTATAAATATCACTCCCTCTCTAAATCCCTTCATCCATCAATAAATAATTTGTGCAGAATATGAATGAATAAGATATACATTGCACAGTCTAGTCTGGTTGATCAAAATTAAGTTTGTCTGACTCCTTTTATACAATAAAGCAAAAGGAAAAAGTAATAGGTACCCCAAACAAGTCATCTGCAAAACGTGGTGTCTCACTTGCACATAACGATATGATATAACAGGGGGAAGACCTACTGATCACCAATTTTACAATTTGTGTTAAAATATTAATCTGGCAAAAAATATACTTTTCACTAATATTTCTATCAACAAAATGAAACTTCAAAATCACTTTTTACTTCCTTGTACAACCTTATTTGCTTGTCTGATTCCAGACAATATTTAAATCTTATTTTTATTTTTTAGATCATTTAAACTAAAGATCAAATTCATGTGAAACACAAGATACATTTACATTGGATATTTAGATTTTCTTGAAACTAATATAATACTACATATGGTTCAAACTTTTAATTAATGATAAAATATTTTTCACATGTGTACAAAGATGTAAAAAACACACGCTAACATTTTTTGCAGCCTAATTTTTTACTTTTTAAGCCATTTCTCTTTTTACAATGATGCTATTTAGACTTAAACCAAGTTGTTTTTGAAAAAACATTTACCCATAATTGCAATAAAATGCTTGAAAAAATTTAATTAAAATAAAATAATGCACAAGACATGTACAAGAAATATCAGTAGAAAAAGGTTTTCAGTGAATTTGGTTTTGATCAACAACAAAACAAAAGCCAACTAGCCCTGTGTACCACCACTGTAGATATGATGCTATTGTCTCAGCAGAAATATAGGATATTTATGTTTTTCAGTAGATATAAGATAATATTTCAGGAGTCAAAAGAAAACATTGTACTGTCATGGATGGCAAAGTCACGAGTGACAATATGAAATATTTCCTTATATCAAAAAACAGAGATTTTCTTTTATATTATATATTTGAAGGCAGAAAACATCAATTTGCTTGAAGTTTTCACTTCCTGTCTGTGCCAATGTGGTTAACACTGTACATGAGTAAGCCATACTACTACAGCCATAAAAAAAATGTTTGAAATTGTATAATAATTTAGAACAGTAACCTTTTTTACATTTTTCTCATTTATCTAATGCTTTAGTGTCTTTTGCTTAATTATTTACTGTTTTTATATGAAATATAAAGTGAATATTTTTCATTAGCATATTTCTTGCATGGATCAATGCCATGAACATTGTTGGGCACAGATAACTAATTCTATTCCGATAGATCATGATGTTAATATCTGGCCAAATTACTGTACTTTTGTGCCAAGATCAGCAAATCATGCTTACATCTTATGAATGATCTATCGGAGAGGAAACTTTTAAAATTATGAAAATGATATTCTGCGCGCCTCGTTTACATCCAGTAGTACCTGTGCTGTGACAGTGATAAAATATAAATGGTTTTAGGTTCAAGCCTACTAATGCATACAATTTACCCATTAGCAGGTACTAATGCATACAATTTACCCATTAGCAGGTACTAATGCATACAATTTACCCATTAGCAGGTACTAATGCATACAATTTACCCATTAGCAGGTACTAATGCATACAATTTACCCATTAGCCTACTAGTGCATACAATTTACACATTAGCAGGTACTAATGCATACAATTTACCCATTAGCCTACTAGTGCATACAATTTACCCATATGCAGGTATCAAGTCTACTAATGCATACAATTTACCCATTAGCAGGTATCAAGTCTACTAATGCATACAATTTACCCATTAGCAGGTATCAAGTCTACTAATGCATACAATTTACCCATTAGCAGGTATCAAGTCTACTAATGCATACAATTTACCCATTAGCAGGTATCAAACCTACTAATGCATACAATTTACACATTAGCAGGTACTAATGCATACAATTAACCCATTAGCAGGTATCAAACCTACTAATGCATACAATTTACACATTAGCAGGTACTAATCCATACAATTTACCCATTAGCAGGTATCAAGCCTACTAATGCATACAATTTACACATTAGCAGGTACTAATGCATACAATTTACACATTAGCAGGTATCAAGTCTACTAATGCATACAATTTACACATATGCAGGTTTCTTCTGAAAAATTCCATTAATTGTTTTCAGTAATTATTTTCAGCTAATCAGTGACCTTTATTCTTTTAAATACGGTATTTAATATACCACCACACACAGGCTCGTTCTGAAGCTCATAAAATAATCAGTTGCCTGTGACCTGTCGGGGTGGGTACAGCATCACAATGTGGCTGAATCCAACAGTGATCTAAGTGTAACATCTTTAAACTTAAGATTGTTATGACTGTGAGTTTACTAATGATTTGCATATTTATTATTATGTTTTTTTTGCATTAAAATGCCAATTCTGTGGTCTGGAGAAGCTGGCAGTCTAGTTTAGTAACAGTGACTCCACCCAAATGTCAATAGTCACTTGAATTTGGTATATAATCAACATGCATCCATTCCTGATTTACAAACATAGGCATGAGTGTGATGAGAAGTAAAATTGCTAGTTAACCAAGTTTTAGTATCATGTTAGGTATGTTTAGATTTTAAACCTATCCTATTTGTCATAGAGTTTATGAGGTATTTTAAACTAAGAGACACTGAATAGTGAATAGAAATAAGTCATGGTAAGTTACATCAATGACAAAATTATCATGATCAGATGACTGATGTGGAAAATAATTTAAAATAAGCTAATATTAGCAATTAACTTGCTGTAGTTTGGAGTTTGTGGTGGGGTTTTTTTGACTGGCACCTTCTTGTTTCATAATACATGTAAATATACAGCATAGGCACATTTCATACTGTGGGAGAGAGAGAGAGTAAGAAAAATGAAATAAATATGGTAAATATATCTTATCTCAGGGCAGATATATTTCCTAAATGAGAAAAGAAAGCAGTTCTGGAGGTGATATCACCACAATGGCAATAACATCACTTTTATCACCACTGGCAATATCAATCTTTCTAACTGATAAATTTCAATATCCCATGATCAAATATATAATTAAAAGTGATATCCTCTCTCTCCATTTGCTAACACTGGCAAGACAAGTTTAAGTTTATTTGCTAATTGGATTAATTTGATGTGGGTTTTTGTTAGTTTAAAGCCATTGCATATTCTAAATTAGCAAGACCAGTCTTGTTATAAACAGATAGAAACAGATCAATGCGGTAATGAATATCTCAACCCAGGATATTCATGAAAGTCATTCCAAACAATTTGCTTTTTTGTGTTAAAATGAACAATTTAGCAAAACAAATTTTAACAATCAACACCAGTAAATTACTTTAGGTATGACACCAGTCAAAAACTAGATCTGTCAGTAAGCGAATGCTTATGGAATACCCCCTATAACAAGGCTTCCACTGAATGAGATGCCGCATCTGTGCCCCATGCTATAATTCACTTCAATTGCATACAACCTTTACAAACTTCAACACAAAAACTTTGAACACAAAAATTTAATGTTGACACTGATGTGGCCAAAAAGTGAAACATTTTTTTTCAATCTGCCTATGTAGCTGAGATGAAAACTATATATCATCAGTGAAGCCTTAAAAGCTGATAAATGTGACCTACTTTTCCAAATGATGCTTAGTACTACTAAAGATTCATTACTGTATATTCAATGATGTATGAAAAATGGGTAGAGTTACAAAAAATTAATGTAGCCACTGGAATGTGAAAGTAGGTCAATGTGACCTACTTTATCAGTTTTAAGTAGAACTCTTCAAGATAAGTAAACTTGTTGAATTTGATGATTTTATATGCCATGGATGCAGAAAAATGTATACGTTATGACAGTTTAAAAAAGGACTTTAATGCAAAAGTTAAACCCAAATTCCTTGCGTTGTCCCTGAAAAATAAAGTCTCAGACAGAAGCCTAGCATATCAGGTAATAAAACTGCAGAATACAGTAATGTGGAAGCAAAATTTTACATGAATACGGTAACTGATATAAAGATTATATGGCATGGGAAAAACATTCACACAAAATCTTAACACTATTGACAAAAAAGCCAATTCGGCTGAAAAAGTGATACCAATGTCTCACCCTCTGCTAAGGCTGGTGAGACAAATAGTAAATTGTTTTATCCAACACATGGATACAAGTCAAGCAGTCCCCATCAACAGGAAGTGATGAAATGGCAGTCTTGCAGAACCAACCTTCTGTTGTATTGATTGTTTGATTTGCTGATGTCTCTTATGTTCCATTGAACGGATCTTTTCTGCCATCTGTAAATCATAAATGAGTTTAATTAGAGGAGCTTTTACATATGAAATTTATACAAGAAGTTGAGTAATATCATATGCCAGGAGTTGCATTAAGCGAGTTCATATCGTATTGTGGGTTTATAAATTTTATGTCTAATCAACATGTGTTAAGACTCAATTGATAACATGACTGCAATGACTCTGAATTATTCAATTTCAATGTCACTTTGCTAATGGTTATGTTTAAATGTGACATACCAGTTCTCTGTTACTCTGTTAACTGTTATGTTTAAATGTGACATACCATTTCTATGTCAATTTGCTAACTCTCATGTTTAAATGTGACATACCAGTTCTCTTTTACTCTGCTAACCTCTGCTAACTGTTATGTTTAAATGTGACCTAACATTTGTATGGCATGAGAATCTATTGTTAATTAGTTAATATTATGTGATGAAATAGTGCTGGCAATTAATTCATGATATTCATTGTTGCTGATGTTGTTTTTGTTGTTATTGAGGTTATTTTTGTAACTTGATAATAATGACAGTGACAACATTGGTAATGAGATAATTACAAGAATGATTGCAATGATAATACTAGTAATGTATTGCAATAATTATGATATACTGGTAATTACAACAACAAAAGACAAGAACTACTTCTATTGCTCACCTTGTCAAATCCCCCCCTTGTTATTATATGTTCCCTGCCCTCCCCTTTAACAGGGCCCAAAGGGTTGTAAACCCAAATCTGTTACATGTACTCAGTATTATGTGACCAACTTTTTCTTACAGGAAGGGGCATAATAGGGCTAGGAAAATCCTGATCAAGTTCAATGTAGATATCATGCCTAATGTTGGAGATTTGCCAAAAGGACAGAACTATTACACTGGGTTAACCTCGAAAAAACCAAGTTATGAGTGTAAAAAGCAGGTCCCTGTGACCAACTTTCACCTGAGATGATTGAGAATGATTAAGGAATACCCTGACTAAGTTCTATGCACACTGCATACCTACTGCTGGAGATCTGTTACAAAAGCAAAACTTTGACAATGGGGATAACCCATAGATAACAAAGTCATCAATGTAAAAAAAAGTCACTGTGCCTTCTTTCCACTATGGTGGTTCAGAATGATACAAAGAACAAACCATGTTCCATGTAAATACCATGCCTACATCTGAAGATTTGACAGGAGGACAAAATATTTACACTGGGTTAAGCTGTAAACAAGAGGCCTAAGTGGACCTGATATCACTCACCTGGGTAGTCAACACATCAACTTGTGAATGCGAATTCACACATGTACTGAAACTGTAGTGGAAAAAGAAAATCTTGGGGCTCAAAGTTGCTACATCATCTATTCATGTTGTTGTCATTTATCTTCTATCCTAGACAATATATACAGGGAAACTTTCTCTGCATAAAAAGGACAAGTCATTTATACAACTAGCACTGTCCTCTGGATCTCTCCCTGATCCCTGGGGATGAGATCCTGATTAATAACTAAGAACTTTTCACAGTCCCACCCTTGAAGTGCATACACACTTACTTGGCATTACAAGGGGAATTAATCTGTGCAGACAGCATGGATTCCTGAGTCTGTGTTTACCCACCCACCCTCCCCTGGGTCATAACTTAGAAATCACTGGTATCCCCACCCAAAGCTGCAGTGACTGAGTGGTTAAGATGTCGCGAGGTTGTAGGTTTGATTTCCACAAGTTGATCATCTAGAATCAACTACCAAATTTCTTTGCTCTCAGTAATTAAATTTGGAAGTGTTTCAGAAGGAACGCACATTTGGTAACTTTTTAAAATTAAAAGCTAAAAATACAAAATATACATTTAAAATAATTTGTGAGTAATGGCACTGAATATATTAAATGTCTTAAAATAATGTAAAATACATGCGATAACATAAATGAAAAATGTTTTGGGCCAAATGAGCTAAAAACTAAGTCATTAGTCTTGGAAAAGTATATGTATTTTACTAATTTTCACTTGGGGGTGGTTAAAATGATGCAAGGAATATCATGACAAAATTCCATAAAGACAGAGTACATACAGCTGGACATAGTCAAATAAGACAAAACCTGTAAACAACATTCATTAATGTAAGATTAAATTTGTACATCATTGTGACCTACAACCCTCCTAGGGTGGTTCGGAGTGATAAAAGAAACACTTTGAAAACTTGCATGAACATACCATGAGTATAGCTGGAGATTTACCAGTAAGATAGAACCTGTACACTGCGGTTTATTTCTGAACAATATCCAATAATATAAGATAAGAAAAGTAGGTCACTATGACCTATAGCCCCCCTGGGGTGGTTCAGAATGATGCAAGAAACAACCTGACCAAGTTCCACGAACATACCATGCCTACAGCTGGAGATTAGCCTGCAAGACAAAACTTTTACACTGGGAACTAACCTACCATAACAGTCATTTCTGAGAAAAAAGTAGGTCAATGTGATCTAATTTCCATTGGGGTGGACCAGAATGATGTGAGATACACCCTTACTAAGTTCCATAAAGAACTAATGTATAAAACTGGCAGCAATGGCAGTAAAACAAAACTAGTACACCATTAACCTGACCTGACTGCAGATGAGACTAACTATGCCAAAATTGCTCATGGTATAGCATAAGCTCTCCTATACTTCATACAGGCACTTCATAAAGGTAAGGTAAAAATGTCACTGTAATTGCACTCTTGGTATATTTCATCTCTGACCCATCCAAAGGGATAAAAAACTATACCCCTCTTGCAACTGGTTAACACATGGGTAACCTATGTTCCAAGTTTGGTAAATTCCCTCTTAGTGGATTAGGTGGAGCCCAAGTTACAGACAGATGGAGGGTATCACAATATACCCCTGCAAAAGTGCGTGGATAATGATGGTGATGAGAAAATGATTTAATGAAATCATAATTGCATTGAGGAGGAGGAGGAGGAGAGGGAGGAAGATAATAATAATAGTAATTATAGTTTGAAGGCTTCATATGGTCAAAGAAAGACAAAAGTGAAAACTGTCCAAAGTCTTATTCTACACCAAAGTCAAATGTCCATTCATATGTATTTTTAAAAATCAATACAAACAAGAAAATAAATGACCAAATGCTGTTAGAACTTTATTGTAGCTGTTCCATCATAGCATGCATGATAAATGGGGAAAGCACTTTTGTTTTGATTAGGAAGGTTTCCCATGGATACAATTTTGGATTCTTCTTCAATTTCTTTGGGTATTCTGTGCTACTTAATGCCCTATCATGTATTTATTTAAAAACTGCATTCCACAAGTGCCACATATATTCAAGCCCTTACAGAGAATGGCACATTATATGTCCTCTGTGTACGAACTAGAAGGGTTTGGTTGACTCACTAGATTACTGACCAGTGGGTCTCAATGACAGGACCCTTGGTCAAGGTATCCGGTCTTGAACAAAAGTTACCATGCAGAAACCATTATTTTTTTATTAGGCTTACCACAACCGTGGCATCTAGACCTCAGAATCTATAGGTTTCTTTATTACCCTAAGTGCAAGCCAGCCACAAAGTTTTGTCAAGGAACTGACTCTTGAATAAAAGTTATTTTGCAAAACTTGTTTGTCTTTGAGTCACAATAAACTTGACCTTTTAGCTTTTGACCCCAAAATCAAAAGGCCTCTTCCATATCTTAAGTGCAATTTAAGGTTTTAAGGATTTTCCATATGTTACCTTTATCTTTTATTTTAGATACTTTTAGTTTTAAAACCTTTACCTTTAAAAATAAACTCTTATCATTTAGTACTTCATGTTTATTTACTTTTTACGTTTTTGGAATGCTCTATCTTTCAACAGTTTTGTTTCTTTTGCAATTCTATATATTTAATTTTGTAAAACTTTTAATTGCCCCTATATTGCCAGTATTGTGCTGAGGTATCACTCAATAGAGAATATTTTATTTCCCTGCATAAATACCCGATATATTTCATCATGTGATACAAAAACGTGATATCTTAATGAGTGGTTAAGCCGTGAGTTAAAATATATTGTTTTTTTGTACCACAAGATGAAATATATCTGGTATTTAAGCAATAAAAGAGAATTTTGTTTTTATTATATACAGAACATGCTCCTGAATCGAAGCTTAGAAGATTAAACTCATTTTGATGACATAATCTCTTGTAGTAAATTACATCTTTTATATTCTGTACATTATTTTACTCTATCTGACCACAAAGCAAGTCCAATTCAGCAATGCATCACAGCTGGTTTATCATTGTTGTCAAGGTGATAAGCAGAAATAACTTTTTACAGATGTGAACGGCATAGTCATATTTACTCAGCAAATAATAATTTCCATTTCTGAAAGGTAATGCAGTTTCCATTTATTTGTTCTAGCTCACAAAAAGCTTGTTTTTCTTGCTGCATGTATAATTTCTGTAGGCACAAACAATCAAGTGTCACATGGCATGATGGGAAATCTTGTATTTTCACATGTCAAAATATAAAGATATATTAAAAGGAACGAAAAAATATGAAAATTATTTCACAAATATTTGTCTATATTTCACACTTAAGTATATAATAAAACCTACTATTATTACAAGCTCTATCATTCTACAAAGGACTTTTTGCATCATTTTACCTGCTTTCTCTGTATTTCCAATGATTTCTCATACTTCTTGACAGCTAAAAATGATGTCTTTTTGAATCTGAAATGAAACAGACAACCTTATAATTGTGTGACTTCAGTGTAACCACAAAATTCAAATCAGACATTTTGTCTTCATCATTTGTCCCAAGAAAAGTAATGCGATGTGAAAGCTGACCATAACTTCTCCATATTTTGGGTAATAATACATACTTTAATACAATTTCATTTTTTTCTCACTGAAGTGACAGATACCTGGTCACTCATTGACAGTATGACAGTATGGCTGGATGGGCTTGTCGATAACCAGAACAGACGCATATGGCGCATAATGACAGCCATACAGCTGATCAAAATCTGACAAATACCCCATGTGCCCAGGCTTAAAGGCGGAAATCATGCTCAGACATGTAGGAGGACTTATGCCCGCTGCAAAACAAAGGAGGACACTCTCCCATAACTCCAAGCAATCACTTAAGCCTTACAGCGGGGCAAAAAATCACCAAGAGGCCAGCAACTATGTCGTCACTTTCTGAACCAATCAACACATCTGCTCTTCCACTGAGGTCTGGGAAAGATGTAGGGTTGTGATCTCCACCACCTCTTGAACCTCCATTTCTGGCTGACCAGACGTTATAGTTGCTGTTGGCATTGTCTGCATCATCTTTAGGTGTGGGGGAGGGACCATCTTGGTTTCCTAGCAAGTGATGACGTCTTTACATGAAGACTCAGTACATTGCACTCTATTGAGTGCTTCTCACATCTCTCCTTTCTCTCAAGGCTTTCTATGGCACTGTGGATCAAACTCTCTCTGACCACAATGCCCAAATTCTGCAGGTCAAAATGGATGAACATTCAGTGCATGCTAGAAACATCT
This sequence comes from Margaritifera margaritifera, assembly GCA_029931535.1. NCBI lineage: Eukaryota > Metazoa > Mollusca > Bivalvia > Unionida > Margaritiferidae > Margaritifera > Margaritifera margaritifera. The sequence goes on along the minus strand of JAQPZY010001389.1, from coordinate 686,075 downwards.
CAAGCACGTCCTCACCTGCTGTAAACCTCTTGCACTCAGTAGACTTTTTCACCATTGATCAACTCTAAAAAGTCACAAACATATTTTTTTAAAATTTACAACCTGAAAGTGTTCACCTGCACAAAAAATCAACAAGCGACAAGCACTAATGATAATGTGTTGGAGGACAAGGTAAGAATACATAAGTCCACAACATCAGCAAAATTCACAAGATTACTATTCAAATTTAAGAAATAATGATTGCAACACGTACCAAATACCTTTTTACACAATACTATACTGACTTTGTCAAAGAATGGTCAGAAACCAGTTATATTCTTGGAGTTTGGGAGGCCGAGTGGTATGATGTAGATCATACCGAGCGAAAGTTTAAACTGAAAACATACAGTTGACAGGAAGGGGAGGAAATTAGTAAGAGTTGTTTCCCTTCGTCGATAATGTTATATAGATGCAAAAGATGGAATTTTTGTCTTTCCAAGATTGTCTGGATTTGGGAGGTAGCAGAATTTATTTCCTAACATTAATGTATTCGACAGAGAAACTCCAACATATCAAATTTGGTAACCAAGTATTTTTCATAAATGTTAATCACATGATAAGTGCAGTACAAAATTCTATGTAAAGGCATTTGACTTTGAACCTGATATCATCACAACTTTTTCCAGATACGGTCAAGACTAGCTTCATGCTAAGTTTGGTTAAATCTAAACAATTTTTTTTGTATAGAACTTAAGTTACTGAACTGGCATCATTCAAAGTATTCTTCAGATATATCCATAAACTGGGTTTTGATCAAACTCCATTCATGCTTGTTTGCATTATCATGCTCACAAGTCTTTACTGATAAAATCCTGCGTCAAGACCTTTGACCAGTTGACATTCAACTTGTTTACTATGAAACAATTATATATAGAGCCTGATTAAAATTCATTAAGTCTTTGTTTATAAGCTTAACGAGGTAAAATATGTAAGCAGTGACCTCTGACTTGTCCCCAAGGTCAAGTAGGTCATAATTTTCCAGTTCCTTCATGAAAGTATGGATATGATGGTGACAGATCTGCACCATTTTCGTTCAGAACCAATTACATATTGCACAAAGTGTTTTAGTGAAAATCCCAGGTCAATGTGGTGTCCATTTTGGGAGGTATTGGCACCATTTTTATTTAAGACCAACTATATATATATATTACCAGAAGTGTTGCAGTTACAACCCCATGTCGAATCAACTATCCATTCAGAAAGTGAAGCAATAAGAATTTTTTAATGATGATTACAACTGTTTTGTGAAGTCACATCAGCACCAGTTTCAAGCTGAACAAACTTTATATCACAAGAAATGTTTCAGTGGAAATCCCATGTCATTACAACCATCTGTTTTGGAGGAGTAGCGATAACAAGATTTTCAAGATGATGAGCTGGTATTTTTGTGAGATCAGATCAACATGGTTTTCAATTAGGACCAACCACATATAGTAAGAAGCGTTTTTAGTGAAAACCCTGTGTTGTTATGACTATCCATTCAAGAGAAGTAACAATATCAAGATTTTAAAGATGACCACTTGGCAGCCATGTTAGAGGTCTGATCTATATAATTTTCATTTAGGATCAACCACTTATGAAGTCTTATCATGAAAACCCAAATGTTAATATAACTATCCATTCAGGCAGAGTTGCAATAACAATTTTCAAGATGACCATCATAGCAGCCATGTTGGAGTTCAGATCAGCACCATTTTCACTTAGAATGAACTATGCATCATAAAAAGTATTTTAGTGAAACCCCATGTTGATTATGATTATCCATTCAGACAAAGTAATGATAACAAGAGTTTCAAAGTGGCTGCCATGGTGGCTGTGTTGGATCTCAGATCAGCACCATTTTCATTTAGGACCAACCAGATATCTAAAACCCATGTTGACATGACAATCCCAGGAGTGGCAACATTATTTTCAATATGACCTTAGTGGGGACCATATTAGATGCCTCAGGGGCACCACTTTCATTTATAACCAACTAGACCTTGGGATGAATGTGTGTGTACAGTTTTATGGCAATCCTCCCTGTAGTTTAGAAGGAGTAGCAATAACAAATTTGTGCTAATTGATGTATGCCAAATAGATGGACAGCTGGTCATCACAATAAGCTCTTCTAGTCTTTGATCAGTTAAGTTAATAAACCCTATAAATTTATCACTCTATCACAAGACATTTTTGGGGGTTACATTGATGATCTGAAGGCTCACCCTTGGATTGCAGATTTCACCTCTGTTTTTGAAAACCAATGGTATTGCATCTCCGATTCTGAAATCAGATGGAGAACCCAGTCTATACTGTATATAGTCAGGTTAATTAACATTTACAGAATATAATGGGCAATGGAATTGAATGACCAATGTGTAAATATCTTGCACACTATATTAATAAACATTCAAAAACAACAAATAACTCACATTTCAAATTCATTTGCAGTAAGAATGTACTTGGACTTTAAGGATCTCTCCACAATATTGTCCCAGAAAAACTGCAGAAGCTTTTCCAAATGCTCATCACTAAAATATAAAAAATACAATATACAAATGTCAGTTATGGTGTTTTTCAATTTTGCAACAATACATCAGCAGAAAAATCATTATGAAATATATATATATCTACATAATATATATTCAAAAAAGTTAATATAGTCATTAACTCATAACAAGTATATCAGTCTCCACAATTATCCTACTACTGAACTGAAACTTTTTCTGGGAACATGTGTCTATACAAAGTACAATAATGTAATGTTGGAAACTTTTGTTTAATCATTTCTTAGATACATAAACAATTTTAGGTACAAATTTTATTGCTCATTTTCAGCTGCCTCTTAAATATGTAACTGTTTACAATTTTAATAATAAAATCAAGATTTCAGCACAAAAAAATCTAGATAAGCAGAATATTTGCATATTTCATGCAAACTGACTAAAAACACATCAAGAAATATTAAATTGCATTAAAATTATGCAAAACAACTTAATTTTAAGCATTTAGTCAAAAGTTTTCAGTGTATATATCTCCTGCCCAAAGCACAGTCTATGTTTTATGATGGAGAGTTTGATCAATATAGACCATGCTATTGATACAAGACAATGATGTTTGTGCATGTTTGAAATAATAGTACTTGATCATCATATTTCTTGTAATTTTTTGTGCCCTCTAATTTTTCGTACAACACAAAAAGCATAATTTATTAAATGTAGGGTTGTTAAACGAAAATCGGAAATCCGATTATCGGTTTTGAAAACGATAATCGGTTTTTGTTTTTACAAAACGATAATCGAATTCAATATTTTTTACCATTTTTGTAGTGAAAATTTTAAAAAATGCCACAAAAAAATTCATTCATGCATTTGTTTAGTGTTTACATTTTAATACAATATGGCCAGCAGATAAGAAGATGTGTTTGTTTAAAATTTGTGAGCGCTCCATGCAGCATGTTTGTAAATGAATACATTTATTGTTGAAGGATGTCAATAGTTAGTCGACCGACCGGTCGCTAAGTTCTTTGATGTCCGAAATTGACAACAATAGACTGTTAATAGCTACAGCTTCTGTTGTTGAGGATTGGTCTCTGCTGGTTGTGTCTTTTCAAGTTTACAAATATGGCTGGTCGTATAAATAAATCTGATGTATGGGAAAACTTTGAAAAAATTTCATCAAGCATGGCTCTCTGTAAACTATGTTCACAACAAATAAGTCGGAGCGGTGGTACTACTACTGGATTGCATGCACATTTGCGTAGCAAACATCCCGGATTTGCGGCTCCTTCAAATGTTCAGCCGCGAATAACAACATTTATTGGAACACAAAGAAACTGTCCTGATAGTCATCAAGAAAAAGTTACTGCTGCTGTAGCTAAGTTTGTCGCTGAAAACATGCTACCAATTTCGATTGTTGAATCCAATTCCTTCCGTGATTTGATGGCTTTGGTGGAGCCACAATATCGTCCTCCATGCCGTCAGACGATGATGTCACGAATGACTACAATGAAGAAGACGCTAATGGCGAAAATGCAGACACATCTAGAAGAAAATGTCAAGGATACTGCCGTTACCACCGACATATGGACTAGTGTAACCAACGAAGCATACCTGAGCTTCACTGCCAGCTACATTGATCCAGACTGGACTATGAAGACACCCATTCTTGCAACAATTCCAATGAATGACCGCCACACGCAAGCCATCATCGCTGAACATCTGGGAACTGTGTCTGAAGAATGGGCTATAAAAGGTAAAGTTGTTGCATGTGTCCATGATGGTGCTTCCAATGTTAAAGATGTCGGTAGCGTGAATGGATGGTTGGATGTTCATTGTGCGGCACATAAATTGCAACTTTGCATTAATCATGCAATGGGCACCCATGCCGTCACGAATCATCAAATTTCCAAGTGTGTATCCGCTGCATCACGTTTAGTTGGACATTTCTCACATAGCCCAATGGCGGAGGGTGAGCTTATGAAACGACAGGTGTCCATGGACAAGGACAAGACACCACTCAAACTGATTCAGTACTGCAAGACCCGCTGGAACAGCGTCTTTGACATGTTTGAAAGGCTCTCACAACTTAGATGGCCTGTTGTGGCAGTTCTTAGTGACAGAAGTGTGACAAAAATGAACGATGCCAAAACACTGGATATGAAGGAGGAACATTGGCAACTGATTAGCGAACTACTCCCGGTCTTGAAGGCGTTGCAGATCATGACCTCCGTCTTGTCAGCCGAAAACCAACCTTCAGCCTCTTGTGTTTTTCCGATGTTATGGGGTCTCATCAAGAATCATCTAATCCTTAAAGAAGAAGATTCTAAGACTTTGGGAGAATTCAAGACTGACGTTGCTAAGAATATTTCACAACGGTTTGGCATGGAACGCGACGAAACAGCAACAAATGAATGCGTCGTTGCATCAATCCGCGATCCAATGTACAAACATCTTCCCGGATTTGATGACAACTTCAAGAAACTGGCGTATGATAATGTCCGCCATCTACTCAGACAGATGCCAGCTGACCTTGAACAGCCTTCGACTAGTGGTGATGCAACCAGCTCTGAACCGCCAACAAAACGATCTCGACCAAATCATGCGTCAGTTATGTTTCTGCTGGGTGATAGTGCATCACAGCAGGCATTGAATGACTGTGACTTTGAACATTATATCAAATCGCCATGGACGACGACTTCAACGGAAACAGCACTGGAGTGGTGGAAACATAATGAGAAACTGTTTCCGAAAACAGCCAATCTTGCCAGGAAATTCTTGTGTATTCCGGCGACGTCGGTACAATCAGAGAGATTATTTTCAGCCACTGGACGTTTGATAAGCGATCAACGTAATCGGCTCCTTCCAGAACATGCAGAGTCGTTAGTTTTTTTGAATAAGAACCAGGACTTGTTCGATATGTAAACTAATTTGGATTTACTAGTTTGACTTACTTTTTTTTATTATCTGTGGACAATTTTTATCTATGGTTTGTTTATTGATTGTTGCATTGTAAAAATCAATTAAAATAAACCTGCTTTGTTTTATCACGTTAAGTCGGTCTTTTGTATCAAATCAGATAAAAGACGTTTAATACAAAAGTTCAAAGGAATGCAAATCCTACATGCATAAACTCTTGTCGTCAATATCTTGTCTCAACATCAGTGAAATTAATTGGACCAATCGAACATGGTTTCAAATAGTATATACTTATTGTCATTAAAGTATACATTAATCAGTAATTTATCCTAATCATTTATAAATGTGAGCATGGAGAGCAAGGGAATCAAGCGAAAGTCGTACTCGGTGAATGAAAAGCTTACTGTCATACAGAGAGTTTGTAATGGTGAATCAAGATCAAAAGTTTGTAGTGAACTTAAAATTGCCGAGTGAACACTCAGAGGTTGGCTCAAGGATGAGCAGAAATTTCGGGGTTATTTGCATGAAGTTGATTCTGATGATGGATTTAAACGGAAACGGGCACGCACTGCAAACGACACAGATTTAGATGATGCTGTGTACACCTGGTTGTGTTCCGATTTCAGGAACAATTCTCAAGGCCCAGGCAGAGAAAATGGCCTAAACTATGGATACTGATTCAGATTTCATGGCAAGTCATGGATGGTTTTGGAGATTCCAGCGCCGACATGGAATAAAACAAAATTCGTTGTCGGGAGAGATACACGCAGCAAATCAGGCGGCTGCATCTAGTTATCCCAACCAACTCCGAGGGATACTGACCCGTGATGGATATACAGACGACCAAGTTTATCATTGTGATGAGGCTGGTCTATTCTATCGGATGATTTATTTATTTATTTATTTTAATATTTTTTTTTTTACATGTCTGACGTTTAGACCCATTAAATTCATAGTTGGTATATGGTTTATCTTTGTGAATTTATTTTGTACAATCTATCTATCTATCTAATCTATCTAGTGATAGTTGTCGTTTTTCGATATGAATGTTATCTTTTTTAATAAAAGAAATCTCATTCATTTTGAACAAACAATAAAACTAGAATGTATCCAAATCAAAAAAAAACAAAAAAAAAAAAAAAAAAACAGTGACGTAATACACAATGCGTTTAGCGATACACATGTTAAGAGTACTGATACCTCGTGGAATAATGTTTGTTTTTACGATCTTTTCAAGATATTTTATCCAGAAATTAAAGGTAATTTATAAAGAAAAACGAACAACACCTTTATAAAGAAATATTTATTCGGTGGAGCCACAACATCGTCCTCCATGCCGTCAGACGATGCGTGTCTATACGTTATGGTATGTAATGAACATCTTTTATTCGCAAGAGGCATTCACTAACTTGCATTATAAGAATATATTTCTTGTAATTTCAGTGTAGGACAAAAACCGATAATCGGTTTAAAATCAGATTTCTACAAACGATAATCGGTTTTGGAAAAAAACCGATATTAACATCCCTAATTAAATGTATAACATTTTTTGTACATAGAATTTCATGTTTTTGTAAAATACTTTAAATTTTCTAACAAAAAAGTTCTTAAAAGATTTATGTTTGCAAAAAAGATAAAAAATATTGCTCAATTTTTTATGAGACTGAATAATAGATTAAAATCATAATTAAAGTGTTGTTTCTTATCTTTGTATAATTTTTTAACCTCGTATTTTAATGTGTTATAACTGAATCAAGAAGAGAATTCCACATTTCAAACAGCTTCAAAAAGATACAGATGTACAATTCAGATATGTCTAATAACCAATGTATTGTTTCCTAAGTATATGTTATAAATGGTGATTAACTTTGGGTCCGGTTTTAATTGAGGCACCAAATACTGTAAAAGGAGATTAAGAAATAAAAGAATTACCATTTGAATCCAGAAGAGAATTTCATGACTCAAATGGGTTTGAAAAAATACTGATGATTTATATATGTCAAACAATGTATTGTTCGCACAGTATATGCTTGATGTTGTCTTATCCAATACAAATTACATCTTAGTACATGCCAAAGTGAAGACTATAGACCACTGACCAAGTAATCTTATTGTTTCATTATAGTAATATAAAAATAAAATATAAACCCTTGTCACTGAGTAAATTCTATTTGTATATAATATCTTTTGAGTGCCTCAAATGTTTTTGCTTGGAGATGTCTTCATTATAAAGTTCTTGGTTTCAGTCCTTAAACAATGTGGATAATGAGCGATCTTTACTAAGGACGTCACTGTCATAAAGCAGCACAGTGTAGCTCATGCATTTTAAAACAAGAGTTCTGAAGCCATTTTATGCATTCAAATCAAATTAACACTTTATTGAGCATCTATTCCAATTGACACCCTTCTTTTGTTATCTTTATTGGCGAGTACAAAGAACAAGCGACAAGTGTGATGGCTTGTCGTTACAACATCTACTGCTCGTTGGACAATGGCCTTTATAGCTCATGGACATATTTTCATATCCCTATGGATAGCCTCACTAATTTAATATTATCTGTATGAATCTTGTCCTCAATCTGGCCATGACTAGAATTAGCTAGCTAAAGCTGTAGGCATATTTCATTAGCATGTAATAACTCTGCATAGCCATGTGGTTTTTGTGACAATTGACATTGTAATTAAAACAAGAATTAACTGTTTATTAGGAGGTGTAAACTGACAATCGAATATAATGGGGCTTTTGCTCATGAAGAAGAACACAACCATCAGGTAACTGAATAAAGATTACAATCACCTTGTAGCCTCTCTCTCTCTCCCTCTCTTTCCAAATCTTCAAATATTGTCTTGAATACATACAATCTTACACATTGACACAACACTGTTTCATCCATCTATTTCTCCCACTCACAAACATTCACTAAAAACAACATGTCCTTTTGCGTTTTTTCATTTTTTATTGTAATTTGATGAGGTTACTGTTGCTGTAAGAATTTAAGTTGCACATTACTTCAAGATCAAGGACTCTTATCATTGCTTACAATTTACCTCAAAGAAACACATGTACTTGTATTATTTATAGGTTAAATAGTAAGCCACCCCTGTGATGCTGACCATCTTAACATTCACTAATAACAACAAAAGTCATTTTGAATGCTTTTATATTTTTTTTACTGTACTTAGATTCAGGAGCTGAGAGCAAAATGAGACAAAAATTATTAGTTTTATTTTTATGTTAGTACTGTTAGGTCAGCGAGTAATGTGTCTCACACAGACCTTGTTTGGGTCCTATCCCCTTATTTTGTGTACAGTCAGTACTCCAAAATAATAAAAAAAATTACTTTCATTTTTCATACTTTGAAACAAATACATTTTTTTGTGTAAGAAAAATTACAAATAAGTAAAGGTGTAACAAAACATGCTTGTGGCTGTTATTTACACAGGAACCACTCGTTCCAAATATATTATATACTGTAATTACTCGCTTATAAGTCGACGTTTTTTTAACTTAAAATTTGATTCATGCAGAGTAGGGGTCATCTTATAAGCGCAACATTAAAAAAATTTATAAATTTTGGGGTAATGTTGGAAACTCTAGATGTTTGCAGTACATAAAAATACTGTAAATTCATATATGTTTATGTTTTCATGCCACTATTCCTATGCAGTAATGCATATATGTTACGCACTGTGTTTATCCGTTGCATGACGGTATTCATTACACAATACATGTATCTACAATTATTTGGATTTTAATAATTTGAAAATATTACCAGTAAATTAAATACTACCTACCGCAAAATGAAGTGTCCGTCAATGTTTACCATGGGTATTTACTAGTAAGTATATTGCTTACATGTTCATGCCAGTCCGAACAACCTGTATTTGTATTAATATTTGTGTTTTGCTGTATAAAAACTGTGCTTGATGCAATAAAAGTTTTGATTTTATTTGTATTTTTCCTTTTCCACATGTCAGATTTAATTCCCAAGTGATATTTCCCAAGTTATCTGCCAGTGCATATGGGCTGATAAGCCTTTGGCTTGTAAAGGCACTCACTTTGTTTTCAAGTTGACAATCCTTTTGATCGAGCCGTGAATCTAATACTTGTTCAGTGCCAAGCAGAGTTCTACAACTTCCTGTACATATACTTTGACCTTAATCCCTTAGCTTGTAAAGGCACCACACTTTGCTTTCCCACACGACAACCCTTTGATCATGCTGCGAATTTGATACTTGTTTAGTGCCAAGTAACAGAGGGTGGTTATTTGAACTCCATGTGATCTTGACACACAATTGAAATGTGTTTAGTTGCATCCTTTAATAGATTTCTGACTTTATGATCAAAGTGTTACTTACAGAGTCCAAGCTCAGTCTCTGCATAAGCCCACGCATATGACAGTAAAGCTGAGGAATCGGAGTCAGACAAGATTTATGATGACTAGACGACGATTTACAATGACTAGACGATGTAGGATTTCAGAACTTTATCAGACAATGAGGATTAATTCTTGGACTTTGTACCAGATGACATTAGATAGTGACATTTATAGGATACCGTGAATCACAAAAAAGTGGACTTAACTTTCATTGTTTATTTGTACGACATGTGGAATTAACTTATTACGGGATATTGTGAATCGGATCATTCTGAACTTCTATTTTTATACCGGTATGTGACCTATAATTGAATTCGTGGATTTATCATATAATTGGATTTAAAATATCAAGCATTATGGATTTCAATGGACTTTATTACACAAAGATGGACAAATTGTAAGTTGTCAATTTATTTGTGACATATTTCACTCAATAATATAGTTGTATTTTACACTGGTTTTGTCTTTATTTTTCTTAACTATTGGCTTGTTTATATTTCCAAAGTGCATTTCTGACTCACTAAGAAGTCACCCCTTCAGACGGATCTGACTTCCAAAATACACCCCGACTTATAGGAGGGTCAAAGAGAAATTCACTTTTTGCAACCCTAAAAAAAAGGGGGGGGGGGTTTGACTTATAGTTAAGTCGACTTATAATTGAGTATATACGGTATTTCCACATCTCTGCTAAAAGGACTGTTTAGCTGGATTTTTCTGTTGATTTTTTTAAAAAGTATGTGTTATTTTCAAATTGAATATGGCATCGCTACGAAAAAGCCAAAGTTGATGAGAATTGTTTTTATCGCACATTACACAACATTACACATTAGATTGATTTAATGATAATGCTGAATTTTTTTTCTTTAAACCACATTATTTACCTCTGAAAAACATATCTGTTTACCGAACCTTTGATCAGTAATATTTTATTTTAAAGCAACACCATTTCAAGTTTTTAAGCCACCACAGTTTCTTAGTCATTGTAAATCCTACAAAAGCATCCTATGCACATGTCCACACAGTACATCCAGTCACATTATGACTTTTTTTCACCATACACATATATGAAGCAGTAGGAAACAATATTAAGATGATCCTAGGGATGTTTTACCTAAATTGTCACATATATTCAACAAAGACATGCATTACAAAATGAATCATGTCATAATATGATGTAAAAAATGCACAGCAAATTTAACAGTCACATGTTGAGTGAGGACGGCATGCACATTATAATAGCCATCAGCTATTCAGTAAAGCTAAAAGGTAGGTAGGGGGAAAGGTCGAGTTTTAAATAACTCATATGCATACTTAAAAAACCGTTTACAATAAACCTCTCTGGGACCAAGAAAAATTACCTGGTGGTATCCATAATTTGCTTCTTCCCTTTTGTGATGTATTTTCTTACTAACTGTAAATCTGTGTTATCAGTGTTCATACTAACTGTGTCTTACCATAGATGTTTCTAGCCTACAGTTAGGTTACTATGAGAAAGATGTATTACCTTGCAATGTGACCCAGCAGGCCACCATATTGGACGATACAAAACTCCTCTTGTGTATGTTTCTCCACCTCCTTGGCACAGAAGTAACACCAGAACTTTGCCCCAATCTCAAATTCCAAAGGTTTGATCTCAGGACTGTATAGAGTTTCCTTTGCTGTTTGAATCTGTCAATTAACAATGAACTTTTATAACACACCCATTCTGATGTGGAGATAATGTACAGGTAGCTTCCCTATTCACTTAATGTACTATATAAAGTACTTCTTAAGAGTTCAATCAATCATCTGCACTTTTTAAGGCCATGAAACAGTTTGTTAGCCACTTGTCCTAAGTGTCTTGAAACTTGTCCTGCAGCAATTTTACTTGTCCTGCACTTTCACATAGTACTGATAACTTTTATCAATAAATGTTGTCATGCTGAGGAAAATCTCCCTGCCATTTAATGAAATACTTACGCGTGTCTGACATGCCTACAGATGATCATTGATAACACCTATAACCCCTCTCTAGTGCCTGTACAATACTTCAACAAAACTCAAGAACAAAAATAATTAAACAAATGATCAAGAAAAAAACACATCAACCCAAAGAAATATTTTATTCATCAAATTAGTCCACATTGCCTGGTTCACTTGCTCACTGTCCAGTGTCCGACAACATAACAGAATATGGGTAAAGTTATAGTTAACTAGTACCTGTTATTGAAACACTTCAGCTTTGAACGTAAGCAATATAAAACTTTACAATTTATTCCTGATGCATACTCCTAACTCAGTATACATGTGTTATGCAAATGATGCACTATCTTGCACGTGATCATACATGGCTTCTCACATTACAATCACACAAAACTACCCTAGGACAGACAACTGACCATTCAACCAAGATAACAACCAGTTCATCAATATAGGGATTACGTCACATTGGCTGCCTGTATGGTTATGCCAGTCTAGTACTGCACTATATTTACAGAGTCTCAAAATGGGTACATCATGGGAAAACTGAAGCCCATCACTGGGACACACAGACAAAAACTGTGCATTCTCTGAAATTGTTATGCTTATTTGACGTGGGACCCCTGGTCTTTAACAGCCCTGTAATCTGCACAGATCTCAGATGTGTAATCAGCTACTTAGTCATGTTTCTCCCAGTTGTCACAAGAATTATACCTATGAATTCTCCACACTATGCCATCTCCTGTTAATTCCTTCTGCTAATTATTGGTATAATCTACTCCAATTTGACTGGACCCTTCATGTACCCTATCAAAATCTCACTAAAAAAAAGTATAATATTGCTAAAACTTAAAATGAAGTAAATGTTTTCAATATCTTAAATGTTCAAACTATCCTTCCATAACACAATGCCAAGAATACTGCAGCTGTTTCCACTTGAAGTGATTGGCTTTTGTAATGTACATCCGAAACCATCTAAATTCTGGTGACTTAGACATTTGATGACAATTGAGATTCCTCATACACTTCTCTTTTTTTGTATATGTTCCTAAGCGACCATTTGGCAAATTGCAGGGTTCTCCATGGAATTTCAAAAGTTGCAGACCAGGACTACTTTGCAGAAAGTCCAAGCTATAAAAGTAAGAGTCCCAATAATGATACTATTTTTTGCTCGCAATAATTTAAAACATTATAAGTGTATTGTTGTGTCACTAATATAAATGTCATCCAATGCTGATGCTCTATCATTGTGAAATGTTTAGTATTATAATAAAATGCAAATGCAAGGCAACCGAGAACAGTTATAATTGTGATTCTGATGTTACAACTATAATAATTCTCAATGGCTTTACCTTGCCATTCTTTCAATTTGCGTGCAGTTAGAAGGAATCAGAGAAAAGATTACAATTTCTTTTCTATATTAATTTATTTAATTAACTTGATTACATTTCATATCAATCAATTTGCCAAGTCAATGGAAGAAGAAACAAATGACAATATTTCATTCACTTTTTTCATTTCACCCCTAAGCAACACAGCATACTACATTTAATTTTTATCTTAAATAAAATTTTACAAACTTCCCTACTGCAGATTTAGGATCAACATCCAAAAGTTCTTGACCTTCCTTCATCACTCTCATCAATTTAACTACAGTTTCTTGTTTTATATGTCCATGGCTCTTTGTTTTGATATGATTATGTGACGAGAAACCTCGCTCACAAGCCAATGCAGGGCCTGAGAAAATTTGTTTTTCATGCACTTGTTTTTGAAAAATTAAATTCAGTGAAACCCTGCAATAACGCAATAATTTGGCTACTTCAGGTATATATGTTTTAGCTGCTGGATTTGAAAAAATGCCCATGTATATGTCTGCCACCTGCACCTACACCAGCACTAAGCCAGCAGTTGATAGCTGTGTCTGGGTTAAAGTCCTCAAGCTCTGGTCCATTTGCTGAAATGTTCATTAGCATCTGTAAACTCTCTTGGTTTAAAGAATTCTCACTCTCAGTAGCAGTCTTACGTTTAATCTCTCCACTTTCAAAAAAAATTTTCTTCTTCGAATCGTCCTTATTACCTTCTTTGCGAAAATAATTTAGCAAACTCATTGTATCCACATAGTAAATATCAGCTTGCTTGGCAACTACTTCTAAAGTGATCATAACAAACATTTTCTCTTTTAAATACGACAGCTCATTAATTAGCGTAATTGTTTCGATTCAAAAGCAATATCGCACATGGAAGTTAATCCTCTGTATAATCAATTAAAAATTAAAGAATCATTACTGTCATTTAATCAGTTCATAAAGGAAGCCAACACTGATGTCGGTAAAGTACCTTTCATTAATTTAATTACACTGACTCACTGGATTAAAATCAGAGTGAGCCGCTCGTGAGGATCTGGTTTGAGTAAACACAATGCAACAAAGCCGCTTAAAACACTGCTAATTAATCATACCGTGTTTGTTTTGTTTGACGTGTTTTGATTTGCCGATATTTTGGTTGCTTAGCCCAATATGCAGTCAAGCGGTAACAGAACGTGCGGATATGCGACAGTCATCACTGACCATCTGTAGGTGTTATAACGGATGTAAATGTATACATGGAGAGAGGTAGAATCAAGTATACAGTACACCCGGAGCGCATGAATGGCCAAATAAAGGTAGATATAGTGATTAAAGCACGAAAATAAGGACTTGCCGATGTTTTTAAAATAGGAAAAAAGCACTTGTCCCGGACTGGCGACTTGGAAAAATTTACTTGCCCGACTTCGAAAATGAATAGTCCAGGATGTCGGGCTATGGGATTTGCTCAGCCCTGCAATGATGTTATAGGTGAAACCAGCAAAACAGGATCATCTGCAGTCTTGCGCTTGGCACTAACAAAATTATGTAATGTTGCCATTGGAAAAGCACATCATAATCACTTGAAAAACAAAAGTATATCTACACGTGACACAATGAAAAAACAGCCGATTTTATGACAATTTATCATGATTACCATGGGAGCTCATATTCCTCTAACAAACAATAAAGGTGCCAAAAATCTATTTTTTCTAAATATGGTATACGATAAAAAGCAAGTGCTCAGAACATTGCACGAGGATTTAAAATATGATGGATTAAAAGTTTGCTGAGTGATGGTTCTCAAAGTGAGGTGTCAAAGCACACACACATGTAATTAGTTTTTTTTTATCAAAATGATTAGGTACCAACAATCGATTAGCGAATATCTTATCCTCCTTATATAAGATATATCCTATGCAGCTTCACCTAATCCCTTTACAATCACTTGAACTCTGTTTAATAGTTTGCACACTACATGACTGACACTTGCTTTGTAGAAACGACTCATATAAATGAGAAGTTCACACACAAAAAACTTGTCTACCAAGGACTTGGCTGTTGGAATTTTCATGTGTCCAAAAATAAAAGTACACATATTTTTTATGCATATGTAGACATCCTGGAGAACCCCAAATTGGGACTTTTCTATAGCATTCACCCCTTCTCAAAAATATATTCAGCCAGCATGCATCTTGATGATGCAAAGTCATGACCAATCAAGGAGGATGCTGGGTTAACATTGGTACTAATATCGGTACTCCTACCTTCCTTTGTCAGTGGAGTACTAATTTGATTATATATCTATCAATGGAGCAGTTTTATGTGATTCACACCTGGCTATTTTTTTCCCAACACTTTCGCTCATGTTTGTAACAATGTGTACATACTATTATTTACTAAAGTCTCCTCAGTTTATTCCAGCGAAAAACAAATGTTAGACCTTATAAAGAAATTACTTTGTGTCTTCTAAAACATCGAAGTGAAATATCTTAATAAATCTGCTGCAATTTTCAATATGACATCTGACTGTATGAGCATGACACAAAGACAGAAAAAGTTGCATGTCATACAGACATTCATGTTTTGCAAGAAGAAACACAAACTGATTAGTAACTTTTACTATAATTTTGTTCCTCCCTTAACAATGATAGGATAACTTTGTAACCTCGACCTATCTAAATATTAGCCAAGACAATGATATCATTGTTAGGTTAACATTACAAAACCCTACATAACTTTGAGTGTTCTAGATCTTGATTAGTTGGTGCTACATCATAATGACATTGTTGCACCATGCAGCAGCAACCTTTACAAAAGACTTATTTGAGACAAAATATGTCCATAAACATTTTGAAAAGGTATCAATTTGGTTTTCCAAGTGATAACATATTTGACAGCCACTGGCATTAAGATACGGTAAGACAAGTTTAAAAATGTGTAATAACTTAACCAGTTTTTTTAATTCTGCATACTCAAAATATCATAATATGCTGAAAACATTCCATTTCGATATATTTTTTTTTTTTCTAGAAAAATCATGTCCCGTTGCTACTTTTGTGTAATGTCCTATGTTTGTCACTTATGTACTATCAGTTAATCAGTTAGAGGAAAGAAGAAAAAAAAATCTCACAAGAACTTATGTTATCTGATCATAAACATGCCGGCGTTACAAAATTATCTACTTTATCCTATATAATTTTATCTTATGCCGAAAATGGGTTCCACGTGTTGTGAGACACGAAAACTTGTAAATAAGCACTTTCGAATAATCGATTTCGCATGAACATCTAACCTTCTTTTCAAATTTCCTAAGAATATTCTGCAATATTTCTTTGTGTCTTTTGGAATATAAATGTTTCTTTTTTTTCTTATGACTGGTTTTACACAGTGGACAATATTCAAACTGTACGAAGGAAGTCTGGTCCGCCATTTTCACTAAATATTTGACTGGTTATTGTACTTTCGCCCTTGCATTGAAAAGAATAATTGGGGTAGTTCAGTCTGCTGAATAACGAAACAGCAACTCCTACATAACATGCACTTACCGGAGTACAAATATGACGAAGAATATAATTATGTACATGTTTTTTATTATTATTATTATTATTATTATTATTATTAATTATGATTATTATTATAATCGTCATCAATATCATTATCATCATCAGCAGCAGCAGCATCATCATGGTGGTCGTCGTCGTTGTCGTTGTCGTCGTCATCGTCATTTATTTTATCCGGACTCCCCTTATTATTTTTCTTGAAAATAGCAACCAGCACACTTTGTGATAATTCGTAACGACAAAAGCTTTAAAACAAACTTATATTGAAAGTTTTATTTCTTCAGTATGTTTGCTTGATTGAATACGTGAGTTTTTTTTTTTTTTTTCAGTGGACTAATTTGAATATGAAAATTATCCTATGGAAGGAGAAAAAAAAAAAAAAACACTAAAAGTGGTTATCTACAATTGAGCTATTTTTTCTATCGTCTTTTCTTTTCCCTTTAATTGCTATGTTTTGTTTTGAGCTATTTTTTTCTATCGTCTTTTCTTTTCCCTTTAATTGCTATGTTTTGTTTTGAGCTATTTTCTATCGTCTTTTCTTTTCCCTTTAATTGCTATGTTTTGTTTTGAGCTATTTTTTCTATCATCTTTTCTTTTCCCTTTAATTGCTATGTTTTGTTTTGAGCTATTTTCTATCATCTTTTCTTTTCCCTTTAATTGCTATGTTTTGTTTTGAGCTATTTTCTATAATCTTTTCTTTTCCCTTTAATTGCTATGTTTTGTTTTGAGCTATTTTTTTTTATCGTCTTTTCTTTTCCCTTTAATTGCTATGTTTTGTTTTGAGCTATTTTTTCTATCATCTTTTCTTTTCCCTTTAATTGCTATGTTTTGTTTTGAGCTATTTTCTATAATCTTTTCTTTTCCCTTTAATTCTTATGTTTTGTTTTGAGCTATTTTCTATCATCTTTTCTTTTCCCTTTAATTGCTATGTTTTGTTTTGAGCTATTTTCTATCATCTTTTCTTTTCCCTTTAATTGCTATGTTTTGTTTTGTTATGACTGACTTATATGATGTTACCACGTTAGCGCACTGGGTGACAAAAAATAATGAAACCAGTGAAGGGCAGTGATAAATAAAACTCAGACTTACAAAAATATGGCAACATTTTACACATCTGTCATCAGTTTGCAAATTAAAGATGTTTTAGCTTTATTTCAACCTGTCAGAGAATTGGAAACTATTATTACGTTTACTAAATTTTAGGAATTATCTCCTCTGTCTACACTAATTCTCTGTATTTCGCCACCCATACTTTGTTATAAATGACCGGTCACGTGACCATTTTACGTAAGCATGCATAACCTAATTCTATATTTAATTTTCCATTTATGTTATTAATTATTTTCTTCTCGATATATTATTTGTTTGGTGTAATTGAGAGGAACTTGTAGGTTCTTTTGAATGTATTACCTTCCCTGTTGCAAATATATAACTTTTTATGGCAAGAAAATATGCCTCAACTTAACTACAGTTAAGGATTTGTTACCCTGCATGTTGTTATCGTTTCTAGCTCCGCAGAATTTTTATGATTAAACGCTGCATATCGCCAACCATTCATTTCCCCGATGAGTATTTGGTGAATAAATAAACTAAACTTTACGATCCAGTCATTGAGGACTTCCGTCAAATTTTGAATTTCTCATATTATCCTTTATTTGTATAGTTTTACAGCTCTAACTGATCTCAGAATTATGCTAAAAGAAATCCCCACGGCCAAAGAAGAGACAGAAGGAACTACAATACGTGTGCTGACACATGGTTGCGATAGAGGTTAAATGGGTACAAAATGCTCTTCACTTCTTTTCTTCAAAGCACATAAATCAATAAAATGATTCCAAATGGTGCAAAGGACAAAATATCAAATTCGGTATAATTTAATAGCTATAAAAATAATTTTTTTTAATCATTGTTATAAATTCAGATAGAGCATGCAGTGCATAGAAACATTCATCAACTGAAAAATTGGATTTCATCCTTCAAGTGTATTGATGAATATTAACATCATAGCACGAAATACATTATGCTCTCCACGTATTGTTCTGTTCAAACACTACATACCTACCGTTTCTGAAATATCCGACCCTCCTTAACTTTAAACAAAAATAAAAGAGCTTGAAGATGCATACAACTAAGTTTCAAACTCCAATGAAATTCACGTGAAGTCAGGTATGCAATTATTAATCTACGAGTCTACTATTAAAACTTCTTGTGATTTATCTGTTTCAGTTGCATACTGTTATTATAAAATAGTAAAGCCCGTTTTATAATTTACATTAAATCATTCTGTACGTTATGGCTTCCTCTGGTTTTTTTTTCACATAGGATAAGCATCCGACTTTTCCTCAGTAGAGCTAGAATTGTACCTAGTAAGAAAAGGCTGAACTGTAATGATGCTGTATTTATTAATATCCTTATTACAGTGAGTAAAGACGCTGTTATAATAATGTTTAGTTGGCTTCTTCTTGCACCGTTCATATGTTGTAATGTTGAATTATCAGAATTTTTGCTACATGTCAGTAGCATTAACAGATATGATAAAATTAATCTAAGGTGTAATACTTTTGCAAATCTAGTGTTCACAAGCTTGTTCATTTGTATATTATGGATGTTTCTAGTTCTTATATTATCCGGGGACAATGAGCTGAATCCAGGCCCAATATCTGTATCAGATTCAGATTCATCTGATTCCTACAGCTTCAATGGTTCAATTGCGTTATCAACGGACGGTAAGTTATCTTTTGTACATTTAAATATTAGATCTGATCGCCATACATTAGATTTCGTCGCTACATATTTTGATGATTCTGACATTATCGGACTTATAGAGACTCATCTTGATAATAACATTACTGGTTATGATCTTAAGTTAAACGGATATCATAAACCTATTAGGTGTAATCGAACATAAACCAATTAGGTGTAATCGAACATAAACCAATTAGGTGTAATCGAACAAATCGTGAGGAAGGTGTAATGGTCTATATTTCAGAAAATTTGATTTTCAAACTATGTTCCGATCTATTGATACGTAACCATGAAGCAATAGGGATAGAAATATGTGTAAAGGTATCAAATATATATATTAATTGTAATCTGCCGTCCTCCATCTGCGTCATCACACTTCTGGGACTCATTGAATATCATCATAGATCTTGGTTCAATATCCGTGATAATATTATAATTATGGGTGATTTAAACGAGGACCTACTCAGTGCTGAATTCAGGGGTCTCAGAGAGGTGTTGGTGCTTAATGACATGCAAAATATAATAACTGAGCCGACCAGAGTAAAAGATAGCTCTACAACTCTGTTAAATCCCATTATTATATCTCCAACCATAGATGTTCTTCATTGTGGAATTATCTCTGTTGATCCACATGTAAGTGATTACAAGGTCTCGTATTTAATTACTCGGCTGCATTATGAATCTTCAAACTGTCATAAGAGAGAAGCATCAGTGGCGGCGCTAGGGTTCGAGGAGCCTGGTGGCAATATTCTTTAATGGCGCCCCTACCGAGACGCCTGGGGGAAATGTTCTTTAGTGGCGCCCCTACTTTGCTACAGAGAACAGTTTTTATGTCAGTTGCTAACCGCTCCCCCCCCCCCTCTTAAATATAAGCTGCAAAAACAAAAGCTCCCGACGGCGCCCCCCCCCCAACCTTCGCCTGGAGCTCTGGGGAAATTGTCCCGTCCCAACCCCACCCCCTCGCGCCTGTACTGAGAAGTATGACTTTATAATAAAGCGGATTTTGAAAAGTTTTAGAATCTTAGAACAGGTATTGACTAGACAACTAAGTCATGGACTTGTGGTGATGTCAATGATGTAGTTGCAACTTTTACTTCATCGTATATTCAATTTGCTAAAAATTGTATACCATTACGCACAGTATAATCAATCGGCTGAGGGACAAATGTTCGTATGCACGGGTGTGGTATGATAGCACAATACGTCGAACGAGCAAGAAGCGCGATCGTACGAAACAATAGTTATTAATAGTAATAATCCGAGTGATTGGAAAAAATAGTTATTAATAGTAATAATCCGAGTGATTGGAAAAAATAGTTATCTATAGTAATAATCCGAGTGATTGGAAAAAGTTTTAAAAAAAGTACGTAACAAAGTCAATAACCAGGAAACAAGAGCAAAGGAATTTTTTTTCTTAAATTGGAGAATATTGATTATATTGTGTTAACTCTTGCGAATATTGGAAACTTGTGATTCATTTTGTCAAAGAAAAGTTTTCAACCTCACTACATCTACTAAGGAGCATTAATATGAATGGCTTGTTACATGTAGCATTTTCAGGTGTCGAAACAAACAGAATGTCTTAATCCCTTTTTGGTGTTACAGCTAAATTGTATGACACCAAAGTCAATCTACCGGATATACACTTGAAAACTAATAGCAAACTTACTAATATATTAATAACAGAACAAGACGCCTTTGATGTGACCAACACCTTACCAACCCACAAAGCATGTGGCGTGGATAAAATAAGTCACCATATGCTCAAATGAACCATCGCACCCACAGTTAAACCACTTTGTATTCTATTCAGCATGCCTCTTGTTAAAAAAGTGCTTCGATCTTTATGAAAAACCGCGAAAGTAATACCAGTAAATAAAAATGGATTGTGCCAGTAATTCTTCAAATTACCGGCCTATTTTACTATTGAGTTGTGTTCGGAAAGTTATGGAAAGAATTAGTTTTAAGCATCTTTACAACCATCTACACTCAAATGATCTTATATTTAAATATCAATCCGGTTTTCTTCCCAATAATTCTACAGTATTTCAGCTCATAGATATGTACCATAGTATACTGCGCTTGATAACAAGGATGGTATGTTTGTGGTCTTTTGCGATGTCTCTAAAGCATTTGATTGGGATTGTCATAAAGGTCTAATACATACTGTCATGTATGATGTTTATATAATATTATAAATATTTTTGGGAAATTATAAATGTTTCTTCGCTTTAATATTTGCTTAAATATTAAGGTTATCAGGAAAAACATGTTTAACTAGTGTCCTTGAATTAGGTTGTTTTGATCAATATGTTTTCTCAATTTGAAGGTCAAGGTTGAATTTTGTTTACAGTTAGAATTCCATTAAGATGACTCATATTCTAGAACATTCTGTCATGTGACCAATCTTTATATATACCATGTTTGGTGGACATTTTTTCAGTTCGACATTACCATCAGTCTTGTAAAGAGCTATTACAGTTGTGAAAATTCATTCCAAATTCTAAGAGAGGAATTATTTGAAATATTCATTGGATTATAACAGTGCTCATAAACTTTCGGATTTTGGATTTTTAATTGACAATTTTGGAATTTATGTGAACTTATTCAGAGATTTTGGAATACTTCATTTTGACTTCAGCACATCAAGATTACTAGTACATCAGGACTTTGGAGACCATTAGCACATCATAACATTCAAGGACACAGCCGTGAATTTGGAACATTCTATATTTAGGACTTGTGATTAGAACAATCATTCTTATTGGATTATTAGGATTTCAAAACACATTACTGTAAGTGACTTTTTGATTTTTCATTTTAATTATCTAGTAATAAATTACTTGTTGATTTTTTACTTAATTTGTTGGTTTCACTTTCTTTCTGTTACATTTTTCTTAGACCATAGAGTCGTAACAGAAATTGGGGGCTCGTCGTTCCGGGATTGAATTTCTTTAAAGCATATTAGAGATATTAAATTTATCTTTGAAATTCATATTGATTTTGTCTCGGAGAATTTTTTTTTTTTTCTTTGGCAAAGATTTTTAATAGAGAAATTTTCTTTGTGTGAAACCAACAAGCATTTACTATGGCATCTAATGTTCAGAATTTCATTTCAAAACCTATCCAGGAGGGGTTAGAGTGCATGAGAAAGGATGAGTTGCTCGAGCTTGCCAGAAAATACAGTCTATCTGAGGCAAAAGTATCATTGAGAAAGTTAATTAAAGAGTTCAAAAGGTGCATCCATAGTGATGTTAAAACCTATCTTGACGAGCAGAATCTGGAAACTTTGGAAAATGCTGCTCGTATGGCTGATGATTATTCCTTGACTCACAAAATTTCATTTGGCAATAAGTCGTCCTCTCAGCAGTTTTCTGGTAAAAAACCATTTCAATCTCATTCGAGTACTTCCAAATTTCACAACAGCACAACTGTTAGGAATCAAACATCTGATAAGACTGATCAGAAATCCTTATCTCTTCCTACGTGCACTTATTGTAAAACGAAAGGGCACGTTATTTCTGATTGCTTCAAGTTGAAAAATAAGCAACAGAGAAAAGACAGAGCTTTTCCAAATGCTCTTATTTCTACGAGGTCAAGGTCACGGTCTTGTATTGAAAGCAATACATTTGTTGGGTCAAACAAACCCCAGTCTGATTCTATTTTGGAGGCTTATGAACCATTCATGTCAGAAGGTTCTATATCACTTATTGGTGATTCTGCCAAACCTATCCCAATTAAAATATTAAGGGACACTGGAGCTTCTCAGAGTCTTTTATTATCAGGTACTTTGCCTTTGTCTGAGGAGTCTTCTTCAAGTGAAAGTGTTCTTGTTCAGGGAGTAGAGTGCGGCTTTGTAAATGTTCCTCTTCATTGTGTAAATTTGGCATCAGACTTAGTTTCTGGACCTGTGACTGTTGGGGCAGTGACTTCTTTACCCATAGAGGGTGTTCATTTATTACTAGGCAATGACCTAGCTGGAGATAAGGTTGTGGTTAATCCACTTGTAACTGACAAGCCTTGTTTGGATCAGAAAGTTGATCCTGTCGAAACTGAAATCCCTGATTTGTACCCTGCTTGTGCAGTTACTAGAGCTATGGCAAAAAGAGCTCTTGAGAGTGATGTTGATCAGGATATTATTCCTTTAGCTGACACATGTATTGGTCAGTTTTTTGATGAGGTCACTTTTTCCTCAGGTATTGATCAATCAAATGGTATTGATCACAGTGATCCTCTTTTGGCAACTCATTCTCTTTGTCCTAATCAGAATGACAAACGACAATCCCTTGTCGTTGAACAGGAGCAAGATCCCGAGATATCTTGTTTGTTTCAGAGGGCTATTAGTGAAACTGAAGCCACACAAGTTCCAGTGTGTTACTTTGTGAAAAATGGGGTCCTTATGAGGAAATGGAGACCACCTGATGTACCCGCTGGTGACGAGTGGTCAGTGAGCTATCAAATTGTTGTTCCTAAGTCATATCGACAGGAAATTCTTAATTTAGCCCATGAAACTTCTTTGGCTGGTCATTTAGGAGTCCGTAAGACTTATCACAAGATCTTGAATCATTTTTATTGGCCGAAACTCAAAAGTGATGTTTCTAAATACTGCAGATCTTGTCACACTTGTCAAATGGTAGGAAAACCCAATCGGAAGATACCTAAGGCTCATCTGCAACCTATTCCTGCATTTGATGAACCATTTAGTAGAATAATTGTAGACTGTGTTGGTCCTTTACCTAAAACCAAGTCAGGCAACCAATACTTGTTGACCATCAAGTGTGCATCTACAAGATTTCCAGAGGCAATTCCTCTGAGAAATATAAAAACTAAAACTATTGTGAAAGCTTTGGTGAAGTTTTTTACACTTGTTGGCCTTCCCAAATCTGTCCAGTTGGATCAAGGGTCAAATTTTATGTCTGGAATTTTCCAGCAAGTTATGCATGAACTAGGCATCCAACAGTTTAAATCTTCTGCCTATCACCCTGAAAGTCAAGGTGCTTTGGAAAGATTTCATCAAACTTTGAAGAATATGATTCGATCATATTGCTTTGATACAGAAAAGGATTGGGATGAGGGTGTTCATTTGTTGTTGTTTGCTGTTAGGGAATCAGTTCAAGAGTCGTTGGGTTTTAGTCCCTTTGAACTAGTTTTTGGTCATACTGTCCGTGGACCATTGAAATTATTGAAAGAGAAACTTCTTTCAAATGAAGACTCAAAGATTAATCTTCTTGACTATGTTTCTGATTTCAAATACAAATTGTCAAAGGCCTGTGAAGTAGCAAGAACTAATCTTCACACTACCCAGTCAAAAATGAAATTAAGGTATGACAGAAATTCACAGGAAAGGAGTTTTAAACCTGGTGACAAAGTTCTGGCTCTCTTTCCCATACCTCAAAATCCTCTTCAGGCTAAATTTTATGGTCCTTATACCGTTGAAAAGAAAGTAAATGACTTAAATTATATCATTAACACTCCTGGGAGACGGAAACAGAAACAACTTTGTCATATAAATATGTTAAAGGAATATTTTGACAGAGATAGCTCAGCTAATTATTCAGTTAATTTAGTTGTACCTGTCCCACACAGTGAAGATATCAACGATGGAATACGATCAGACTATAGTGACTCTGGTATAACCAATCTTCGGAATTCAGAAATATTGAACAACCTAGACCAGAAACTTTCACATCTACAACAACAGGAAAGAAATGAACTAAAACAGCTATTACATGACTATAAGCACTTGTTTCCTGATGTTCCAACACGAACAAGTAAAATTTATCATGACGTTGACATTGTAGATTCTGCGCCTGTGAAACAGCATCCTTATAGGATGAATCCTCTCAAACAGAACTATCTGAAGAAAGAAATTCAGTATTTACTGGAGAATGATTTCATAGAACCAAGTAAAAGTAACTGGAGTTCACCATGTATTCTTGTTCCCAAGCCAGATAATACATTCCGTATGTGTACTGACTATAGAAAAGTCAACAGTGTCACCAAAACTGATTCATTTCCAATCCCAAGAATGGACGATTGCATTGATAAAATTGGAAATGCGGAATATGTCACCAAGTTTGACCTTTTAAAAGGATTCTGGCAAATTCCACTGACGGAAAGGGCAAAAGAAATTTCAACATTTGTAACTCCAGATGGACTTTATCAATATAAAGTCATGCCGTTTGGAATGAAAAATTCGCCTGCAACGTTTCAACGTCTGATGAACATGATAACATTTGGTCTTGATAATTGTGACTCTTATATCGATGACATCATTATCTACAACAACACCTGGGAAGATCATTTGGAAACCATTCGAAAATTCTTTGATCGACTCAGCGATGTGAATCTGACAATTAATTTGAGCAAAAGTGAGTTTTGCCATGCTTGTGTCACATTTTTAGGACATATTGTGGGACAAGGTCAAGTTAAACCTATAGAAGCTAAGGTCAAAGCTATCTCTGAATTTCAAGTTCCAATTTGTAAAAAGCAACTGATGCGATTTTTAGGTATGGCTGGATATTATCGGAAATTTTGTTCCAATTTTTCCAAAATTGCTGAACCTTTGACACGTTTATTGAGTAAGAAAACCAAATTTCATTGGTCTGACAAGTGTCAGGAATCTTTTGACAAGTTAAAGGCCATGCTTAAGAATGCACCAGTTCTTTCTGCACCAAATTGTCGCCAATCATTTAAATTATCTGTTGATGCAAGTGATGTAGGGGTTGGTGGAGTATTGATTCAGGAAGACAAAAGTGGTGTGGATCACCCTGTGTGTTATTTTTCTAAAAAACTAAACAAGCACCAGAAAAATTATTCCACAATTGAGAAGGAATGTTTGGCTTTGATATTGGCTTTACAGCATTTTGAAGTGTATGTTACCTCAGCTCTTTCTCCAATTATTGTGTACAGTGATCATAATCCCCTTACTTTCATCAACAAAATGAAAGATAAAAATCGGAGATTGTTGAGATAGAGTTTGATATTGCAAGAATATAACATTGACATCAAACACATCAGGGGAAAAGACAATGTGATTGCAGATGCACTCTCACGTGCCTAGAAATGTAATATTGCTTGATGTAATTAAGTCCAGTATCATAAAACATGTTCTTATGTAATTTTGGTTATTGTAGTATTAGATGTATATTCAAAAGAAAGCTTTATTATATAAATCTTTCTTTTTCTTTATGACGGGAGGTGTTATGTATGATGTTTATATAATATTATAAATATTTTTGGGAAATTATAAATGTTTCTTCGCTTTAATATTTGCTTAAATCTTAATGTTATCAGGAAAAACATGTTTAACTAGTGTCCTTGAATTAGGTTGTTTTGATCAATATGTTTTCTCAATTTGAAGGTCAAGGTTGAATTTTGTTTACAGTTAGAATTCCATTAAGATGACTCATATTCTAGAACATTCTGTCATGTGACCAGTCTTTATATATACCATGTTTGGTGGACATTTTTTCAGTTCGACATTACCATCAGTCTTGTAAAGAGCTATTACAGTTGTGAAAATTCATTCCAAATTCTAAGAGAGGAATTATTTGAAATATTCATTGGATTATAACAGTGCTCATAAACTTTTGGATTTTGGATTTTTAATTGACAATTTTGGAATTTATGTGAACTTATTCAGAGATTTTGGAATACTTCATTTTGACTTCAGCACATCAAGATTACTAGTACATCAGGACTTTGGAGACCATTAGCACATCATAACATTCAAGGACACAGCCGTGAATTTGGAACATTCTATATTTAGGACTTGTGATTAGAACAATCATTCTTATTGGATTATTAGGATTTCAAAACACATTACTGTAAGTGACTTTTTGATTTTTCATTTTAATTATCTAGTAATAAATTACTTGTTGATTTTTTACTTGATTTGTTGGTTTCACTTTCTTTCTGTTACATTTTTCTTAGACCATAGAGTCGTAACAATACATTAAAGTGCAACTGCATTGATAGCTCTCATATTGATTGGTTCTCTGACTATCTATCTAATAGACTCCAAATAGCTTCTTGTAAAAATACGGCCGAATCAAGTAGTCAGTATGTTGAGGCTAAATCACAGTCATCTCGCACCCTGCTATCTCGCACCCGGTAAGTCGCACACTAATAAAGTTATGTCGCACCCAAAATATAAAGTTATGTCGCACCCAAATATATAGTCAAGTCGCAGCCATCTGTAATATATCATAAATGAAATTACTGTTACCATGTTATATGTTTTCCATTGCATTAGCCTTTATTAGTATACTATATTAAGCGGTCCTGGTCAATACCACTAAGAACTGCTACGAGGCACTAAGAGGCACTAAGTAGTCATCAAAGCACTTATTAAAGAAAATACAATGAAAATTAATGTAAATCACTGTTAATTTCATGAATATCCATATTATTTTCAGCAAATTTCACAAAAGAAAACCCTTTGCGGTGTGGACTAAAAAGTGTAACCCGTACCGGTACCAAAAAGCCCCGTACCCAAAACACATTATCGTAGATAAATCTGGTAATTAATCATAAAACATATTATATTTGGTAGGAATACCGTTACATATGTAATGTTCAAGAAAATATATATCTTTTTAATTTTTTCTCGTATTTTACCTGGAACAATGTGTTTTCTGGGAACTCAAATTTGTAACCCAAACAAGACAAAATTTCTTACTGATGTCTCGGTTCACGATATTATGTAAGTTCGCTTTATTTCTATAAACATATTAAAGCAGAAACAGTAATTTAGCTATATGTATTTTTTATTGCAAAAGTTTTGTCTAGTTTATATTTTGCCAGTTCATCTTTTAAGTTCGGAATAATTTTTAAAGTAAAAATTTAATTTTGGATAATATTTATATTTTCATAAGACAGGGTTAGTGATTAGTTTAATTGCCATTGGTTTTTTTTAAATCATGGAACAGTCAGTGATGCCAGACTAATTTCTTGGTCATGAACACTTTGACAGCAAAAAAATCTAAGAGTTGATTGCACATCACTGATGCATATGGAATCATGCTCCCTAAACACCCTCATCGACCATCAGCCACTAATGACGACAGGAGACGGTAACTTGTCTTCAACGCTATATCATAGGCTCTATGCGGAAATTAAGCCCTCAGAACATAAATACGAGTACGGACGTGTATTGAGATGGTAACAAATATATTAAAAAAAAAAAAAAAAGAAGTAATAATAATAATAAAAAATCCAACTACTACCTTTCACAAAATTACGCAAATGAATTTTTGCTTTGTTCACCTGAATATGACGAAGCGTGTGTTACGTGTACCAAACAAATTTTTAATTCAGAAGCCCGAGATGTAAGCTACGTGATCGTTTCTTTTAATTGATTCTAGAATGTATATTTACCAGTGATAATTAACAATTTACACTTTTGTTTCCCTTATGTGATATACATTTCCGGTTTACAAGAATGAGATATATCACAGTACACATATGTTGAAATTGTGGTAACGTAGCTTACAAAACTGTTGCCTCATTTAATAATTTTGCTTATATTTTAACAAAAAAAATGAATTTTTCCGTACAACGTCAGTTTTGACATATAAAACAAGATATTAGTCATCAGTAAATTGCCATACCATATACAAAGAGTGGTAACGTAGCTTACAAAGTAGGTAACGTAAATTACATGTCACGAATTTACATTTTTCTTTCACTCCTCTCTTCTTCCGATGCTCTTAGCTCCAATTCCAAAAACGCCTGAGTCCAGATATTTTGACTATATTCACGAAAGTATCATTCGCACACAGAACAGAAAAATATATGACTTTTCTGACTTCTATCTTTTGCATCTTTTCTTTCAGTTGGAACTCAGTTCTGAGAATAGGCGTATAAACAGCTTGTTTGATCGATGAAATGATTGAATAATTTATTAATTCGTTAATTATGTTTTGTTATATATTTTTTGGGTCAAAATAGATCACAGTGTCATGCATTTCACACTCCAATGATTATGTTACGTTTCTGCATTTTGCTCAGTTTCTCTGACTCTGGTTACAGTGACCATTTTCTTCCTTGGTTTTTTTTTTTTAATGGTGTAAACAGCAGATGTGTATATCTTGATGATTGAATTAATAATGTCCCATAGCTTCTCATCCGGCATTGTGGTTTTGTCGGTTTCATTCCAGTTTGATGAAGGGTGTATGCATTATTGAAGTGTGTTGTCTTCCCTAAGCTTCGAGTAGATGAAAGCGCGCAAACCAAACCAAAGCGTGCTCAAATCGGTGTCTGTGTTAATGCCGCGGCAATATCAAAGTCATTACAGAACAAAGCAGGGTACGGAACTGGCAACTAGTTGACATAAACAATTAGAAAACAAATGATTTGTTCAAGTTGGGACCTAGGTCTGCTATCGACGTTTACATTACATATATATTCGATTGACTCTTTTCATGTTTGAATAGTAGAGAACACATCACGATTATACTAGGTAAGAAGGTATAAAATGATACATTTTTACTCCACCTCAGTCATTGCTTTCATTCACAGTCGCGACAGCGAACAGAGCGGATCGTTCGTTCGTTTATTGAATTAACGACGTGTGAACAGAGCGGACTAGTGATGGAGCAAAATATAGCTACAGGAGGCGAGCTGCCACAAGGGATACCAGCTACCGCTATCATACCAAAGCCTGCACTAAGGGCCCTCAGGGCCCTAGGTAGGACGCTGCAACTAGCTGGAGTCTTAGGACAGGACCACATTCCGACTACGCTATTACAGGTGTGTGTGGGGCACTACTATAGAAGACGCCGCCGGAAAAGATACTACGGGGACTTGGGAGTCTGCGAGGTCTAGGTATAACAGGAAAAGGGCAAAGTGGATGAAGGAGGGAAGGGCTTTAAACTCTGCCCACTCTAAGCCTTGCCAGAATGAAGCGGATCATTTGCGGACATCCAAATCCAGTAACCCGATCTGCATAAGGGGGAAACCAGTTAAAAAGGAGTGGAAATTTGGGACCCATGTAATGCATACATATTACAGGGATGCATACACCAAATACTCTGTGGCCAGTCTGGTGGAGGTAGCAGAATACCTGACGGAGACCCACAACCTGCACCAGTTCACGAAATACCAGGAGACGAGAACGGTGAAACAGTGTATGGAAGAAGATCATACAACTAGAGTACACAGTCTGCCGAAGGGAAAACGAATTACCAAATGCCTAAATGTTTTCACCTTGGCTTGAAAACCTCTTTCGATAACAACTTTACGGTAATTTACTGATATGAACACATTTGACTCTTTCGATCACCGTCCAAAATAACAACTACATTGTTACCTAATTACGATCACTAAATTAGCAATGGGTTACTTAAACCCAATATTTAATTAATGTTATTATTTTCGGAATATTAGAAGTACATTATGTACGCAAAATTAAAAATTTATATCAGTAGGAAAATTTCTTAAACTGGTCAGCTTGACTTTAATTACAATATGTGGCTAACACACAATTGGTATTAGGGACAGTCCGATTTAGTTAACTGGGCAGAATTTGATCATATACGTCTATGGCCTTTCAGTACTTTTGTCGCGCTTGGCACCTCCCATGCCGAGTCCGTGCAGCCTTCCACTCCAGACAGCTAATTAAGCAATGCGCAATGCGCACACCAGTAAACATCGTGGTTCCATTCCTATATACAGGTAAAAACAATTGTACACACACTCTCATATCGCGCCTTCAATGAGCCCCCATAGTGGGGAAACCATGCAGAGAGGGAGTGGAGTATAAAAAGCGTGCAGTGTACGCAGTAATGCGTTAGGTAGGTTTGCAGCCGGGCAACCCACTTGACGAATAATTAAATAATGTGCATTGCAAAATTAATCCCCCTTTGGGGGTATTTCCTCGCACATGGTCAAATGACCGAACGCGAGGTTAATGCGAAATCATCATCGTCATTGCTTTCCAAAATAGCTAGTAATAATATATGGTTACATTGCGAAGAAGAAATTAGACTGAGACAACATGCAATCCAATGTGATGGCTGCAATAAGTGGCAACATAGAACTTGTTCTACTGGGATCTCATTAGAAGACTAAAGACTGGCTGTTTGGGGACAACTCAATTTACAATTAATATGCCATAATTGTAATTCTGTAGATGTCAACGCATCTGAAATTGGTGAACCCTTATTAGCAAGTAGCAGATTAAACACTGAGAACACTGATGATTTGGAAACTGACATGAGGCTATATGATGGATCTTCTACTGCAGCGATTACTACTGATCCACTTCTAGACACCATTGATCCTGTTGTTGATGTTGAACATGACCAACCAATGGAATTAGAGGAGGATGAAGCCTCGTAAATAGATGCAAGACTGTCCATAGGAGCCTCCGATGCTGTTGAGGATGATGTAGTAACTTACAAAATTGTACCTCAGTCATCAGAAAGAACTGAAAGATAAGTTAGTCGACAGCAACGGCTTTTCATACAATGTTAAGCGCAAAATGCCTCTACTACATACTGGCAATGTGTAGTAAGAAACAAGCACACCAAGCGTAAAGCTACAGTTTTAGAGAGATGTGTTGGTAATTTTGAGCCAGAAACATACATACATTGTCATCTCATAAAACCTTTTATGAAGACAGTTTATAAAATAAACGCTGAAGTGAAAAACGTGCTATCAATGACGTCTACATGTCAGCTAAAACAATTGTAGATGAATGTGTTTTGGACCTACTACCTTTAAACGAGCCCGTTCCTAAGGCTGATTATTTAGCTAGAGCAGCCAATAGATTGCGTCAAAAGAGCCGTCCTATTGATCCTACTGATCTAGAATTTGATCTAGAGCTTGAGCACGTACCAGAGCTATTTCTCAGAAAAGACATTAAGTGCACAGATCGACGCCATTTGCTTTTTGTTACACAATAAATGCTGGAAATGTTACCAATGGCAAAAACATGGTATATAGATGTCACTTTCCATGTGGTTAAACCACCATTCACACAATTATTTAGTGTGCACGCCTTCGTAAAAAAAGATGGAGAAATAAAACAAGTTATCCTAGCTTTTGCACTGATGTTTTGGAAAAGTAAGAAAGATTATAAAAAAGTTCTACAAGCTATTAAAAATATGATTCCCACTGAACCAAAGATGAAAAAGGTGATAGCCGACTTTGAAACTGCTATATGGAAGGGAGTGTTGTCGGTTTTTTTAGAAGTTCAAATGCAAAGTTGTGTCTTTTATTGGACCCAAGCGATTTGAAGGCAATGTGCGGAGATGGGCCTTCAGAGACCTTATAAAGTAAACAAGTCCATTCATGTTTTCATCAGGAAATTAATGGCTCTGCCAGTTTTACCGCAAGAATACATACAACCAACCTTTGTCGCCCTCCAAGAGAAAACCACCAAAAACAGACCCTTAGCCGATCTATGTAGCTACATAGAAAGGCAATGGATAACAAATCCATTATTCACCCCTACTGGTTGGGCCGTATATATGCAGCCAATAAGGGCGAACAACGATGTTGAGGGGTGGCATCACAGGCTCAATTAAGCTGCTTCTTGCAGCTGAAAGGGGAAACTGCGACTCTACATGCTGATTAGATTTTTATTTAAGGAGGCTCAATTTGTAAACATTCAGCTGCGGCTCTTGTCCAAAGGGAAACTTAAGAGACAACACCAAAAAATGTACAAAAGAAATGCAAGCAAAATTTTAATATTATTGGGACAAGTTTAACGACAGAAACATGACCATTTCCCAATTGTTGTCTGCTTGCTACAATTTAAATGGGCGTGTTTTGCAGTAACTTTGAGAAAGATGGACTTATTAGTGAATCAGTGAAGTGTGAGCTTTAATAATCTGCTGTAATTAGTGTATATGCATAGTGTTTCATTAATAACAGTGCTTTAAGCAACAGTTCTAGTGTTTTACAGGCTTCTTGTTCTTTTGGGTTAAAAATGCATGGATAAAATGAAATGTGCTTTCAGGAGGATTTAAATTTGTCAGTAATAGTTGTACTCGAATGAAGGATCGATTTGAATAAGTATTAAATTTAATTGTCATATACTACCTTTTTATTATTCTTTCTTTCATTTTAAGTATTAATATTGTTTGAATACCTTATGCTTTTTCTCGTTTCTCTCTACCCTTTCTTACTTGACATATTGATTTAAGGCAGTGAGTGAAAATTACAGCTATCAGATACCTTATCGATACGTGTGCATTGAAACAATATAAAATGCTTTATAATTCTTTGTTCAAAGAGTTAAAATAAATCAAACACTCATAAAAGCTAATATTTTATTGCCATATTACAGTATTGGTTAAATATTGACTTCAACCCAACCAAAACCGAGATAATGTTATTCTCGCGTAACTAGAGCACGTTTTTCCTGAACTAAAATTCAAAAACAAAATCCTCTCTTTTGTAGAGTTCTATAAACATCTTGGCGCAACTTTCAGCAGTCTAGGCAACTTGACTAAATACATTGATAACATATTTCTGTCGACCTCAAAAGTGATAACTGCCTTGAAAATACTTAAATATAAATTTGACTGAAAAACGCTAGAAAGGATATATTTTACATGCATCCACCCCTTACTAGAATATGCTGATGTTGTATGGGATGGTTGTTCGACTGAAGACTGTCTTAAATTAGAAAAAAATACGATTAGAAGCAGTGAGAATTGTGACTGGTCTTACTAGAAGTGTTTCGTGTCGTAAGATTTATGACGAAACCGGGTGTCTACCGTGGCAGATAGACGAAAGTTTCATAAACTATGTTACTTTCATAAAATTTTATACAGTCTCTCTCTCTCTCTCTCTCTCTCTCTCATCTTTCTGACCTTCTACCACCACTGGTAGGTGAGACAAACAGGTATAATCTTAGAAATAGGAATCATTTTATTAAAATTAATGCTAGACTCGAAATAAGTAGAAATTTATTCCTATACTCTTCCATTCATGTTTGGAATTCACTCCCAGATTAAAAAAAAGGTGAAAGTAACTATTCTATCTTCAGAAGTAAAATTGAGGCAAAGACAACACAAGCGCCTGTCCATTTGTTTAGTAAGTAACAGGAAATTATCTATTTTGCATACTAGAATTAGAAATAACTGCGGTGATTTACATAATGATTTATATTCTGATCACCTAATCCATTGTGTGCTCGTTGAGATGATATAGAAAATGCATACCATTACATATTTACTTACAAATGCTATGGTTAAAAATCTAAATCATCTCTATATACCAGCGACTATAAATAATTTGATATACGGATCATCTGATTTTACAGCGAACGTTAACAATCGCTTATTTGACTAATTGTTCCAAATATACATTAAAGACACGAAACGCTATATATAATTAAGGAGTATTTAAAATTTGATTTCTCTACTAAATTAATTATTGCCATTTTGATAAAGAAAGACATGATGTTCTTAATTTTTAGCTATTGTATTAATTTTGTTGTATGTACTCTTGTCCAATTTCTGCCACGACCATTAATCTCTCTCTCTCTCTCTCTCTCTCTCTCTCTCTCTCTCTCTCTCTCTCTCTCTCTCTCTCTCTCTCTCTCATACGTATTTTCCCTGAATCATATATCAGGGGTTCTTATCATTACTTACAATTTACCTGTAAATAATACATGTACTATATAATAATACAAGTGTTAATTTACCTATAAGTCACACATGTACTATATAATACTACAAGTGTTAATTTACCTATAAATCATACATGTACTATTTAATACTTCAAGTATTATATAGTACATGTATGATTTATAGGTGAATTGCAAGCAACGATATACGAGCCCCTGTGAATCATGTATGCTTACATATAATTGTGTGAAATCATATTAAATAATTGCCTCTATTCATAGAAATGTCATGTCGATTGAAGGGGAAGGGCTTATTCTTATAGTGACAACTTGTAGCCCGACTCCATCTTTTAACATTTATGGCAGTAAAATATGTTTAAACAATAAACAATAAAATAGTATTGAAATAAAAGCAGAGTTAGCTGTTACAAAATAGTTTCGAAGTTTATTAAAGTTATGTATTCACACTTGAGACAGCCATAATGCAAGCAAGGCCTTTTGCATCAACGCTGTGGGTGAAAAACTGAGGTAATAGTCCATTTTTCCATTGACTGATAATAAATGTAATAGGCGTTTTACTCCAAAGTGGATTAAGTAAATTCATCATGGTTCCGACTAATAACGATTATCAAACTGTTATCCTATCACTAGGCAACAGTTTCTTACCTTCCTAATGCTTTTCAGTCATCCATTGTAAAATACCTTGCCTATAAATCAGTTGAACTAAATAAGTACTTCCTTTAAATTTACAGCTAAATATTGGGCTTTTAGATACAAATATTTTTTTCATAATTTGATTGAGAACTTTCTGTAATTTGCTTTTCTAAAAGATTTGTAAGAGCAAAGAATACATATTAATCCAAGTTAGTGATGTAATCAGTTGTCATTGTTTTATCAGTTACAGTGACTATGACCGTTGAACTTTTGAACCGAAAATCGATAGACATTTTCCTTACTACAAGTGCAAGCCAACCACAAAGTTTGATTTAGGTCTCCGATGCAGAACTAATGTTATTGAGAGGAAACCATTTTTCTTCTTTCAGTCACACTGACATTTACTTTTGACGTTTTGACCCGGTAACACTCGTTTTGCACATCTTCGGTCAGCTTCGTTTTCGATCCCTGGTACCAGCATATGCAATTATAAGTGGTCATCTATCTGAAATTAATGGTTTCCTCTGAGTTCCCAGTTTTCCTTCAAATTAATAAATAGTCTACATAAAGTGATAAATTATTATTATTGTTCTTGTTTCTTTGCTTGCTGACACTAACAGTTGAAAATCAAAATTAACTAGGACATTCCTTTATATCCATCTGCTTATCATTCATACTTTTACTTACATATTAATTAGTGGAAACTAAACAGGAAATGAGAGACAAGTAATTATGTACTATGTATGGAAAGGGATGGCATTATTTGTATAATCTCTGCCATAGTATAAGACAGAGTAGAAACAAAAGGAAGTTTTCTTTTTCGGTAATTGCATGAGAGAGAGAGAGAGAGAGAGAGAGAGAGAGAGAGAGAGAGAGAGAGAGAGAGAGAGAGAGAGAGAGAGAGAGCAAATTGTTGTTAATAAGTGTTATATATTTACACATTTAAAACTCTGAATACACCAGTATGGGTTTAATACGGTCTGCACTTGATTTACAGTGTATCCACTTTGGTATTTACCAGAGGTGACTTGAGGATTTGTTACCTGGTGTTCCGTGTTTTGATATTAGTTTGCTTTGTTTTTTAATTACTTGGCTATTTTTGCACACAAACAGCCAAATAATAAATAGAGAATTTGAAGACAGATGGGACTTTGTCTGTTTGTGAAGTTGCGTCTTTATTATGTGCTCCTGGCGCTTCAGTTAGAACCGTTACTATTCCCTGAAAGTAGTGACCAAAAGTACTAAATATAAAACAGGTGGCTTTTAGTTTGTTGAACTTTCCACTAAAATCTTGTATGGATACGTGCATAAAGAGGACACATATTTTACATTTGTGCTTCGTCTTTCACAGGATTTAAATCCCTCTGCGTGTCATCTATATATGATTATATCCTATCGCATATGCACGTATCTCAGTATATCTTTACTAACAGCGGCTCTGTGGTTAACATGTTAGATTCAAGACCAGAAGAGTGCGGGTTCGACTCCTGCCCGACCAGACTGGGTCATCCACTGTGTGTGTCCCCTGGCAAGGTACTTTACTCCAATAGCCTTGACATGATATAGCCTTTCATGTGTTGCTGTGCCATTATACAATCAACCAATCAATAAATCAATAAACTAACCAAAGTTCAGATCCTTGGTGAGGGATACAGATCGCTACATTGGCAAGCGTCGACGTTGTAAATGAAGAACATAGAGCCTAACGTTTTTATGTACTCAAACTGTCCGGCCTTTTCTGTTTGAAGTTCCCTCGCGAGAGAAATCATAAATCCTTTTCCAGATGGGGTTTAGAACATTTAACTAGGTAGTTTACACGCGATTCTCGTGGTTGAAGTGACGACAGTGCTCCGATGAAGCAGAAGGAATATACAAATGAGAGTATTTTGGCGAAAACCCGTGCTGATCATCCACGCCACCCCACCGCATGTCCAATTTATATTAGATGCACATCTATTTAATAAACGATATCTAAATATGTTAAAATAAATTATTTGAATTAACATTTCGAGAAACAGTAGTATCATTAATTTTTTCGGCTAGACAACGTAGTGACACGAAAAAGTCTAAGATACAACCACACACGCACGTACGCTGGTGTTTATCGTATGTGATCCTGCCTATTTGTCAGTGCATGTGTATGCGTATGAGTGCTTCCGCGTATAATATTATAAACTCCTTCTATAATAAAGTTAATGATTCAAAGTAGGTCACTGTCAGCTATTTATCCTGGTCAGGCTCCAAATGAAGCAAGGAATATCCTAACCAGGTTACATGAATATAACCTGCCAACAAAAAGAATGAAGTTATGCCATGAAACCAAAACGATCACAATATTAGTGTAAGAAAGTATGTCAGTGTGACCTAATTTCGCCTGTGGTGGTTCTGAAAGATGCAAAGGTACACTCTGGCTAAGTTCCGTGAACATACCATGCCTAAAGATGGCGATTTTCCAGGAAGACAAAACTTTTTTCACCGGGGTTAACCTGTATATATCAAAGTCATAAATGTAAGAAGAGTATGTGTCTGTGTGTGTGTCTGTACTGCGGGGGAGGGGGCAATAAGCCTGATGCCATGAACACCTTAGCCAAACTTCGTTAATGTAACATCCCTACAGCTAGAGATTTTCGAGGAAGACAAAACGTTAATGCTAGGATTAACCTGTAAATAACTTATTAATGGCTGAATGTAGATCAATGTAACCTATTTCCTCCACCGAGGTGGTTCACAATGAAAGAAAGCAATATTCTGATAACATGAAATGAAGATATTTTGCCTAAAATTGATTATTTTGACAGGAAACTTAAACGTTAGCACTGCGGTCAACCTGGAAACCATAAAGTCAGTACTGTAAGAAAGTATGGTACTGGGATCTAATTTTGCCCAGGATGGTTTAGAACGACGCAAGAAACACCCTCACTAAGTCCCATACACATATGGTGTCTGAAACTTGTGAATTACCATTAAGACAGAAATTGTACAAAGTAGTTAACCGTAAACAACAAAATCATCAGCATAAGAAAAGTAGGTCGCTGCGCTCTAACTTCCCCATGGAAGATTCAAACTGTGGCCAGCAAGGCCTATGGGAATCAGGGAATCTTCTTCTGTATTAGTCCACATTATGTATTGAACCAAATCTTTGGAGTGCTCGAGTTCTGGACCGAGATGATTATTTTCGCGCTAAAACAACAATTGCATAAGGCGAAACATATCAGTCACAATGTCTGTGTGTCTGTCCTGTGTACAATTGTGGTTGAAGTTTGTAATTTTAGCAAATATCTCCTGTATTTCATCAGTGAATTATTATCAAACTTAAACAACAAGTACATCAAATAAGAAGGAACATCCGTTGATAATAAAGATCATAGGTCAAGGTCACTATTATGTCCATTTATGGTGGGTAGTCAGTTGTTTAATTTTTTTATATCTGGCAGTCTCTACCTTAGCCATAGATGAACTGTTGTCAGATATTGCAATATTTACCATTGAATAATATAATTTATCTATGGAAAATGGATTAAAGTGTCAAAGGTCACGGTCACAGTCTTTAGTTGATCAATTGATTTTTTTTATATATAAAGTTATGGTAAAAAGCTATCATTATGTGCCTATGGATAAACATTAAACTTTGAAAGATATTCGCCACGTGTATGGAGCATACTTGGAGATGACAAATCAGAATTAAATGTCATGGTAACAGGGTGAATTGTTTTTATTTTTTTGAGATAAATTGTTGAAAATTGTATGAAGTGGATGTATTCTCTCCTTCCATAAACAGATTATTAGATTTTGGTACCCAAATTAAACAAAGGAGATGAAACAACCCTTGCAATAGGTGCACTAAAGCCAAATGTCAAGGTCACAGGGGTCTATTGACAGTGTATCACCAGGGTCATGGCAACATTGTCACTGGTGAGACAATACATTGATGTATTTTTTTCTAAACTTCTTCTTTAAGAAGCGGTCAATATATATGATTCAGTTCATACATCTATCCATCAGTGTGGCATCCTCCACCCCTCAAATGATGGATACAAGTATCAAAAGTGTTTTCATTCTTGTTCAAAATAGTCTTAGTTACAGTGATAAGCACTGACCAACAACATAATTATATTGGGATTAAAGATCATTGGGGGGTTGTCTAGTTTACAGAATTGGGTACGCATTTGTTATACTCGTGTTATTCAATGTGTGTGTGTGTGGTGCTTGTCTAGTTTACAGAATTGAGTATGCATGTGTTGGACTCAAGTGTGGGGGTTGTATAGTTTACAGAGTTGGGTATACATGTGTTGGACTCAAGTGTAGTTCAACGGGGGGGGGGGGGGGCTTGTCTAGTTTACAGAATTGAGTATGCATGTGTTGGACTCAAGTGTGGGGGTTGTATAGTTTGCAGAATTGGGTATGCATGTGTTGGACTCAATTGTAGTTCAATCGGGGGATTGTCTAGTTTACAGAATTGGGTATGCATGTGTTGGACTCAATTGTAGTTCAATGGGGGGGGCTTGTCTAGTTTACAAAATTGAGTATGCATGTGTTGGACTCAAGTGTTAAGGCTTGTCAAGTTTGCAGAATTGGGTATGCATGCGTTGGACTCTAGTGTAGTTCAATGAGGGGGGGGGGGCTTGTCTTGTTTGCTGAATTGGGTATGCAGGTGTTGGACTCATGTGTCGGGGTTGTCTAGTTTGCAGATTTGGGTATGCATGTGTTGGACTCAAGTGTAGTTCAATGGGGGGGGGCTTGTCTAGTTTGCAGAATTGGGTATGCACATGTTGAACTCAAGTGTGGGGGTTGTATAGTTTGTAGAATTGGTTATGCATGTGTTAGACTCTAGTTTTATTATTTGTGTGTGTGTGTGTGTGTGTGTGTGTGTGGTGCTTGTCTAGTTTATAGAATTGGGTATGCATCTGTTGGACAAGTGGGGGGTATATCTCCTTTACAGAATTGAGTATGCATGTGTTGGACTCAAGTGTGGGGGTTGTCAAGTTTGCAGAATTGGGTATGCATGTTGGACTCAAGTGTAGTTCAATGGGAGGGCTTGTCTAGTTTACATAATTGGGTGTTGGACTCAAGTGTAGTTCAATAGGGCAATGGGGGCGGGCTTGTCTAGTTTACAGAAATGGGTATGCATGTGTTGGACTCAAGTGTAGCTCAATGGAGGGGCTTGTCTACTTTACATAATTGGGTGTGCATGCATTGGACTCAAGTGTAGGGGTTGTCTAGTTTACAGAATTGGGTATCCATGTGTTGCACTCAAGTGCAATTCAATGTAGAAATGACTCAGCTATAAGAGTAGAATATGTATACATATGGTCATGCAATAAATGCATCAAATCAAAGGAAAACTTGATGCACTTATTAAACTGAACATTGCAATTATTTAATAGTATATATTCTTGTACCATATTTGCTACCTTTTGGAATGTAAACATGTTCAAATTCTGCCACTAATGATATATAAATATTTGTCTGTTCATAGTGCAATCTCAACAGTAAATATTTATCTACTCTTGCTTCCAGATGCTGTGACTGACAACATTTAAATTAAAGAATAATTAAAAATAATTCTGGATAGAAAAAAAACCCACAGAACACTGCTTTCTTTTTCTATGTTTTATTCATTAACTTTATTTACATATATGAGCAGTGTTACTGCACTGCTATGGAATAGCAAAACAGCCTCGTTAAAAAAGTTTTGTAACAGAAGTGTGAAAATTGTAATAATTACAATATAAAATGGGTTGTAATTACATGCAATCAGAACTCATTTTGCAATTGCACCTGATTTGTTACAATAAGGGTTGCAATGGCATGCAATGTCAACTCCATGTTTAATACTAATTTTCTTATCAGGAAAATTCAATCAGATCACCTATCAATATATGGTTGACAGCCTGCAAACTGTGCCATGATATACATGTACCCTTCCTGCAAACTTTGCCATGATATACATGTACCATTCCTGCAAATTGTGCCTTGATATACATGTACCCTTCCTGCAAACTGTGCTATGATGTACATGTACCCTTCCTGCAACATCTTCACTAGACACAAGTTACTGATCCACTTTGTTCCATATCAACCCTTGGCATATGCAGCTCACTGAAACAGTTTATTCCGCTCCAACAAGGAAACATGCCACATTTATGTTTCTCCAATTTATCTTTTCACACACAAGTTTTTCTTTCGAGTCAAGGCATGTAGACATAATGGATGTCACTATATTGAATATATATTATGTTACATAGTTCTCTCATTGTTTAATTAATTTTGCTTGCTTCAGGAAGTAACTCTTTCATCCACAAGAGGGCACTTGTTCAAAACACCGTTTCAGCTAGTTACATATGTCAAGGGTCAATGTGGGACAAAGTGGATTGATCATCCTTGGCATGAGAAGATGTTCCTGTATGTGACTTTCAAAACTTCAACACAAGATCTTAACATTGACGCTGGCACTTCCACTATTGTGTCTGGAAAAGTGAGATTTCTTTCATTCCTATGCAAGGGCAATATACAATGCCCATGTGTGAGAAAGCCATGTGGAATACTTCTATCCCACATGGATGCACCTGATAATCATGAGTTATATATATATATATATATATATATATATATATATATATATATATATATATATATATATATATATATATATATATATATATATATATATATATATAAAATCTTGGTACTTTTGGGGTCATTTATGCAAATGAGTATGCCTATATGTGCATGCTCTGATAATATTTGTCTTGAAGAGATGTCAATACTTTTCATATATATATATATTAGTATGTCTTCTTACAAAAATATAAGTGCTTATTTCCTTTTCTTTTCTCTCTCTTTTTTATTAGCTTTTTCTTTATCTTACAATGACACAAAATGACTTTCTGGAACTGCTTACATTTTTTGTCTTGTTTGAGAAATGGTTGCAGTACTGTTCCATTGTTTAATGTCTTTTTAGCATATTACATGTATGTGTCATTTATCTTTATGTCAATCAAATAAAAAATAAAATATAAAGAATGCAAGAAGAATAATCTATCATAAGCCCTGGTGTGGGAAAGAGAAATTCCAAACTCATGGTCAGAATTTTGTATGCAGGAATAAGCCAAAGCCTCATTCCTGCCTCAAAATTCTAACCTTGTGTAGGATGACATACCCCACAGCAGTACATGTAATGGATTCCACTAGTCTCACTATCATATTTATAGACCTGCAATGGACCAGTATCAAATTTGTAAGAACAGTTAAAAACAGATGCAGTGAAACAGACTGCATTTTTTTCGTGGAACACTATGTGACCAAATCAGATCTGATACTTGTTTTGCCCAAAATGTAACATTAAGTGTTGCTTGGTCTATTATTCTTTTATGATGGCCCCAAGAATGTTCATATAGCCCATTATTTGTTTCTGAATTATTCAATCCTTCATATATGCAAGCATGCCAATAAATGCCAACATAAAACTTAATGCTGATATCAGTATTATTACAAATGAGTAATTCAGAACATGTCAGAGATATAGTTTGCATGTAAAAAATCATTGCCATATAATTATGTGATTCTGTGTTGATTTAAAATGATATCAAGAATATTCTGCTCAAGTAAAATAAGATAATTTTTTCAAAATAAATAATATGAAAACATTACTAAAGTAATAAATCATTTTTCACCCAAAAATTCTGAGCCTGACTAGTGTAGGTATGTCTTAGATATCTTCACCTCTAATAAACTATTTGTAATGTAGCAAAAAGACATTTAAAGAAATTTAAAAAGTTTACAGAAATAACAGTATCGAGTCACATAACTACATAACATCAATACATTTAAATTTAAATATATACATGATTCTTCATAATGCTGAGAAAGCAAATTTTTTTAGTAAATTATGTTTCTCAAATAATTCTTACTTGATCACATTGCATTAGGATAACTTTCTCTGCTACTTCTGAATCCAGCCATCCTGGAAAGACGAAAAACGTCTTTCTGTCTATATATTATATCGACAAAGGAAAGCAACTCCTACAGATTAACTCCTCTTTCAACCTGCTAGGTGGCACCTTGATGTAACCAGTTTTTACTTGAGCGAAACCTTAAAGGATGCTCGCATTGCGGGGAAGGGTGGGAGGGATTATTTGTAATGTGATCAGGTAAGTATTATCTACTAATTTACTAAAATATTTGCTTTCTCTGTCAAATACATTACCCGATCACATTACATTAGGAGAATAGGTAAGAGGAGGAAATGCTGAGCATCATACTTCTACCAGTGTCACCTAGTAAGAGCATGATTGCTCTACTAAAAGTATGAACTTCTCCTAATGTTAGTTTAGCACAACAACAATTTGTTTATACACGTGTGCGGGAGATCCCTGTGGGATTCCGCACTTGATTATTGTCTCACCATCAAAAGTTTCTGAGGTGAATCCAGCCAAAGTGGCAAATTCATGCCTGGGTCTAAGGTTGTGTTTTCCTGAATGGGGAGTGGTCACTGTCAGCTACCACT
The DNA here is from genome assembly GCA_029931535.1 of Margaritifera margaritifera. Lineage (NCBI taxonomy): Eukaryota > Metazoa > Mollusca > Bivalvia > Unionida > Margaritiferidae > Margaritifera > Margaritifera margaritifera. The sequence goes on along the minus strand of JAQPZY010001389.1, from coordinate 641,905 downwards.
CACCCAGTGAGATTCAGTTGTCTCCTTAGCAAGGCCATGTCATGCAAATGAAAGCTAGAGAAGGAAGACTGGGCATGCTAGTCAGCTGACTCCACTCTGTCCTGAACTGAGACATTATGTTCAAGGCCTGGCTCATGGAAGTCACTCGTATTTTGTGAGCTGAAATCTTTTTTAGTGTACCTGATCCTGTTAGAGTTCAGAGTACACTGATTTAATAACTCCCTTTACCCAAGCAGGTTATGTCTTGCATTCCTGCCTCCAGCCGTAGGAATAGTCTTTTACGTTTGATGTGGATATTGTCCATGAATCTCAGGTACCATCCGAGGGTACATACAAGGTCCTGCAGCTTTGCATCTCTCAACAGATCGACCAAGGAGAGGGAGCAAATAGTTATTTGTTGGTTGACTAGTGACAACCACCTGTTCTTATGAAGGAAACTAGGTTGTGTCATTAGAATGAATGAACCGTCTGAATGGAACTGCATGTAGTTTGGATCTATGGATATCGTATGTAGCTCACTCACTCCGCACGTTGAAGTCAGCATTATCATAAATTGCAAATCATGTATGATAGCTGCTTCAGTGAGGAGGGAAGACAGTGGCTCAAACTTAGATGAGTTTGGCCAAGTCAAAACCCAAGAGATATTCCATTTGCATTTGGGAATAATGTGAGTGAGCATGGTCTGGATATGTCAAAGTTGAACTGCAAGTTGGAGATTACCTTGTTGTGGCCAACTTCATCTCTCCCATGAAATCTGAAGAAAAAGAGAAAGAAGTTTGCCGTAGAGGAATGGGTTCTGAGAGTGGTGTGATGTCATTGATGTGACACCAGTCATTGACAACACACGATTTCCCCTTGTATGTTCTCAAAGTGGAGGATCTTCAACTGCTGCGATATTCTCCATGATTGAAGCTCCCAACTCCTTTTCGATCAGGACATCCCTGAAAGGAGCCAGGCATGAAGGAGTTCTCTAGATATGGATGGAATATGGCAATCTCGATTGCTTGAGTGGAGTGAAGGTTGCTATGACTTGTCTGGGTACATCTGTTGCTAAACTGAGCAGATCATTGATCCAGGATGTTTCATCTTGGTGGGGCAATCAGAGCTATTGCAGTCTGTGCCCCTCATTTCTTAATTATCTTCAATTAAAACTGATGGAGGGAAGGTGTATGCCCACATTACTTCCAGGCTGATTGAAAAAGCATCCACGGCCCATGCTTCTGGGGTCAGAGAAAATGAGAAAGAAATGTCAAGAATCAGACGTCCACAAAGGGCACAGACCCAATGGGAGGTTCCTGGAGGGACAAATCTGTATGAAGCAGTGGTCTTCCCTTGATAACGAGTTGACCAGGACATATAGCCAGCCAGGAATGTGTCTGACTTGAACATTATCTGTTATTGGGAGTACCCATGAAGATATTCCCCTACCCTGAGGCAAAGGTCTGGTCCCCCCTTGCAGAAGTACGTCACCACAACCGAATTGTCCTCCATGGATAGGTTCCACCCATGTGTGGAAGGCATTGAGAATGGCTTTCATTTCCAAGAGGTTGATATGAAGAGCCCTTCTCTTGAAGAGTCCACATGCCACTGACCATCACAAGTTCAGTAGTGAGTGTGCTCCCCAACCTGAGAAAATGCCATTGTAACAGGTCCACCACTGCATTGTGTAGGCCGAGGAGCTGTAAGAAACTTATTCGCCTAAACAACGTCTTGCTTGATGCTTTCTCCAACGCATGAGCTATAATTTCAATGCATTTAGGAGAATGACACCAAGTTAATGTGTTAAGAGTTCCATATGTAAATGAACAAAATAATGAGAAGGGGGTCCAACTTTTCTATGCTGATTAACCACCCTGAACTGCTAATGAACGAAGTAAGGTTGCTTATTTCATGGACCAAAAACCACATTTACCAAATGTTTTTGTAGTATGTCATTTTTGAATGCTGCCTTCTCCATGGAGGACATCCATGAACTGGGTGGGATATGATGTGGTCAAATGTATTATTGAAGATCCAACTTCAACATCGTGGTTGATGCCTTCTCTGATGCATGAACAATACTTTCGATGTGTTTGGGAGGAAGATGCCAAGTTGATGTGTTCCATCCCTAGATCGAGAAATGTTCAGAAGGGATAAGGTGCAATTTCTCTACATTGATTATGCACCACACAATGAGGGAAGTAAGGTTGTTCATGTCGTGAAACAAAAACCAAACTAAATGATTTTGTGGTGTCATCCAGAAATATTGCCGTCTCTGCGGTGGATGTCCTGATCTCTTAGTGAAGGCCCAAGGGCTTAGATTGGGGCTGTATGAACCGGTATATGGAAGTATGCGTTGGACATGTCATGACTGATGGCATACTCATCACATCTTTATCGCAGGTTTCAAAGAGATAGGAGATTGTGATGCAAGTTAAAGTGCAACTCTTATGCCTCTTGCTTTCTCACCTCCTCAATTTGATGCCATAACAGAAGTGGAGAACTGAAAAGGAGGGAGTGCATAGAAAAACAGCAATGATAATTAGATGGCCTTTTCAGCTAGACCAAACAAAATCATCAGATGCACGAAGTAAAGTAGGGAGGAAGTCGACAAAATCTTTTTGACCAACTCTGATGTGGCGTTAAAGACTTGTTTGTGCACTTTATCAACCTGTACGTGACTTTTGACCAGTGGGGTCAGTATGGCTGGACAGCTATGCAGTCTCTCTGGAAGGTCAGCCAGCTGGCCAGCTCGCCAGTGGGAAATAACACGCTCCTGACCACTGTAATTGTACACAATTTGTTTGTATGGCTGGACAGGTTGGTGTGCATGTTGGAATGACATACCAAAGACAATATATGCCTTGTGGTCAGGCTGGCTGGTGCAGTATGGTCAGTTCGGCCATATCGGTCAAATTGCAAACTTTCAAGTCCAGCTTGTTTTCTTAACATTTTCATGCACGGATGGGGTAAATGATACTTGTACACGCTAACGCCTCATGGGCGGGGGACAAGTTTGGTGATATTGATTGCAAGCTCTCATACCTCATGGGTGTGGTCCTATGTTTGTGAGGCCTCATGCCTCATTGGTGGGGTACTAGGCTTATCCCCAGTCGGATTGCAATATATGAATGCCATTTCTATTGATCATATACTATTCCAATGCTTAACTGGAATCAACTGTGTTTTCTACTGTATTCATGGATACAGTATGTTCTGGTGCTGTTTTGCATCTTCACGGGGGGTGGAGAGGACATCTTGACATCACCCATGAGACTAATCACTTATTTTACTGTATTCATGGATACAGTATGTTCTTGTGCGGTTCTGCATCTGCATGGGGGGTGGGGTGGGGGTGGAGAGGGCATTTCGACATCCCCCATGAGACTAATCAATGATTCTACTGTATTCATGGATACAGTATATATTCTGGTGCTTTTCTGCATCTTCATGGAGGGTGGAGAGGGCATCTTGACATCCCCCATGTGACTAATCAACGATTCGGATGTGAGGTGTAAATTTGAAGTCTTACTCCGATATATCAGAGCGTGCTTGTTTTTGCAGCCCTTCAGCTGCTTTTTCAAAACATTGGACCAAGTATTTCCGACCAAAGTGCACACACATTACATGTGTGTCAAAAACAATTGTATGCATAGACACGTCTTGAGTCCATCCTCCACTTCTTACACTTGGTTGTCATCTCTGTAATGAAGAAGAGGAACAAACAAGTGCATACAACGAATATATATATAAATTGAAATAAATGTAAACCGCATTATCAAAACGACTTATAAGTGTAATAGTTGATAAGTAAAGCACCCAAAAATATCTCTGGTGAAATTTAATGTTAACTGATCAAAATCACATGTGACAATAACAAACGGTACTATAATTGTAAAAATATGAATAAATCCACCGGAATCCACAAAAATGCTGAATGCACCATATATAAGAACATTTTGACTTACTATACCACTAAATATAAAAGATGGATGATGAAATTTAAGTATAAGATAAAATGGATGCTATGGAGGACATCTTTACAACATGACAGTGAAAGTGAAGACTTTCACCTAGCGGTTAGAAAAGGGAGTTAACCTGTAAGAGTTGCTTCCCTTTGTCTACAAACTATATAGACAGAAAGACGTTTTTCATCTTTCTGGGAGGGCTGGATTTGGAGGTAGCAGAGAAAGTTATCCTAATGTAATGTGATCAGGTAATGTATTTGATGGAGAAATAGATAAATGATAGATATGTATAAATTTTCTGATCATCTGAGATTGAATTCATCTGTCTCTTTCTCTCTCTCTCTCTCTCTCTGAGATGTTGCATTTGAATACACTGACTGTACATGAAATATTAAATGGGCAAAAAAAATCCCCAAACAACCAGCAAAATCTGCACAAAATCTTAAATTCATACATTCATGTAACTGAACTCAAAAACAAAGAAAGCTTTTGATAGTTTGGTAAAGAATATTTGCACTACAAATTGTACATCTGGTCATTAACAGACATTTCCAGTACAAATTGTGTATCTGGTCATTAACAAATATTTCCACTACAAATTGTACATCTGTTCATTAAAGAATGAGTTTCATCCTGAGAATATATTTTCATACCGGCTTTCAAAAAATTTGTTTTAACCTGTAAGCATATTCAAGCCCATATAGCTTATATGTAAATTATAGAATTGATTTAATGATTCAGATAAACAAGAGCTATGTAATGGTAGTGCAGCTTGAGGATGTAAATTATAGCAGACAGAATTGATTTAATGATTCAGATAAACAAGAGCTATGTAATGGTAGTGCAGCATGAGGATGTAAATTATAGCAGACAGAATTGATTTAATGATTCAGATAAACAAGAGCTATGTAATGGTAGTGCAGCATGAGGATGTAAATTATAGCAGACAGAATTGATTCAATGATTCAGATAAACAAGAGCTATGTAATGGTAGTGCAGCATGAGGATGTAAATTATAGCAGACAGAATTGATTTAATGATTCAGATAAACAAGAGCTATGTAATGGTAGTGCAGCATGAGGATGTAAATTATAGCAGACAGAATTGATTTAATGATTCAGATAAACAAGAGCTATGTAATGGTAGTGCAGCATGAGGATGTAAATTATAGCAGACAGAATTGATTTAATGATTCAGATAAACAAGAGCTATGTAATGGTAGTGCAGCATGAGGATGTAAATTATAGCAGACAGAATTGATTCAATGATTCAGATAAACAAGAGCTATGTAATGGTAGTGCAGCTTGGCAATTTAAAGTATCTCTTAATATGGACAAGTATAGCTAGGATTCTACAATGAGTACTCCCCCCAACCCCTCTTCCTCCCAACCAAACCCTCCAAGGGCTGCATATACAATGTACAATCAGTAAATGTTTATCCAGAATGTACTCTAATAAAGTTATGTGTTGACATCACAAATATAACATCGGTAACAAATTGAAACTAGATCTCTGTTATTGGAATACCGTATATACTCATGTATAAGCCAATACCAACTGCAAACTGCACAGACACAGATCTGCCAGTGCATTATGCAACGGCAGATCGGGGTCTATGTTGCTTGCATTTGGACCTGGATTATATGCGAGTATATATGGTAGTCAAGGAAAAAGTGGGTCATGCTGATACATTCAGGGAATGGTAGTGCAGTATAGCTGTGTACAGATTGACTTTGTGGGTGTGATGTATGGTGCACTATAGCTGTGTATAAACTGACTTTGTGGGTGTGATGTATGGGACACTATAGCTGCATACACATTGACTTTGTGGGTGTGATGTATGGGACACTATAGCTGTGTACAGATTGACTTTGTGGATGTGATGTATGGGACACTTTATCGATGTGTAGATTGACTTTTAGGATCTGATGTATGGGACACTATAGCTGTGTACAAATTGACATTGTTTGTGTGATGTATGGGGCACTATAGCTGTGTACAAATTGACATTGTTTGTGTGATGTATGGGACACTATAGCTGTGTACAAATTGATTTGTGTGATGTATGGAACACTACAGCTGTATATAGATTGGCAGAGGAAGAATGGGGGTGCATGGATATGAAAGGGTAGTGCTTACTGAGCCTACTACCCAAGCATGATAGTTTTCGATCTCTGCATTTTTTAGTCTGTGACTATACAGAAAAAAACTTTAACCAAATCTTGATAAAGATTTTTCAAATGACCTTAACTTTGCCTGAAGGTCAGGTCCCCTGCAAGCTCAGGGATGTAGAATTGGCCTTATGCACTCTTCTGCATGTTGTAAGCAGCAATCAATTAAGAAAGAAGCTGTGATGGCTCAGTGGTTCTCATATTGAACTCACGACCAAAAAGGTGTGGGTTCAAATCCTACCACTGAACCAGCCTTGGTTGGCTACCATGCTGTATTCTTGGGCAAGGCACCCTACTTCCAAATGCCCTGACACCAATTTTTGTTGCTGTGCTGTAAGACACCAAAACCCTAAATCAAACCTTGTCTGAAGGTCTGAGGAAAGGCAAGGAAAGTGTTGACTGATTTGACAGTTCCAGTATAATAGAAATCCCTCTCAGGCTTTGGAATTAATGAACATACAGAATACTTTCATCAAAATCTTAACCTTGTTGACAATGATACCACCAAAACAGCTTGCCAGTGAGGTAATGAGTCGTACCTACTGTATGTCTTTTTGATGCTAAAGATGTTGAAACAAAACCCTAAAAACTCCATAAAACTATACTAAATGGTGCAGAATAATTGTTTCTTCATGTATGTGCGTATATTGATGTAACTCTATTAAAAGCTGTCCCCATCTTGACATCAAAAGTATCTTCCCTGTTGTTGCTGTGTATAGCCTGGCCGTCCAGGTGTCCCTGGTTGCTGTCCTGGATAGTTAGCCTGAAATAGACACACATGTTGGAGAAATGTATTGGGAATACAGGAGAAAAATGATTGTTCATTAGCACAATTTTTTTTCTCAGAGTAGTAGATTCAGTGGAGCATCCTATTAACAACAGGCCTCAAGATTATGAACAATTCTCACAATCAAACTCATGCTCAACTTAAAATTTCTGATGTCTGATTGGTCCATGAATTGGATGTTAACCTATCAAAAGTCATAATTCTGAGATGAGTGCAATTGTCTGAGATCTAGATTCTTTGAAATCTTGGGGCCAAGAGAAGAAACATACAGAGTGCAACATTACTTTGTTTGCTTGGCACCTCTGCAGCTAGATTTTACCCCGACTGCTGACATATGCATGAGTGTGCAATCACCCATCCAAGTTCAGTTGTTTTCTCCAGGTTCTTCACTTTTCTCTACCTCAAAGAACATCTCACACCAATATAGATATCATAGTTGTTTGTACTTCTTAATTGAAAAGCTTGAAGTACTGATTAAGACCAAAGTCAAAATGATGCAAACAAACAATGCCTTATGCATCCAGAATACTAAAGTGTATGCAGAAATCAACATCCATTTACTGGGTATTTAGATCATAAAGCCTGTTTCAAATTGTTACTATAACTAACACCAGATCTGTATAGGGACATATTTAACTCTAATTTCTAAAGATTTAGGAGTGTGGAATTAATAACCATAATCAAAATAAATTCTTTTTTTCAAAATCTGATGAGTCAAAATCAATTACAGAAACCTGATTTGAGCCTTATTAAATACCAGGAATCTATTGTGGTTATCTTTTTGGAACAGACAATACTGGTAATCTACTGTGGTTATCCCTTTCAAACAGACAATACTGGTAATCTACTGTGGTTATCCCTTTCAAACAGACAATATTGGGAATTCATTGTGGTTATCCCTTTAAAACAGACAATGCCAGGAATCCATTGTGGTTATCTCTTTAAAACAAACAATACTGGAAATCCATTGTCGTTATCTCTCTGAAACAGTCAAAACTGATAATCCATTGTGGTTATCCCTTTAAAACAGACAAAACTGATAATCCATTGTGGTTATCCCTTTAAAACAGACAAAATTGATAATCAATTGTGGTTATCCCTTTAAAACAGACAAAACTGATAATCCATTGTGCTTATCCCTTTAAAACAGACAAAACTGATAATCCATTGTGGTTATCCCTTTAAAACAGACAAAACTGATAATCCATTGTGGTTATCCCTTTAAAACAGACAATATTGGGAATTAACTGTGACTATCCCTTTGAAACAGATAATACTAGCCCAACACTGTAAATAGATCCATGTTGCCAGGCAGTGTCTAGATAATTTGATTATGTCATACAATCATTGTAACACCATTTCAATTTCTGCTACAGATAAACATTGGGATGGACAGGATTTCAAATTTCAAAAGTTATGCCTCCTCCTTCTATGACACAACTTATGTTATTAAATTGTTATTTGAAGAAGAATATCAGAATAAAATGGTTATGCCTGTATCCAAGGTATGTCACATGACTGTCTTTTATATATATACATTTCTCTGTATATGAGAACATATGTTACGGCAACTTACTTGCGAGCTAGTTGGCTGGTAAGAACTGGTAGGCGGCCCTTGTTGGGCAGGAGACCTGCCTGAATAGCCAGTCACAATACTGCCCTAAAAACAAATAAGAAGACAACTTTAGCAAAAAATTAGTTTCAAACAGATAGAGGATACTTGCCTAATGGAGATGGTATATATTTAAATAATGATTTCTTTAAGTATTTCACTTTTAAGCATGGTAGTTCAAGACTGTCCTAAAATATATCTCAGCTTTAATTTGTCATATCAAAGTAAGCTACCTATGGCCTTTCTTATAATTTGTCATGTCCAAGTAAACTATGTATGGCCTTTCTTAGAATTTGTCATGTGAAAGTAAGCTACCTATGGCATTTCTTAGAATTTGTCATGTGAAAGTAAGCTACCTATGGTCTTTCTTAGAATTTGTCATGTCAAAGTAAGCTACCTATGGTCTTTCTTAGAATTTGTCATGTCAAAGTAAGCTACCTATGGTCTTTCTTAGAATTTGTCATGTGAAAGTATGCTACCTATGGCCTTTCTTAGAATTTGTCATATCAAAGTAAGCTACCTATGGCCTTTCTTAGAATTTGTCATGTGAAAGTAAGCTACATATGGCCTTTCTTAGAATTTGTCATGTGAAAGTAAGCTACCTATGGTCTTACTTGAATTTGTCATGTCAAAGTAAGCTACCTATGGTCTTTCTTAGAATTTGTCATGTGAAAGTAAGCTACCTATGGTCTTTCTTGAATTTGTCATGTGAAAGTAAGCTACATATGGCCTTTCTTAGAATTTGTCATGTGAAAGTATGCTACCTATGGCCTTTCTTAGAATTTGTCATGTGAAAGTATGCTACCTATGGCCTTTCTTAGAATAAACTTGACAAATCTTTCCCTTTTTTCCACCATAGCTTGGTTTTCATGTTGCCATTCATTGAATCATAAACAAATGTTTGATTACAGAGACCATTTAAGCAAAAAAAAAGTTTGATTCCTATATCAACAATGAAATTAAAGACACACTTACAATATATAAAGAAATGTAAGATGAGAAATATGGCATGTAATATGAAAATGAAATTGGTTAACTAAATCAAATATAAATGTAACTTTATTAATTGTACAAAAAAGTAGATAAAATCAGCTTTTTATGTTTCAGTAACTATTGTGTATAAACACAGTCTGCCAAAGTGACAATTCAGTTGCAGTTACCTCCCTTTCATCTTGTGTGACTGTATGAGATACTCTGAAATCTTAGCTTTTTCAACTTCCACTCAACACAATAGTTGCCAAGGAAAATGTTTGAGATGCATTTTGATATTTTCATCCTATCTAAAAAAATATTCTGTCAGTAGGTAACTGATAATCCTAATATATTCAGACAGAGTAATGCATTGAGAATGAAATGAATGACCGAACCTTTGGCTGTGACTGTTGAAGCTGCATCTGTGGATGTGCACTAATCAGACTGGCCTGCTGGCCTGCCAGTGGTGTGACACCTCTTATCTGCTGCTGCTGTTGCTGAAAGGGGAAATAAAATTGCATTTTGCAAAGCATGCATTATATATTTTTAGCTATTTTTCTGAAATTTTAGGCATTTTTTTACCTGGTAAGGTATTACGAGAAAAAAGAAAACCAAAGTCGTTGAAGTACAAAGTCATATTTTCCTGAATTACTGGCCACAGAATTAAAATAAAGAGATCATGATGATATAAGCCTATTTACCAAATTTGATCAAAATCCTATCAAAAATATAGTTTCCATAATGGAAACAAGCTCAGCATTCAGATGCAAGATCACCTTTATCAATCTGCATAGGTCTCACTCATATTAAAACTTATCCAAGTTCTTGATATTAGGATATTGCTCTTTATGAAACTTATCTGAGATCTTGATGATATAAGCTTATACTCCAATTATGATAAAAAAAAAACTAGAAATATGGGCTCCAGAGTGGTAACCAGCTCAGCCAGTGAGATGAAAGATAACTTCATTAATGTGCGCATCTCACTCATTATCAAACTTACCTGAGACCTTGATGATATTTGCTTAAATTCCAAGTCTGATCACAATCAGATCAGTAATACGGCTTTCAGAGTGGTAAGAAGCACATCCAGTCAGATGCAAGATCACCTTATTAATATGAGTGGATATGAGTGGATCTTTCTCGTTATTGGATTCATCCAAGATCTTGATGATATAAATGTAAGCCTGTATTTTCAGTTTCATTAAAACTGGATCAAAGATATGGCCTCCAAAGTGGTAACAGGCTCAGCCAATCATATGCAAGATCATGTCATTACTATGCATGGATCTCGCTTATTACTGAAATCATCCAAGATCTTGATGACACAAGCTTATATTCCAAGTTTGATCAACATTTGATCAGAAATATGGTCTCTAGAGTAGTAACAAGTACAGCCAATCAGATGCAAGATCACATATTTAATATGCATAGTTCTCACTCATTATTTAACATTATGCAAAATCTTGTTGATATAAGCCCACATTCAGAATCTGATCAAAACAGGACCAGAAATATAGCCTCCAAAGTAATAAGAAGCAATTGTTGATGGATCATGACCATACCATAAGTTCACTTGACCGTATTGCCATGTGAGCTAAAAATGATGCAGCTCTAAACCGGAAAATCTCAGTTCTCTTTTGTATTTTTTTTTTTAATGAAATGAGGTCATAACATTTATCATGGTAAATGGTATGTAGCAACAAAAACTGTACTGTGTTCATGGAACAAGTGTGTCCCACTACAGTGCCTGAAAACTGATCTAAACCAAAGAATTTAACAGACATATGAATCTATGGATAGACAGATAGATAGAAGGATAGATGTAATATAACCTACCACTGCCATGTCAGGGCATTAAAATAACTTATTTCTATCTTTTATATTTGTAAGCATTTCAGTTTACCATAGGAACCAACAGCATAAAACACTTTCACATCAAAGACTTTATATAAACATTGGGGAGGGGGGCACACAGACCTGCTGTATCTTGTAATTGTCCTCTGTGGCAAAGCCAGCTTTCTGGTTGGCATGCTCAAGTTGCTGCTGAAGGGGCATGCTGGAACCATGAGGGGAACCTAGGTAACCTGCTTAGTAAAAAATAGAAATTACCATTTATACTCACATATTAGCCATACCAACAACAAACTGCATAGACCCAGATCTTCCGTCACATAATGCGCCAGCAGATCTGGGTCTATGCAGTTTGTAAGGACTAATCAGTAGAACAACCAACATAGACCCTGATCTGCATTAAGTGATGGCAGATCAGGGTCTATGCTGTTTGCATTTGGACCCAGATTTTATATGAGTATATATGGTACTGTCAATTAGTGAAATAGTTATATCTAGAAAACTCAAATTCAGTCATTACTTTAGTATACAGTTAAACATGTCTTTGGCAACCATCTCTGAGAAGGGAGAAAAATAACTTCTTGAGACAGCTGGTTGCTTCATGGAGTTGAGTTTTGTTTCTAAAATGGTTTATGTTATTAAAGACAAGTAATTGCTTCAAAGAGATGACCTTACAGCATGCTTGATTGTAAATAAAATTTTAGATCTATGGCATTTAATAGATATTTGCCTTTTTCCCTTGTTTAAAAGAAATTCTGAATTCGCACATTTATTTTACCTAAAACTTTGAAAATCCTAGGAGTTCATCATTAGCAAGATTCCTATGTACTTACAACAATGAACCATTTTAACACACTTACCACTATCAATAAAATTTCCAACAATAGGATATATAATTACATTAAATTTGGAGATGATTGTTCTTGGGTTAATAAATTCAAGAGACTGAAATGTTCTTTTGAAACCCTCTCATGAACTTATGTACAAATACATCTCACATGTATTTTATGTGATCAGCAAGAACTGGTGAGGTCAAAGGATATATTACTGACCACTTGTTTACAACATTAATTTCTGTACAAGTAAATATTTCCATACTCTTCAATATATCTTTGAATTACACTGATTATAAATTTCATCTAAAACATAACCCATTGCATTCAGAAATAAACCATTTTTCAAAATAGATCTGGCTTTATGGTACAGTTTTTTATAGCAAACAAATATATGGCAATGTACAGAAAAGGGGTTAGAACACATAATACACAAGGGTAAGATTTAGCAACTGGCCTGTCAGCCAATGGAAAGTGAAGTCTTTGCAGGCCAGTCAATGGAAAGTGAAGTCTTTTGCAGGCCAGCCAATATCTTATGCAGCTATCTTATCATTTTCATTTAGGACTAAGGAGACATTATAAAAAGTCTTTTAATGAAAATCACATGTTGATAGTACCACATTCAGGAGGAGTAGCAACAAGATTTTCAAAGTTGGCCACTAAGGCAGCCATATTGAAAGTCTGAATGGAACCATTTTCATTTAGATCCAAGTAAACATGATAAGAAATCTTTTAACGAAGCCGTCATGTTGATATGACCATCCAATCAGGAGGAGTAGCAATAATAAAGTTTTTCAAATGGCATCTGTGGCAGCCATATTGGAAGTTCGAGAGGAATAATTTTCATTTAGGCCCAACTAGACATCATAACAATTCTGGTGAAAACCTTATGTCAATATTACTTTGCATTCAGGAGGAAAAGTGACAACAACATTTTCAAGATGGCTGCCATGGTGGCCATACTGCACATTAGATTGGCACCATTCTCATTTATAACCAAGTGCAAGATTTTCAAGATGGTGGCTGTGGTGGCCATGTTGGATGTCCTGGAAGCATGTCATGTAGGACCAACTAGATATCATGAGAAGTTTTCCTGTGAAAACCCCATGTTGATATGACTTTCTGTTCAGATGGAGTAGAGATAACAAGATTTTCAAGATAACTGCCATGGCACCATATTGGATGCCTCAGCACCATTTTTATTTAGGACCAACAAGACATAATAAGAAGTCTTTTATCAAAAACTCCATGTAGATATGACCATCCATTCAGAAGGATTTGTGATAACAAGATTTTCAGGATGGCTGCTGTGGCAGCAATATTGAATGTCTGAGCAGCACCATTTTCATTTAGAACCAACTAGACCTTGGGATGAATGTGCATGTAGAGTTTCACAGAAATCTTCCAAGTAGTTTAGGAAGAGTAGCGATAACAAACTTGTGTAAATAAATGGACATACACTGGACAACAGATGTCAGACAACAGGCCATCCAATAAGCTCTCTTGGTCATAGACCAGTAGAGCTAAAAATCATTGAAATAGAAAAATCTAATCATGTCATATCCATGTGCACATAAACATGCATGTAAAAAAGTCTAAAAATTATTTAAAAAATCATTGACTAGGTTAAGTGGTTTCTGCATAATCTGTGCTGACAGGATTCAATCATCAAAATTAAAGTAAAAAAGTCTAAAAATTATTAAAAAATCTAAAACTTATTTCAAGATAATGAAAATTTAATCAGGTCTTCTACATATGTATTGAAACAAGCCTGCAAAATTTCCATTTCCTAGGTGAAGCAGTTTTTTGTATAGCTGTGCTAACAAAAGTTTCAGTCCACAAAGTAAAAATAAAACATACAAGAATAACTTTAAAAAAAGCTTGAAGGTTCTGCTATATTTAATTCATTGTTGGAAAGAAACTTTATTTAAAAATATAGTAGCAAATGGCAGGAGAAGTAGGTCAAGTAAATTTTTTTCATGTTGAGCAGATGTGAATTAACTTTTAAGGTGGGATATTTATTGACTTGTGATTGTTTTAATTGGATTCACAGGGTTATGGAAATCCTATATTGAGAATATCAGTGCACAGATTGGATTACATCTCAAACAGAAAATGTTGCAAAGCAGATGAAGCCTAAATGCAGTCACATTCATGTGCTTTTGGTGCGATGCAATGCTGTCTCCTGGTGGCCCTCAAAATGTGGCTGCCAGAGTGCAGTACCTAGCTTGTGTGCCACAAAGCCTTGAATGATGCTAAGTGCTTTCAAACTGTTTCATGCTTTGGCAGATATTTATACTAGTTTATTGTGGCACTAGTACCTGACAGGCATTTAAAATTATGAATGTAAATAAATTTTTTAAAGCCAGGTGTAAAAAGGCACTTCTAGCACCATGCTTGCATGCATTTTTGATGGTGGACATTATAAGATGTTATAACTCCATTAAAGTACTACAGAATATGCTTTGACATTTTATGTGTCAGGGAAAAATCTGTAAACTTCAGCATATGAAGACATTTTTAAGTTTTTATTTTCAAATAACTTGTAAGATGACACAGACTGAATTAAAATAATTGCACGAGACCTTAATTGAACAGATTAGTGGTACTGCAAGTTGCCTCCCTTACACGTGTATTGACTTGAACAAAACATGACGAATAGCTTAGGATTACAGTTATTGCCAAAATTGCCTGATGCAGATCCTGTGGATTTAATCATATTAAGAATCATGATACAAAGGACTTTGTGAAGTTTCTGTATGCAATATAGATTTACATCATATGGTCTTTTAAACAGGCATGCCAGCACAAAATCCTTGTTAGCATGCTGAGAAAAAATACACATGTAACATTTTGATTCTGCTCATGTCTGCAACAGACATCTTCTTAGTCAACTAAACTTCTGCAAGAAAAACCACTCAAGTGCCTACACAGACATGAGACAATAATTTAGTTCTGCACAGGTATGTCAGTGCTTCACTTCAGCCAATCATGTGTCCTTTCTTACATGGATTTCAAGAATATTTTGATGAAAATGGCTGAAATACCTTTCTGAAATTAATGTTTCATGTCTTGATGCAGAGCCAAAACGTCCCAAAAAATATTAAAAACAACAAGGAAATCTTATAAGATCATCTACATACAGACAGAAATATGCTTACCAAATATCATTTGTTTATATATTTAACAAGCATGGACAGGACCAAATCAAGATTCTCCCTGTGCAAAGTGGAGTGGGGTGGGGGGAAACCAAAAAATGTTAAAGACAAAATATATGATGAGGCAGCCTAAACATTAATACAAGAGTAGCATAAAATACTATGTCAAGATTGGGAATCGATATAATGTACTTTAAATGGTGGCGGTGGGGGTGGGGGTGGGGTGGAAAAAATGTTGCTAGTAACATTCAAAAACTTCACCACAAAATTTCAATATTGTTGCTCCTGTTGCCAAAGTTTCTGTAAGAAAATAGATCTCTATGTCTCATTTTAAATCAGGTCACAAACAAACAAAGTGCTGTATTTGTTTATATATAACATTCATCCAACCAATAAAAAATAACATAGATGCAGATCTACCAGAAAATTATGCTAGTCTTCACTGTTACTTCCATTTTAAGATTTTATACTAACAATTTAGACCTTGATCTGCTGGCACATTATGTAATGGTATTGATCTGCTGGCATATAATGTAATGGCAGATCTGTGTCTATGCTGATGTAGTACATAATGGCAGATGTGTCCATGCTGATGTATTGTGAATGGCATATCTGAGTCTATGCTGATGTATTGTGTAATGACTTATGTCTATGATGATGTATTGTGTAATGACAGATTTGTGTCTATGCTGGTGTAATATGTAATGGCAGATCTGTGTCTATGCTGATGCAGTGTAATGGTAGGTCTGTGTCTGCTGATATATTGTGAACTGGCAGATCTGTGTCTATGCTGAAGTATTATGGCAGGTATGTGCCTTTGCTGATGTATTGTATAATGGCAAATCTTCGTGCAGATCTATTATGAAATGACAGATCTGTGTCTATGCTGCTGTATTGTATAATGGCAGATCTGCATCTATGCTGATGTAATGTATAACTGCAGATCTGTCTATGTTATGTAATGGCAGATGGGTTGATGTGTTGTGAACTGGCAGATCTGAGTTTAAGTTGATATATTTTTTAATAGCAGATCCGTGTCTATGCTCATGAATTGTGTAATGACAGACTTATGTCTATCCAGATTTATTGTGTAATAGCAGATTTTTCTACATGCTGATGTAGTGTAATAGCAGGTCTGTGTCTTCTAATCTGTTGTGTAATGGCAGATCTGTCTATACTGATTATAGCAGTTATGTGTCTATGCTGATGTATTATGTAATGACAGATATGTCTATGCTGATTATAGCAGTTATGTGTCTATGCTGATGTATTATGTAATGACAGATCTGTCTATGCTGATCTATTCTGTAATGGCAGATCTGTATCTATGCTGATGTACTGTATAATGGCAGATATGTGTCTATGCTGACCTATTATGTAATGGCAGATCTGTGCCTATGCTGATGTACTGTGTAATGGCAGATCTGTCTATGCTAATGCATTGTGTAATAGCAGAGCTGTATTTATGCTGATGTATTGTGTAATGGCAGATGTGTCTATACTGACATATTATGTATTGGCAGATCTCTGTCTCTGCTGATGTAATATATAATGGCAGATCTGTCTATGCAGATGTATTATGTAATGGCAGGTCTGTGTCTATGCTGATGTATTATGCAAAGGCATGTCTGTATCAATGCTCTTCATAGTTGGCTGTGTGATATACACATGAAAATATAGTAAACACTATGATGACATACCTGGCTGCTGGACTCTCTGTATTGGAAAGCCTTGAAACTGAGGCTCTGTGATTGCCTTTGGATGCTGGGCATAATGGGTTGAATAAGACGAGAATGCTGATTGGTTGGGAGTGCCGTACTTAGCAGCTGGTGATTTGCTGGTAGTGTATGTGGTAGCTGGTTGTTGGTATGAGTGCCCTGGTTGGCTGACGTAGGTCACCTGACTTGGCTGAGCTTGCTGGAAGCTACCAGTCTCTGGAGGGGGAAAACAATGATTTAACTGAATGTATTTTCATCCAAAAGATATTATATAACCCAGTTACATGGATTGACAGCATTCCTACAATGTAGTCTACTCCCTAGGCAGAAATACCAGAGTGTAACACCCTGCAACCTCCTTGAAGACAACCCTGATGTGCTTCAATAAATTCTTCCTGAGCTTTACTATGTATTAAAGACTCTCCAATAAGTTGTGCTGTTTCCAGCCAGAAAATGGTAATTTTTACCAGAATTAGCATTTTGGGACAATAATTATGTTCAAATTAAGACCTGTAGTGTGCACTAAAAAATTATTATATGAGTACATTTCATGAGGTTACAGTTCATCATTATCAGAGCACACCAGCTATGCCATAAGCATGTCTCCATCACTTGTATGTAAAAACTAGATAAGTTAGCTCCCCTTGTCTATGCGGGAGCTCTCCACTGTTGAGGTGTACTGTTTAAAAAAAACTTTGCAATGAATAAAGCACATACCTAATCCGGTTTTGGGACTGTTCTAACCCACAAAGCTAATTATACACCAGGCATGTATTGTGGTAAGTTTCAGTAAAATCATGAAATTTTAGACAGTTTTAGGAGTCACTTCCTTCCAATGAGGTATTCCAGGATGGAGACAAAGGGATTTATTAAAGGATATGTTTATGCAAGATTTGAACAAGAAGAAGGAGTGTATGCCTATTGAGGCATATACAGCAATTACATTATTATTTGCTATATTTTGCCACTAATATTGGTAATGATATCTGACTTCCAACCTTCTCTTTTCAAGTGTCGAGGGACAACAATATTTGCAACGCAAAATAACTTTAAAGTTTATGTTATACAAAAAACGATTCATCATCTTTTTCGTGTACAAGAAAATATAAACAGTAACAAAACTTTAAACAAAAAAAAAAAGAAAAATTAATAAGGAAACTCAGCAATAATCCTTACTAAATTCTCCCTGTGGATGATTATGGGTGTAGAGACTTCCTGTCTGTTGCTTGGGAACTGCTAGTGATGCTTGGATCAATTTGGGGTCTCCATATTGATGCTGATACATGGTAGAAGGAGGGGGAGAGGGACTCCTTGGTCTCTTCAAGGAAACATTCTGAACAAGAGATAGAGATACTGTAAATCATAATATTTTAGCATCATACAATTTTAATGAATCTTTACAGTGCTCAAAGAATTCTTTTCAAGTGACTTTTACAAAAATAACTTCCCTGACTTAAAATCCACTTGCCCAGCAAACCCATATGTTTTTACTATTATTCTGACATACCCACCACCTCTTGAAAAATTAAATGGTCGGTCGCGTCCCTTATACCTGTGATATTGTTCATGAGACTGAACCCTCATTCACATTCTGCTATAGCAGGGCCAACAACTAACGTGATTTCCAACAATTTCACTATTTCTGTATGCTCAGGTGTGGAATTCTAAATAACTGGCATACACCTCAGCTCTTGCAATCTCTGACTGTATGCCTTCATGTTGATGTACAGTCTCAGTATTTCATCATGATTTGTAGTAATTTGTAGTCAGGGACCTTGGAGTATTTTAAACGCTGCAAAATTCTCAATTTTTCTTGATCATATATAGCGGGTTTAATGGCACATCAGCACAATGCTGACTATATAGTGCTAACTAAGTTCTAAAAATGTAAAGAGAAATTTTTTTAAAAGCTTCAGGAAGATAAACCCTTCTAGGTGAATGTAAACAATTAGTCCTTCAAGATAAGCGACAAAGATCTTAAAAAAGTTAAAAAATTAAAAAGGTTAAAAATTGCTAAAAGAGAAACCCTTACAAATGAAAAGTAAATATTTTTTCTTACAATATAAAAGATGAAAGGTAAAAGATGCAATCTGGGTTTTGGAACTGTATGTCCAGATAGTAATCTGCATTTTTAACAGATGCATAATGATATTTTCATCAAAAAAGTTTAAAGTAAATAACAATTTAGCAAAAATTAGTTCATTCGCTTATTTGTATAAATTATTATATGCACACATATTTTGTGATTTAAACAGCATACGAAAAATTTGTAAGCATAAGGATTCCACAGACAAGGATTATATTCTAGAATGACTAGGAAACTGATTCTAAGTGCATCATTTTGAAAACAAGATAGACCAAATGAATGAATTTCGTTCAAGAGTAAGTTGCCAAAATTGTGAATTCTGCAGTATTGCCCATTACTGGCCTCTCAGGAACCCTTAAAAAAATCCCTGACAGAATAATGTCTAGTCTGTAAACCATGGAATAATCTAATCCCTGACAGAATAATGTCTAGTCTGTAAACCATGCCATGATCTGATCCCTGACAGAATAATGTCTAGTCTGTAAACCATGCAATAATCTAATCCCTGACATAATAATGTCTAGTCTGTAAACCATGCCATGATCTAATCCCTGACAGAATAATGTCGTCTGTAAACCATGCCATGATCTGATCCCTGACAGAATAATGCCTAGTCTGAAAACCATGCAATAATGTCTAGTCTGTAAACCATGCAATAATCTAATCCCTGACAGAATAATGTCTAGTTTGTAAACCATGCAATAATCTAATCCCTGACAGAATAATGTCTAGTCTGTAAACCATGCCATGATCTGATCCCTGACAGAATAATGTCTAGTCTGTAAACCATGCAATGATCTGATCCCTGACGGAATAATGTCGTCTGTAAACTATGCAATGATCTCTGCTTTCTTGCAGAATAATGTCTAGTCTGTAAACCATGCATTGATCTAATCCCTGACAGAATAATGTCTAGTCTGCAAACTATGCAATGATCTCTGCTTTATTACAGAATAATGTCGCCTGTAAACCATGCAATGATCTCTGCTTTATTGCAGAATAATATCTAGTCTGCAAACTATGCAATGATCTGTGCTTTTTTGCAGAATAATGTCTAGTCTGTAAACCATGTAATGATCTCTACTATATTACTTTCTGATTAATGTTCACCATCTACTAACATGTGAGACAAGTAATGCTTATGTGTCACTATCTACTTACATGTGAGACAAGTAATACCCATGTTTCACTTGTCTACTAATACATGTGACAGTACTTATGCTTCACTATCTACTAACATGTGAGACAAGTAATACTTATGTTTAACTATCTACTAACATGTGAGACAATACTGTTGTTGCCCTATATACTAACATGCGAGTCAATACTTATGTTTCACCACATACTAACACAATTGCGAGACAATACTTATTGTTCACTATCTACTGACACACGAGACAATACTTATGTTCACTATCTACTAACACATGTGAGTGAAGTAATACTTATGATTCATTATCTACTAACATATGTGAGAGATGTAATACTGATGATTCATTATCTACTAACACATGTGAGAGAGGTAATACTGATGATTCATTATCTACTAACACATGTGAGACAAGTAATACTTATGATTCAATATCTACTAACACATGTGAGACAAGTAATATGTACAATTCACTATCTACTAACACTAGTGAGACAATAAAGAAAATCCGTTTGCTTTAATACCTATTTAAGCATTTATACTGACTCATTATAGGAAATCTCTGTGAGCCAATCCCTGACACATTATAGGAAATCTCTGTGATCCAATCCCCGACACATTATAGGAAATCTCTGTGAGCAAATCCCTAATATATTATTGGAAATCTCTGTGAGCCAATCCCCAACACATTATAGGAAATCTCTGTGAACCAATCCCTGACACATTATAGGAAATTTCTGTGAGCCAATCCCTAATATATTATTGGAAATCTCTGTCAACCAATCCCTGACACATTACAGGAAATCTCTGTTAACCAATCCCCGACACATTATAGGAAATCTTTGTGAACCAATCCCTGATACAGTAAAGGAAATCTCTGTGAACTAATCCCTTATACATTATAGGAAGTCTCTGTGAAACAATCCCTGATACATTACAGGAAATCTCTGTGAACCAATCTCTGATAAGAAAAAGGAAATCTCTGTGAACCAATCTCTGATACATTACTGGAAATCTCTGAACCATCCCCGATACATTACAGAAAATCTGTGAATGAATCCCTGATACATTACAGGATATATCTGTGAACCAATCCCTGATACATGACAGGAAATCTCAGTGAACAAATCCTGGATACATTATAGGAAATCTCTGTGAACCAATCCCTGATATATTATAGGAAATCTCTGAACCAATCCCTGATACATTATAGGAAATCTCTGTGAACCAATCCCTGATATGCTATAGAAAATCTCTGTGAACCAATCCCTGATACATTATAGGAAATCTCTGTGAACCAATCCCTGATACATTACAGAAAATCTCTGTGAACTAATAGTCCCTGATTCATTACAGGAAATCTCTGTGAACCAATCCCTGATAAATTATAGAAAGTCTCTCTGAACAAATCCCAGATACATTATAGGAAATCTCTTTGAACAAATCCCTGATACATTATAGGAAATTTATGTGAACCAATCCCTGATACAATATAGAAAATCTGTGAACCCATCCCTGATACATTATAGGAAATCTCTGTGAACTAATCCCTGATACATTACAGAAAATCTCTGTGAACCAATCCCTGATACAAATATAGAAAGTCTCTGAACCAATCCCTGATACATTATAAGAAATCTCTTTGAATAAATACCCGATACATTATAGGAAATCTCTGTGAACTAATCCCTGATTCATTACAGGAAATATATGTGAACCAATCCCTGATCCATTACAGGAAATCTCTGTGAATCAATGCCTGATACATTACAGGAAAATCTCTGTTAACCAATCCCTGATACATTATAGGAAATCTCTGTTAACCAATCCCTGATACATTATAGGAAATCTCAGTGAACCAATCCCTACCAAAGGCAAGCAAATATACAGGTATTAGTGTCATTACCTTCTTGAAAGTTGTGTTTGTTCAATATGGAGATATTCTGATATTATAAAAAGCAGTTTTTTTATTACATATTATTAGACTGTATTTTATCATTTTTGAAAATTGTTTATAGAGTATGATTATCTTTTTATTGCGTGATGATTCAAAGCCTGTCCTTAACTTGAATATAAAAACCAGACATATTTTAGCATGCAATACGACTGTACTGACTGTAATAAAGAGATAAAGTTAAGTAGATATGATTTCTATTATTTGAAAAGAAGTTAAATATCAAGGCAAATAATGATTTGTATACATGATTAACCTCAAAATATCTTAAACCAAATAGCTAAATCAATAGAGTATTATTAATACTATTTTATGACCATATTTGTATTATCACACTTACCATAGCTACATTTTTACTATAATACCCAAACATTTTGAAATTATTCAAACCTGAAATGTTAGTCTGTTGGTAAATAACAGATTTCAACTCCAAGATCAACTTATAACAAAAAAGCCAAGTTAAAATAAAAACATCCTAAAGAATTTCTTTCTTTATAATCTTGCTGAGAGAGAGACAGAGACTGAGAAAGAGAGAGAACATGAGATAGAGAAAGGTTTCTTAAGAAAGATAAAAATAAATCTGATTATTGATATAACTACATGAAGCAGTATATTAAAGATAATGCAGTAAATTCACAATTATTTGTGTGGTACCCATTTTTCTCTATTCCATAATTGTTGCAAACCACAAATTTGAAGACCCAATGAACAATGATCCCTCTGTAAGAACCAATATGACCACTTCCACATCAAATGCATTTGCACAAATTTAATTTACCCATGAAAATATCTTTCCTGCTAAACCAAAAAATTTGTCACCCATGAAAACAAATGAATTAAAAACAATATCTGTATACATAATGATCAAACTTGCTAAACTGTGAAAGTGGTTGGTGGAATTTATGATTTGTGCACCATAAACAACTTCAGATGTCGTCAGCAATGTCATGCTCATCATTTTAGTTTACACTGTAACATTCTTTTCACAGTGAATATCATTTCAGTTTGCACTGTAACATTCTTTACACAGTGAATATCCTTTTAGTTTATACTGTAACATTCTTTTTACAGCGAGTATCATTTCAGTTTACACTGTAACATTCTTTATACAGTGAATACTATTTTAGTTTCTACTGTAACATTCTTTATACAGTGAATATCATTTCATTTTATGCTGGAACATTCTTTATACAGTGAATAGCTATTTCAATTATTTCTGCCTGTAAATAACTGTACCCTAAAAGAGAACTTACCATAATTAGTGGTACACTTTTTACAAATGGTTAATATACAATGCAATTTGGTTTAGCAAACAAATAGATACAAAAGTTACTAACAGGAATCATATGTGGTTGTGTAGGCCTGTAGAGTGTGGGGCGCCCAGGTTGCTGCAATAACATCGCGTGGCCTGAGACAGGGATTGACGGGTGTTGATATGTCTGCTGTAGACTCAACATCTCACTGAAATGATAAAACAGAGTGAAGTAAATCACTGTAAGAGTTTAGTAACATGACATGGCCAAAGAGAGAGAGATACATGTTTGTTGGTACCTCTGCTTAAGATTTAACATCTTACTAGAAAGACAAAACAAAGTGAAAAAAATTATTAAGGATGAATCTGGGTAGCAAAGTGACGAATAGAATCAAAGAAAGAAACAAAGGGGTTATATGATTTTGTCTTCTATAAGAGTCATTCATGCTGACTCCAAGACTATGATCTCCTTGTCCCATGCCAAACATCTATTCTAATTTTATTTTTCTCATCCATTTGTTCTTCAAACAACATTTTTTAAAAATTGTCTCTGTACTCCATCGCACGAATGACTAGCTGTGATTGCACACATGGAAATTACGTCTATACCATTGTGATGTCATCACAACACATCTGATTATATGATGAAAAATATATGCAAAGACCAAAATAACTGACCAGAGATGACTGAATCAAGACAGAGCAAACTGGAAATCATATTTAACATGATCATAAGTCTAGATAAGAACATAATAAATTGGATAATTTACACCCATGTTTGGAACTAATTGCATTTTTGTAAACTTATTTTTACAAACTTATGATACCAGGCTGAAACTTAAGCATCAAGATGATAATCATATCTTTTAGATACATCAAATGTCTCAGTGACCAAGACTTTAATCATGTCTTTTAGATACTGTAGTATCATTTATTTTCGTGGGGCTCAATTTTAGTGGGTACTTAAATTCGTGGTTTTGCCTGTCAAAGTTTGCATATTACTAAGTTTTTAATTTCGTGATTTAACGTCTACAAATACCCAAAATACAGAATAAAAAGAATAAAACTATGCCGACAAAAACGGCGGTCAGTGGAATGTTTATAACAATACTTCCACATGTATGAGCACAAATCAAAGACCTGACAAGTTCAATACTGACACTGTGTTTTTGTCCAAGTGAATAACAACAATGGAAGCCGACGCAGCCAACAACACTAAAACAATACTACTGCCTCTATGATCACAAATAAAACACATGTCAAGATCAATCACTTACACCATATTTTCATCTGAGTGCTCAACTTCAAAGGAACCTGATGCAGCCAACAATACTAAGTCAGTCAGTTATTAAAGTACACCTGTATGATCTCTAAATTAAACCACTGTCCATAAAGTGAACAAGACACGTGAACGGCTGCTCTTTGCTCAATGCAATATGCAGTCAGTGGCAATATTTGTTGTGTTTGGAGTCCATCAATGTGAGAAGATGCTAACAAAATTGAAAGACAGTGGAATCACATGTTTGTTTGTGCCTGCCTCATGTACAAACCAACTTCAACCACTAGACTTGACAATAAATAAAGAGTACAAAGAATAATTAAAATAACACTTCCACAACTGGTATGCTAAACAGGTCATGGAGGCCATCACAAAAAAAGGAGGATGTTACTGGTGACGATCACTGATTGCAACCTCATTAATCAAGCCAATTCGGGCTGAATGGATAATTGCAGCTCACGCGACAATAAGTGAAATATGGGGCATAATTATCAGTGGTTCTGGAGAAAGCTGGACTTGTTTAATTCTGAAATTTGGGGATTATTTACTTGAGAAGCATTTATGTGTACATTGAGACTTGATTGACACAATGTTGATACAGTGGCTTTGTCCAAAAACCGGTGAAGTGTGAGCTTTAATACTCTGCTGTAATTAGTGTATATACATAGTGTTTCATTAATAATAGTGCTTCCAGCAATAGTTCTAGTATTTTACAGGCTTGTTGTTCTTTTGGATTAAAAATGCATAGATAAAATGAAATGTGGTTTCAGGAGGATTTATATTGTTCTACAACAGTTGTACTTGAGTGAAGGATCAATTTGAATAAGTATTCAATTTAATTTTCATATACTAGTGTTTTTTATTATTCTTTCTTTCATTTTCAGCATTACTAGTGTTTGAATACGTATGCTTTTTCTCGTTTCTCTCTATCCTTACTTATCTCACATATCGATTTAAGGCAGTGAGTGGAAATTACAGCGATCAGATATCTTATTGACACGTATGTATTGAAACAATATAAAATGCTTTATAATTCTTTTTTCAAAGGGTTAAAATAAAACAAACACGTTTAAAAGCTATATTTTATTACCAAATTACAGTATTAATGTTGATTTATGAAATACTAGTAAATTACTTAATCTCTAGGAATGACACACAGTCAGAAAAGGAGTGGGGGGGGGGGGCATAATCAAACGTGACTAATTTTTCGTTGGGTAATTAAATTTGTGGTTTGGGGCAACAACGAAAACTACGAATATTGGTCCCCCATGAAAATTTCTGATACTACAGTACATCAAATGGCTTAGTGACCAAGACTTATTTAGGTTGTGGCTCTAAACTGAGTGAGTGGTCTCATAGTGACCAAGAACGATCATTTCAAATGTGCACGAAACATGCACGAAACATCCGGACCTTGTTCCAATAGCATAGTTTATAGATCAAATGTACCATCATAAAGCTTGGACTGTGGTTAATGTAGGTGCAATACAGTAACAGGTTTGGAGTCGATGCTTTAAATTAGATTGATTTGTGTAATTTTGAACACATACAAAAAATTTCTGCTCTGCTGATCTAGAGCTCTTTATTAAGATGTTAAAGTTGCAAAAAACAATGAGATTTCTCTGTGACATGAGGGGGAAAAATGTGCAAATTGTTGCATTTCTATGGTACCAAGTTTGATCCTTGGTTTCATCACAGGCAAGGGTAACAGTTTCCAATACAATGTTGGTGGGTAACTCTGGGTTCTCCAATTTTCTTTACATCAAAGACAACCACAGAAAAAACTCTGACTTAAGAGTGAATGGTACAAGTTGTTACAATTTGTTATACCATCAACATACAGTAGTTAAAGTTTATATGAATTATAAATGTGTTTGTAGTGTATGAATGCCCCACCATAGTACTTGAAAAATGACCTACCGTATTTGCTCTCCTTGAAGTCGGTACTTTTTGCCTTTAAAAATCAACTCGTCTTTTACAACACATATGATGAAATGTATGTTATTTTTAACTGGATATGAAAAGTCAGGTGGATGCCCTCATATAGAACATCACTTTTAATACTTGTAACTTCATCCACTTTGACTTGTGTATGAATTAAGGAGTGAGAAAATCAATAAACAGCCCTCTGTACTTAAACTAAACATTGACTTATTACCTAAACAATATGGTAAATGCAAAACTCTGGATTGATGGACAGCTGACAACAGTTCATCCTAGAACATTTCACTTCAATGCAAATTTTACAGTGTATTTGGTGCATATTTACAGTGTATATGGTGCACATGTAGAGTGTATGTGGTTGACATTTATAATGTGCACATTCATAGTGTATGTGGTTGACATTTTCTAGTGTATATGGTGCAAATTTATGGTGTATGTGGTACATATTTACAGTGCAAGTGGTGCACATGTGCAATGTGGTGCACATTTATAGTGTATGTGGTGCATGCTTATATTGTGATCCACATTAACAGGGTATTTTGTGCACATTTACATTGCAGTGCACATTTACAGTATTTGAAGCATATTTTGAGATTACTGTGTCACTTTACCTTTGTTCTTCAAGCTCAGCTATCTTTCTGCTTTCTTCTTTTTGATTCAGTACTGTCTTCAATGAATTCACAGCATATTTACAGCAGATATGGTTTATATTTACAGTGGCTTTAAAGTTTAACGTAACCTCTCACCTCTGTTCTTTAAGTTGAGCCGTCTTTCTGCTTTCTTCTTTTTCATTCAGTACTGTCTTCAGAACAGCTGAATTCACAGCAGATATGGTTTATATTTACAATGGCTTTAAAGTTTAATGTAACCTCTCACCTCTGTTCTTTAAGTTGAGCCCTCTTTCTGCTTTCTTCTTTTTGATTCAGTACTGTCTTCAGAACAGCTGAATATACAGCATATTTACAGCAGATATGGTTTATATTTACAGTGGCTTTAAAGTTTAACGTAACCTCTCTCCTCTGTTCTTTAAGTTGAGCCCTCTTTCTGCTTTCTTCTTTTCATTCAGTACTGTCTTCAGAACAGCTGAATTCACAGCATATTTACAGCAGATATGGTTTATATTTACAGTGGCTTTAAAGTTTAATGTAACCTCTCACCTCTGTTCTTTAAGCTGAGCCCTCTTTCTGCTTTCTTCCTCCTGATTCAGCACCTTCTTCAGCTGGGAGAACAGCTCATGTTTTTCTGCTTTAAGGGCCTCTAGCTTTTTTTCCAGTTGATGAATCTATAAAATTATTATTATTAGAAGTAGTAGTAGTAGTAATAGTATTGGGAATATGTGATATCTCTAGTGCATGTATAAATGCTTAAATGCTGAATGCATGTGAACAATTATTATGTCTGTTCTCATAAACCATTTCAGACAGAGACTTCTTTGGTTTATGACAGGGCTCAAATGTAATGCTCGCATACTAGCAAAATAAGTTTATTTCACACAATGTAAGCTGAGGTCTAAATAACTTGCACCTTTATGTGAGCACTGAAATATCTATAGCAGGTGGTCTCGATATGATCATGCGACAAGAAACCTTGCTCACACATACATTATAGGTAAAACCAGCAACACTTCAACTAAAATGAAATTTTATAGTAAATTATGTTTCTTCGAAAATAATTACCTAATCACATTAATGTTAGGAATTACTTCTGCTACCTCAGCCCTCCCATAGACTTGAAAAAGTCTCCCTGTCTATACTTTGCATAGAGAAGGGGAAGTAACTCTTACAGATTAACTCCCCTTATCCCAATAGGTGGCACACCGCATGCCAATTATATCCAGTTTAAACTTTAGCACTCTCTGAGACAGGATGCTCACACTGTGGGGCGGGGTGGGAGGGATTTGTAGTAATGTGATTGGGTAAGTATTTTTGGAGAAACATAATTTACTACAAAATTTCCATTCTCTAACAAATACATTACCCAATCACATTCATGTTAGGAGAATAGGTAAGAGGAGGAAATGCAGAGCATCCAGCCTCTACCTAAAAGCACCCACTAGAGTAAAAAAGAACTCTCTACTTAATGGGTGAAACTCTCCTAATGATAGTTGACCCAACCGAATATATGTGAGTATGCATGTATGAGGAAGGACCATGTGAGTTCCCGCACCCCACAAGTGATCACAATGTTTTCTCTGGTGAATCCAGTGAAAGTTGACTGGTCATACCCGAAAATGCAGTTGTGTGAAGAGTTGCGTGCCCTGGTGACTGTCTGGGCAGCGACAAAGTTCAACTCTGTTCTTTGTGAGGCCATGTCACGCAAATAGAAAATGGAGAAAGTGGACTGGGCATACCAACCAACTGATTCCATTATGTCTTTAATTGAAACATTGTGTTGAAAGGCCAGGCTTATGGAAATAGCTCATATTTTGTGAGCCAAAATCTTCATCAGTCGGACTTGCTCATGTGAAAGATCCCATGATGTCTGAAGGTGTCAGAAATCAAGAAGCAACATCCTTTGATTGTTATAGAGGCTGGTTTCTTTACTTCAAAGAGAAAGAGAAAGAAGTTATCTGGCTGGGGAAAGGAAGCTGACAGTGGTGTGACATCATTTGCACAACACAAGTCACAAAAACAAAAAGAAAACTAGCCCTTTCCCCTCAAATACTTTCAGAGTGGAGGGCCATCTATTTGTCGAGATCCTCTCCACAACTGAAGGTTTGAACTCTGTTCTGTGTAAGCCATTCCGGACATGATCCATGTTTGAAGGAGAAGATTCTCCTGACAGGGATGAAATATTGGTGGACGAGGCTGTTTGGGCACGTCTGTGGCTAAATTGAGCAGATTGCTGACCCATGACTTGTCCCAACAGAGAGGGGCAATCAGGACAATCTTGCAGTCTGTTCCTCTCATTTTTTGAATTAACTTCAGAATCAGCACTGATTGAGGGGCGGCATAGACCCAGATTCCCTCCCAGCTGATTGAAAGAACGTTGAAAGCCTGTGTGTTTGGGTCCAGGAATTGGGAGACGACGGTGACCAACAGATCTATCATCAGTCGGCCCAACAGGTTGCATGCTCGATGGAAGATGGATGAATGAAAGGACCACTTTGTGTGCAGCAGATGGCCTCTCATTGATAAAGAATCATGCAGGACATTGAGCCTGCCCATAATGTCATTCCTGTATGCTTATGTGATGATGGGAACACCAGCAAAGGCATTCCCATATCAACACACATACTTTGTTCCCGTGTTTTGGGAGATAAGTCACCATGACTAAGTTGTCCAACATTATCAGTCTTTGAATGAAGGCGATCCTGCCAAGTGTGGGAAGCCTTGAGAATTGCCTTCACTTCCTGCAGGGTGATGTGAACGGGTCTCTCCTGTTGTGTCCATTTGCCTCTGACTGTCACAAAGTCTGGTAGCAAGTGGCCCCCCCCCCCCCCACAAACTTGTATCATAGTAGATTGTAACCTATTGTTGCTGGGCTTCCAACAGTATTCCTAATGCTAGCCATTCTCTGTTCTGACATTGAGCCAGGAAGTGTCTGATTTCCGTTGAGAGATGTTTCTGCTGATCTAACGGACAAGATATTGGGTGCCACTGAGAGAGAAGAGCCATCTGCACAGAGCGCATATAAAGGTGGCTGAGGTCCAAGAGATCCACTGCCACAATGAATGGGCCAAGGAGTTGAAGAAACTCCCTTACCATGATACATTTTTCGGAAGAAGTTCTCTCTGATGCTAAAACAATACAGTCTATGTGTTTGAGAGGAAGACAAACCAGTTTTATATGGGTTAGAAATTCCATACCTAGATGCATGAAATGTTGGGAAAGAATGAGATCTGACTTCCCCACACTGACTATCCACTCTAAACTGCAAATGAGGTAAAGAAGGTTGTACATGTCATGAACCAAAACCAAACTTACTAAATGCTTTTGCAGAATGTCTTCCAGATATACCGACATCACCAAGGAAGAGGACAACCTGAAGAGTGCGATGAATAGTGCAACATTCTGGTGAATGCCCATGGGCTGAGATTGAAGCCAAACAGGAGTGGTTGGAACTGATACTCTACTCCTTGGTAGGCGAAACGCAGGTATTTTCTTGATGGTATATGAATAGGAATGTGGAAATATGCATAGGACAGGTGCCAGCTTATTGTGTATTTGTTTGGTCGTACCGACCAATGGACAGACCTTGCCATTTCCATTTTGAATTTTGGGACCTTTATGAATTTGTTGAGGTTGCTCTGATCTATTACCGGACACAACTTGCTGTTGGATTTCTTGACCAGGAACAGTCTGGGATAGAAACCCAACCCTACTGGTTTCAGACTATCTCAACCACCTTTTTTCTCTCGTAGCATCTTTATTCCTTCTGTAATGTGTCTGCCTTCATTGGGTCGATCAGAGACTCCATTATGAAGGGATTGAAGAGAGAGAGAGAGGAGGGGGTTGGCTGAATGAGATCCGAAGCCCCTTCAAAACTAATTGAATCAACCACTCATTGCAAGGGAATAAACTGATTCAAGTATTGCAGAACAGAAGGAGTCTGGCACCAACTGGAGGGTTGCCAGAGGGCAGTAGGAGCGGCAAGTCACTTTAGCATTGGGAGGATTAGGGTAGACCCCCCCATTTTCTCTCCCCCCTCCCAGCTTGTCTGTGAGAAGTAGGCGGAAATGACCTATTGCTTGCTCTACATAGCCTCAGTCGCTTCCCTGATGTTTGTCTTCCTTTCACTGAGACGGCTCCTGATGAGGCTGCGCCAAGAAAGGGTTTGTGCCGAAAACTGAAGGGGCAACTCCTGCTCTGCATGCTTTCTTATCTCCTTAATACATCCCCAAAACATAAGGAGGGATCTGAAAGGGAGAGAGCACAAGGTGGCTACATGATGCAGTTTCAGTTATGAAGATCGCAGTAAATTGTCCCTTCTTATGAGATCCAAGTTGCTGGAGACCATTAGGGCGTTCGTCATATTTTAGCGAGCTGCCCTATTAATAACTTTGGTGATGCGACTGACCACATCCCCAGTATGATCATTCTGCTACTTGGTACACAGCGAGAGAAGCCAAATGCAGGAGAGAGGAAGTAGAAACTACGTTCCTTGCAAGCTTGAAAGTGGCATTAAAAACTTTTCTGTCCACCTTGTAATATAGAGAGGCAGACGTATTTATGGCCATGAAACCTTTGTCAAAGCTAGGAAGATCCATATGATAGGTGTTGGTATGCGACTTATACCAAGATGGTGAAAAGAGTGGTGGGGAGTTGACTAGAAAAAAAGAAAACCTTGCTATTACCTGGATCAATGATCTTGTCTGATAGGCAACAGGTAAATTTCTTCAATCTTCAAAGATTGCGGTAAAACTCTGAAGGACGGATCTTCGTCATCTTCGTCCTCATCAACTGAAACCTTGACCCTATATATTGTACTTGCTGCCAGAGGGGAATGACATTCTGCAGTAGGCAAAATTCTGTAAATTCCATTGATGGTGGCCTTGAAGCTAAATTCTGTCCTCTCCATGGTAGGATCAGAATTATCATATAATTCCCAAGTCGGAATGTTCCTCAACTTAAGTGTCATCGTCCTCCTGTGCATATGTCCAGGGGTACGGTCAGGCCATAAGGCAAAGACGGCACCAAATCGTCAGTGTGTGTTGCCAAATATATCAATGCCAGGAAGGCTAGCAAAGGTGATTATGAGACATCCTGGACTGATTGTGTACTAAAGTACTGGTCCAGCACGGTCAGCTAGGCCAGCATGATCGGTTAGCTTGGCTGGGCAGACTGCTCCATGTGAATTCTGCACTAGCATTATAGGTCTGGCCA
Organism: Margaritifera margaritifera; assembly: GCA_029931535.1. NCBI lineage: Eukaryota > Metazoa > Mollusca > Bivalvia > Unionida > Margaritiferidae > Margaritifera > Margaritifera margaritifera. The sequence continues at coordinate 609,363 of JAQPZY010001389.1, read as the reverse complement.
GGCCAGCTGGATGGATGGCCAGTTGGCTGGTCTGAGTGGCCATTTCTGCATAAGACATCACTGCCTACTGCACATATGGCAAATGTATTACTATGAGAAACTTGCTGGACGGGTCGGCTGGCAAAATCATAAACACTCCCATACGCCTGGCTTCATCCCAAAATTGTACTTGGGTGGGGAGCTGGACATATATCCAGTAGGTTGCCACAATTTGTACAACTTTTGCTATACTCGCTTGTTGACATTCACATTGAGGGAGCTTTGTAAATAATATCAATCATGCTACATTCTATATCTCCTCTAGGATCCAACGGACAGGTCTCTGCCAGCATTGTGTCATCATGGTAGTTGTTCTAGGTAATTGACAGGATGCAAATTTCAGAAAGTCCTGCTCAACAGATTGAAATCTGACCTGACCAAATCTTGCAGGTGCTAGACGATGAATGCTTTGTACATGCGAGACAGGACTCATGATTATCGCCCACAACCTTAAATATTTTTACACTTGATTGCCATCTTGTTGCAGACTATCTGAAATTATAGAAAAACACAACAAGTGCAATTATAAAATAAGATAATGGCTATCGGATATCAAAATAACAATGTCAAATTAGGCGAACTTGTGTTTTTGAAATGTCCTAATTAAGAACAATAGGCTGAGAGTCAAGTGTAAATAATGGAGTTACCGATCGAATCACACGACAATAAGAAAGTGGTAACTAAATATTATTAACTTATAATATCATAAATATATCATATCACGTTCGAATAGGCGACCGCGAGTCGTCCTACGTATGAAAGAGTGTTGTGCAATTATAATGCTGCAGTGGATATGGTGCTACCGATTGCATACACGTGTACAACAACAAACTGGTAATGAAACTCAAAAATATCATAAAATTCACTGAAATGCACAAAAATATAGTAAGCACTACATACAATGATTGTCCGACTTATTGTACCACCAAAAAGAAATGCTGGATGGCTAACAGAAAAAATATAAATCCAATGGATTCACAGTGGCCTGTTGACAGGTTACAGCTATAGTTTAAACTGGCAATAACCTGCATATAGTGTGCAACCTAGCAGGGTACAGGAGGTAATATGTAAGAGTTACTTCCCTTTGTCTATACAAAAAATAGACAGGGAGACTATTTCGAGTCTATGGGAGGGCTGGATTCCAGAGGTAGCAGAAGTAATTCCTAACATTAATGTGATTGGGTAATTTATTTGATGGAGAAACAACAAAGTCTGAAAACAAGTCGTACCACCACCTGCACAATGCCAAGCACTTGAGACCCTACCATAAAGTGCTCTAAGTTTTTTGAGGGCATCTATTCCATAACTTGGCACAAAGAAAGTATATAAACATAACATCGAAAAAGAGCTGATTTTATGACAATTTGTGATGAGTAATATGGGAGTTCTTCTTTCTCCAACAAACAAAATAAATCCCAAAATCTTGTCACTAATTTTCTAAACATGGCATACAATAAAATTCAAGTGTTCAAAACATTGCTGAAGGATTTAAAGTATGATTGCTTAAAGTGTCCTAAGTGATGCTTATTGAAGTGAGGTATCAAAACATGCATGGGTAATTAGTCTTTTGATAAAAATGACAATAAGGCACTGACAATCAATTAACAGGTGTCATAATCTCCTTATCGACTAAGGTCTGCCCTATGTGACTTTATTTAATTCTTTTACAATCACTTGGCATCTGTTTGATAACCTGCACACTACACAACTGATACTTGCTTATAATCAGCACACTACACAAATGATACTTGCTTATAATGAGCACACCACACAATTGATACTTGCTTATAATCAGCACACTACACAATTGATACTCGCTTGTAATCAGCATACTACACAATTGATACTTACTTTGTAGAAACTGCCCAAACAAAAGTGAAGTTTGCTGAAAAAACTTGTGTACTGAGGATTTGGCTGTTAGAATTTTTATATGTCCAAAATTTAAATGGTTTATGACACATAGAAGAACTCTGATTTTTGTTATAACTACATGCATGGGTAATGTTACCTGTTCCTTTGTCTGTTCCAGTGTTAAGCTATCTTCTTCTTCCTTTTTTTTCCTCATCTCTCTTTCTTTCCTCTGCCTTTCCAAGAGTGCATCTTGTTCCTCTTCAGCTACAAATGTATAAAGAAACTGAACCAACATAACATAAATCCAATGTACACATTGGTTCAAAGTTTTCATGAATCTCAACTCTATCCACAATTACAGCTTTAAATTTAATGCATAATAAGCTGTTAATTACAGTGTACACAGTCAGATGAGATCAGAGAAAGACAGAATGCTCACCTAGTTGACATCTACCTAATAGCCATATGTAAAAGCTGTTTATTGAAGTGTGCACAGTCAGCGGAGATCAAAGAAAGACAGATTACTCATCTAGTTGACATCTACCTAATAGCCATATGCAACAGCTGTTTATTGAAGTGTACACAGTCAGCTGAGATCAGAGAAAGACTGATTGCTCACCTTGTTGACACCTACCTAATAGCCATATACAAGAGCAGTTGACCAAGAAATCTGGATCAGTAGGATGCTTCATGAAGAAATTTCTTCCAATGTCATTGACTGCATATGTTATGACCAATGTCACTGACTGCATATGTTATGAAAAGAGTTGTTTCAAGGTTTGTATAGTTTTTGTAGCTTCATCCATATTTGATGATACATCAGCATCATTTCTCCAATACTGAAAAGCCTATGTGATGTGTCAGGACACTTTCTGTCAAAGTTGGTCAAATTCTGAAGAGCGATTTTTTTAGATAAAGTGACAGTGGCCATTTCTGATAATTTATCTGGATCATCTGTTTAAATCTGAAGGCCTCCAAACTAGGAAACTTTCTCCCAGATTCTGTTAAGTGTTTCTTTTAAGAAACAGTTATTAGTAGCTTTTTATTGTTAGTAACAGATCCAATATTTGATGGCAGATTGGCATCATTTGTATAACTTCAATGCCCTTTCATGCCAGAATTCTTTCTGTTAAAATTTTGTTATAATTCTGTTGAATGGTTTATGAAAAGGCATTTGAAAGATTTTTTTTCTGAAAAAAAAATGTCTTTGAGCAATGAGCAGCATGGCTAAAAAATATCCTTCTGGTAAAAGATATATACCTTTGGCCATAATAATGCAAAAGGTATAAAGGCAATATTAATTTCCATATTTTCTCATTCAACACAAGGCTGTACCAATAAATCAATTACCCCCCACCCCTCCAAAAAGACCCCAAAACAGCTAGTCATCAATTACTGTTTAATTGATAATCTGGAACAGATAATAATTTTGAGATCATCAGATAATAATTTTGAGATCATCAGATCAAAAAGTCTTTCTCACTTAAATTTTATGTGACTGGTTGTGTTTATCTGTAAAATTTAAAGCTTTGAAGTCATTCTGGTGAATTTTTTGAGGTAAGGTTATTTAAAAACAATCTTCTGTTTATCTATGTTTAGCCTAATAAACAAATACCCTGTTTTTTCTTTTCCCTCTCCTTTATGACGTGCTTCTTGAGGGCCTGGTACATCATTTTTGTCATTTTGGGACGCTCTAGTAAAACTGGCATCTTGACTGGTTTCTCAATTTTGTTTCACAGAAAATTCTTGTCCTATGGATATCACGAGACTGTCCACCTTCTTGTGTTTTTTATTCAATTTCTCAAACCACACAGCATTCCAAAGTCTGAAACATTTTAATTAAACAATTAATAAAAAATGCAAAATTTAAATTATGAGCATGCCTTCTTAAAAGAAAATGCTCCTCTTTTTAACTTTTTTTTAGTACCTGCAATTTTTGGCAGGTCGAGAAAATATCAACTTGCAAAATCCTATTTCTACTAGCAATTTATTTTTACCAGTTACTTGTATTAATCTATATTGTAGGCCAGGGGTTTTGGAGTAAGAAGGAACTATGATAATTTTCTATCAGTTTCATTTGTAATTTGTATTATCATTTTTCATTTAAATAAAACTATATGTATAAGTGAATTATTTTTCTTGTGTATAACTGAAGTCTGATTTTTAATAGACATGAAAATGGGGTATTCCAACGTAAAAAAATGCAACATATTACAAATGACCAGAAAGAAAAATCTTAAAATTAGTATGTCATATTCCTCGGAAGGATATTTCCTTGGAAAATCTCAATCAAATAAAATATTTAGGTGTCACAATGACTAGTGATCTGAAACAGAACCTTCACATTTAAGAAATATGCAATAAGACACTTTATGATGATCCAACTAGTCATATTGCCCACGAAATGTGAAAGAATTAGTTTTCAAATGTTTAGTTACACTTGTTTTAGAATATGCCGGCTTGAAATCAGTGGTAGTCTGCTGGCCAGAGGCAAATTTCCTCTCAGACTAGTAGTTTTCATAATTTCAATAGTCTTCTAGCTAGCAAAGTTTAAGCTATCACCAGCCAGTTTTGTGGGAAGGATTAGTGAAGATTCAGGAAGACTAGTAAATTTCTCAATCTACTAGTCCTTTTGGATACAAAGAAATTTATTTTAAAATCTAGGCTTGATATGCTTGTTTGGGCGCCCCACTCACATATATTACAAGTTGAACTTGAACAAATCCAAAAGTGAGCATCCAGTGTTTTGACATCCAATTATGATTGCATACCAGGCTGTATGACCTCAGTATTGACTAGCTTGTCTTCGGAATCTCTTAAAACAAAATAGATTGGAAAACAGAGTAACAACAAATGTTTGAAACACACTGCAAGTATCCCCTGCTACAATTTGACCAATCAGAAAGAACAAGTTGAAATCGGCACAAATATACATAAAAGATACCCATTTTCCCCCATAAAAGATACCCATTCCCCCCCCAAGAACAATCAAAGATTGGAATTTTTTCAGCACAACTATTAATCACAACTGCTGAATCTTCGTAAAACCAAACTGATACATATTCAAATTAGTATGTTAAAATTTTGTTTAAAATATTTGTTGTGCAGCGCATTAATGCCATATGGTGTAGAACCGAACAAAGCAAAATCACATACATCAAAGTCTCTAACTTGGGACCATGAGACATGTGAGAGGTTCATAAACAATCAGCCTCACTAGTCTGAACAAGAACAAATTAGGGGCAACCATTACATTTTTAGGGGAATGTCAGAATAATATGTGATGCAAATATGCATCTGCAATTGGTAGAACTACACAAAAATGCTAACAAAGCAAGTCATTGGCAGAGACATATTAACAGATTTTACCTAAATAAAGATAACATAGGATTAGAATATTTCCATATTTGTGAATAAAACGATTGGACTTGAAATATACAGTGGGACCCCGCTATAACCCGGTAGTTGGGAGCCATAGAATCCGACCGGGCTATGAGCCGAACCGTGTTATAAGCAACCATGTACAATACCAACACATTTTTGGATTTAATTGGGGGGGGGGGGGTTACATAAAGACGGGTGCGAAAATGCATGGCACAATTACCATTTTTGATCAATATATATTAAATGAGAAAACCATTTGCTGATATAATATATTACTTTATTCAGAAAACCATGCATTGGTACATACACGTGTCTAATTTATATATATACATGTATAATCTATTGCATGAAAAGAATATCAACACCGTGTACTCACCAGCGAATCTTGTAACATACATTGAATCCATAATACAAATATTTCCATCGAAAATATCCACACACGGATGTAGAATATTCAATAATTTTGTCACAGATCATTATGTGACTAATACAATGAAGAGAAAGTAACAAAAATTACGTAACGGGTGTATGTAATGAATGATGAAAAAGTACATGTATGTCCGACGATTAATAAACGGTGTCACATACATTTTACACCACTACATTTCTCATCTGTTAGTAGTTATTATTTTTTAAAAAACTCTGTGATTTTTAGCTGCTTTCTGCTAATATCACGTCTGCTCTTGGCAAAGTCAAGAATAGTTCTCAGTTGCAGAATTCGAAGATAATCAATATCTTGCGTCTCCATCCATCTCAAAGCACACTCTAAACCTTTGACAGCTTCTGTAGCTAATGGTGGGCTATCCTCAGGTGAAGTGTCTTCGCTGTCATCATCAGAAGTATCACCATCGTCAGCATCACCACTAGTGTTTTGAGACTTAATATTTTTAATAATTTCCGCATCCGAAACGTGGTCTGCAACTGGACATTCATTGTCAAAATTAAGCCATTCGTCAACGCGTTCACGTGACTGCATCAGCTCCCCAAATGCCCTCTCAGCCTGGAACACATCATTTTCCGAAAATCCATCGAATAAACTATTGTCATCATCGGTGATGTTGCCTCTGTCTTCCTGTGTACTAGTAAATGCTGCCCCAAGTCCTTTCTCCCAGCAGTTCTCAATGCAGCGTGGCGTAATGGCATCCCAAGATTTGCCGCCGAGGTACATTGCTTCTTTCAAATTGAAACTTTTTAGTGTCGCCTGGACTGAGGTTTCATCGCAAACAATCTTTTTAACAAGTTCTCTGCGATAATTCATTTTAAAAACTGCTCTTATTCCCTGGTCCAGAGGCTGAATTCTTGAAGTTGTGTTTTTTGGGAGGAAGCAACCTTTTATTTTCCCATCAGTACTAACTAGACATTCTGCAGGTGGGTGTGCGGGGCAGTTGTCTAATAATAATAGTGCCTTTGGCTCCATCTTCAGATTTCTGAGGTGGGATCGAACTGATGGTACGAATTCGGTTTGAAACCATTTTTCAAATAAAGCAGCTGTCATCCATGCGTTTTTTGTGGCATCATATGAAAATGGTAGGGTGTTCACATTCAAATGATGGAAGCACCTAGGTGATTTGAATTTTCCAATGCATAGTGGTTTAAGTTTGTGTCGTCCCGTTTTATTGACACAAAACAACAACGTTAACCGTTCTTTTATTCTCTTAAATCCTTCATGTTTATGTTCATCTTTTTTCACAGCTAGGGTGGTGTCAGGTATCATTTTGTAGCACAATCCTGTTTCATCACAGTTGTAAATCTGCTCTGGGGAATACCCACCTTTCTCTATTATTTCCCTCAATTCATCTGAATAGTTCATAGCAGCTTCAGAATCTGAAGAGCGAATTTCTCCAGAAACTGTCACATTACTAATCCCATGTCGTTTCTTAAAACGATGTAGCCATCCATTGCTTGCTTTGAAGCTAGAATCTTGCCCATGTAAATCGTTGTTTAATTTTTCGGCTTGTGCCTTAACAATTGGTCCTGATAAAGGCACTCCTTCAGCTCTAGTCTGGACAAACCACTGATACAGGGCTGCATCAAGTTGGGTGTCTCCTGCTAGTCTTGCTTTTTTCCTCATCATTCCCTCACTTTCGTACAAATCCAGAACCCTCTCTCTTAATTTTGCTTCATCTTTCTTCCATCCTCGAACTGTCGATTCATCGAGACCTAAATCTTTAGCTACATGCGATTGTTTAACACCGGACTTAATCCTGTCCAATGCTTCAATCTTTTCTTTAACAGTAAAAGCATTACGTTTGCGTTTCCCATTTTCCATTCTAAATGTATACAAATTAACACTTTTAATCCTATTGGTTTGAAAATCTACAGCAAGAATAATAGTCATTAAACAATGGGGGTATATTTGTAGTAAATTTACGACATTATTTACTGGCCAACAGATTGCATAAAACAACACCGCCAAGCCTTACGCACATGCTGGCGGCTTTGTTTCTTTGATGCTGTATAAATCGTTGCCCTATGATTTGAACAAGTATAGCTCGGTAGTTCACTTTGATGATAAACAATGTACTTAAATTAATTGATTTATACATTCTGGTGAGAATCTTTTATCAACCGCCACATTGGCTGCTGCTTAGTTGTGTATGAAATTAAGAGAACATATATCGGAGATTATTTGAGCAACGACTGTATTCGGAATGCATTCAAGACAAACAAAGTAGAAACGATGGCTTCATTACTCAGGAATCAGTAATTATAATATTGACACTTATGAGCTGTAATTTTTCAACAATAAACAAAGATCAAAGTTCTCAGTAGGCCCAGCAATTGGTTCGTATTTCCGACGTTTATTTTGGCACAAAAATAGAAGAAATTTGATAATACATTTTCTACACGTTCTTTTTCGCACTGTTTAGACGAATATGAGAATGATAATTAAACTCTTGACGTATTTAGTTTTTTTCATACTTAAAATTTTTTTTTTTTTTTTTTTTTTTTTTTTTTTTGGTCTTTGAGAAAAATAACTGTAATAAATTACCCGAAATTTCGGGAGCCATGCCACGACCGGGTTATATCCGAATTCGGGTTATAGCGGGGCGGGTTATAGCGGGGTCCCACTGTAATGGCTCTGCCCTAGTCCACAGTGTATTATCAGTAGGTACATGTAAGGCCACAGTATTAAGCTGTATACTAAAAAGCTTATCTCACGGTAAGGGAATCATTTCCAAAGCAAGCTTCGTTTTACATTTCAAAATATTATGCATGCGTATCTTGCTGAATTTATATACTTAAAGGACTTTTATTAATGATTTGGTGTTCACCAGTGGTTAACTTAGCATTCCCAAAAGACACAAGAGCTTGAAATCTCAACTAGCATTTTCCACAATTAACTTGCATTCTGCGAATATGCTAGTGTTAAATTTGAGCCCTGCCTCAGGTGACCTGTACAGTATTCCCATTCATATACTGCTGGATATCATTCAAGCATACAAACTTTTGCAAATCAGTCTTTGAAGATATATACATGTACATATGCACTGAAATAAAAGTGCACACTTATAATATAGACATTGTATGAATTTGTTTTGTAAAATATGCTCTTACAACATTTACAAAGTTTATTCTGACCTTATATTCAAATAAGTAACCTTGCTAATTGAGCTGCTTGTCTGCATTTGCTCTTCTAACTTGCCAAAAGTCTTGAAAACCAAGGTGTCCCAATTTATATAAAAAGAAAGATCATTTGTCAACGTGTCAGTCATAATCCAATAGTAATGCTCCTCTATCAACATGTCAGCCATACTGGCCTAAAAACTTCTCTGACAAGCCATTAAAATGTCACATACTAGGCCAAGGCTATTCACATGGCTAACATGTACCTTAACTGCAAAGACTATTCGCACGACCACTGTGTACCTTATCTGCAAAGACTTTGCACATAGAAATACATCATTTATACAAAGCTATCTGCACACAGAAGTACATAATTTATGTAGAGCTATATGTATGGCTGCAGTTTACCCAATGTCCAAAAGGTTATCTCCATGGCTGTGTAATAATTGCAGGAATAACTAGCCTAGTTAACATGGTAGTCACATATTTAGTATCATGAAAAATTTTAATTTTCCGAAAATC